>JAQJVL010000090.1:1073963-1096463 GCA_035578905.1 Stictocephala bisonia | reverse complement strand
AATCATGAGCCAAAACTAGAGAATGTAGGTCCTGGCCTTTGCTCTTCTCCATCCCTCTCATTCTTTCTCTCTATTTCTTCTGCCTATATTATAATATTTCTTACCGATATATTTATTTACTTTAAAAGTTTTTCTTCTTTTATGGAAATATTTAGTTTGTGGCTACATTATGACCTGTGAGAATACAAACTCTTTCATATTTTGTACGAATTAGTTCGTATATCTACGCTTATGTGCCATCACATTACCTATAACACAACAGTTGAGTTACATAATGCAGGCGAAGAACAACTTGATAATTCTGTTGCTTTAAGTTATTACGAACCTATAAACTAATACAAAATAAATTGAATTTTCTATGTGATTGTTGTAAAGTCTGAAGCAAAACTCTGAGGTACTCTTGGCGTTTCTGGGAAACTTAATTTAGAAATATGTAGCTTGAAAGAGTGAATACATTTGTCATGAAAACTGATATATTTTTATTGTTTAAAAACATTGTAATGTAATAAATGGTATATAGACAATAGAGAAAGGATGAAATACATAAATGCTGTATTCATAAATCGTATTTCGAACCAAAATAAAAGCTAAGTGGAGTAATTAGCAAACAATCAACTGTATGTGGTAGAACATCCGGCGATGATTAAATATAAATGGTATCCCATAGATCAGTTAATAACCACTACATACAGTACAGTACACACCGATCTGACTAATTTGTTCAGTTGTAGCTTAGTTAATCACGTTTGAACAACCTCAACAAGCACAGGCCAAGAGGATCACTTATCAATTAGATCCGTAACATATACCATTATTGGGGGGGGGGGGGGGGTAATTGTTTCGTAGAACAAGAATAAGAATAAGAATATATTTATTTTCTCGAAATATATACATAAAATACATATAATTACATTTAAACATAAAAAGGGTTCTTCTTAATTCTCTGTTAACAAAATAAAACTTATACTACTAGAACAAAACCTTCATAAATTACATATTTCAAGAAAATACTAGGACCTCCTAAGGCAATGCCTGTTTAAGAGGTTCCTTCTTTTCAAATAAATCTTAATATGCGCATGAGCAAATAATATTAATTTAAAATAAAAAATCCCAATTCTTCAAAATATAAACACTAATATAAAAACATAAATAGCTTAAACCTTAACTCTAAATTTAATGTTATCCTAACCCTAACAGTGTAGCTATATAATACAATAATAGGAACAAAATAAAAACGAAACAATTTATGACTAACCAAATATGTATACTTTACTATGTTATCTGAAATAAATATATGATACAGTGAATAAGTATTTACAAGGTATTAAAATTTATACGATTATAAATGAATAATAAAAATATGTTTGAAAGTGTATTGCTTTAATACACTTGTGTGTATTAAGTGTATTGCTTTAATAACAAATGTGAACAGATTTTGTCAAATTGCTCTAATAATGGTTTACCCATACATTTAAAGTTATCTCCATCCCTTTATTGTTAGTTTTTTATACATTACCTGTATATGAGATATAGGTTACAACAGAGTTGCAACAAAGTGGACTAATTCAGACTAGGGAGATGAGAAAATAAGAATTTGTTTATACAGTTTGAAATATTTATGTGTTAACTAACAAATAATTAAGAATACATTCAGTACAACAGTAAAGCAGTGTAGATCAGAAGTATGATAAACCAACAGAAAGACTGTATTACATACATTCGTGGTACAATGTTAGCTTATGCACCTTTTGCTCTACTTCAGGGAAACATGATTTGTTTCAGCACCATCCCGGACAACATTCTGAGCCTATTTTGATTCTAAGTAAATAAGAATTTATATCTACTAAAACTTCACATTAATTGTAATCAAATAACAATAATACATTAATCATATTTTCGTCTACATTTGTTATCTTACAGAATAATAATAGTTCCTGTTTGGAAATCAATAAAAGAAGTTTTTTTGTAGCTACGAAGCTGTATTAAGTGATCGACAGAATGTCCGTACTCTTTGAATTTTAATTAGAACATCACCACTTAGACTATTTTTAGACAGCTGGTTCCCAATATTTTTGCTCTTTAATTAAAAATGTAGTTGATTAATAATCACTATATAAAAAGAATGTTTTATAAACATTTAATTTTTTAAGTGATATTTTCATTTAATAATGTGGAAAATATCAATAAAAAGCTAAGAGAAAGTGAACGGACAATAATCATGTTGTTAGAGCAAGGAACACTATAAGTACAGTACTATTAATGGTGGCTATAGTGTTAAGTATTAATTTACTGTTATTTATCAACATTGTCGATTAGTATACATTTCATTTTGGAGTGTCCATGTTATTAAGACTTTATTACGAAACAATCTGATGAGTGCTGGGATCTGTGTGAACGCAGGGTTATTTTAATTTTAAATGTAAACACATAATAATAAATTGGAATCGTGAACTACTCAGGAATTCAGAATTCATAATTAAAAGTTAAATGTTCGGACGGGGTTGTTACCCTAATAACAAATTGTATAATACAAGATAATTCAAGTTTGCACTTTATTTATATATATCAACTAATGTTTCTTAATACATTATGTACAAGTTTGGTTATAATATTATGACTTAAACAATACTGTGCGTTAATATAATATCAATCTTGTAATAAACCATTGAATTATATTATTTTTGACGATTCATTGCACTTTATTGCCGTACGTTTATACTAACTCACTCATTTTAAATTGCATAGCTAATATTTGTCATAAACGCCTATTGAATATATTATTTGGAAGTATTATAGTACTAATGTTTACTGTAAATTTAAGGCACTGCACTTTTTATAGGAGAGTATAGCTTTCCAGCAAACTAGTGTCTGAAGCCATCATATGTAGGTAACTTCGTTAGTGTGGAAATAGAAGGGGGACAAGTGTAGTCCCTTGTGGTGCACAAATACAATCTAAAAATAGCAATCCCAGTTCTTTTGTAGTGCATTACTTACATTACTTTTAGAGAAAATGTGTTAATGATGTCATCAAATGGTCTGCAGTGTTAGTTAGTGCTTTATATACTTAAACACTTGAGGTTATCACAGTGAAAAAAAAACACCGATTCTAGCTTATGAATTTCCCCAAGCTGTTCATTTTAAAAATAATTAAAAAATAATGAATTACATCCCCTGAAGAGTTTACTTGATCTTGTAAAAATAAAATCAATAAAAAATAATATGTTCCATCTATCTCGTATTCATCATTCTATTTACAATAAACTTACGAAAAATAAAAATAAATAAAAACATTATTAATTCATAATTAAATACAAATTATGTTTTTGGTCTTAGCAGATATGTATTCACTTATAAATATATTTTTTTCATCCGTCTATCGTCAATTATTTGAATAAAATCAAATGCGTTTTAAAATGTATTGGCTACTAAAATTTGAAATAGTATATTGATTAAGAACACTAATATTAAACTTTACATTTTTTATGTAATTTACGCTGTTGAGAAAATCATTTACCATTTAGGTTACATATTAGGGTAAAGGGACCAAGTTCACAAAGTAATTGAAGGGACCTTTGAGGGCGCTATCTTCGCTTGTCCGAGCAAGGTCCTGGTACCAATTTCAGTACTTTCTCTCTGGTGTCAAAGGGAAACCAGTCCAGAATGTCAATCTCACCTTATGGGTAATCACAGACTTACTCCCGCTGTATATTAATTTTATTGAATTCATATTTTAAACGTCCTCTCTTAATCATAGAATTATACTTGTATTAATGTTTACAAGCTACAAAGTAGCATTGAGTACTCCAATTTGATTGATATAAGTTGTACTAAGTGTTTTGCGACACATGTAGTTTGATGTTGTTGACATCAATTTGAAGCCTATTTCTAGAGGTAATTAATAAATCCTACAACATATTTGTTCATCTGTTTGCCATTCTCAATGAATTGCGAATAAATAGTGTTAAAATGACAATCCACTTTATCTTAACACTCCAAGAAGTTCCTAAATAAGTGGTAGACCTTGTTTCATACTTCAAAAGTGGAGGAGGAGCTTTTTTGGCAAATTCAATTATTTTGTTGATAGTATAATTTAGTTATAAGGTGTTTTGGTTAAGTTATTGTCAGCCAATGTTATTGATGTACAAAATTTATCTTAATACAACATTGCATTTTATGTATATTTGACTAAACTATCTGCAAAAAATTTCAGCCGACTGGCAATAAAAATTACTATTGCAACTAAAGATTATAGTAAGTTTTATTTACTATCATTTCAGGTTTCAATCTGTGTCAGAGCAATAAAAAGTTTTTTTGCCTCGTAGATAAAGTCTGTGAATATACATTCATAGATATTTTATGTTTTATGTGACTAACACATTTATCACAGTTTTTACATGATTTACTAGTTTTATTCCTTGTTATTTTATGTAACTTTTAATGACTTTGTTACCACAGTTTCTTTTTGAAATGTTTCTTTAAGCAATACATTTCTTACTTGTAGTTTTTTTAAGTATACCATAAAATAAAAATTTATAATTAACTATCTCTATTAAGCTGCTTAGTAAATATATTTCTTTAATTGTATTTAAAAATTATACTTATTTTTTTCAATTTAAATTATGTATTAAAATTTGGAGTCCTTTTTTTTCCTTATATATTTAAAGCATAGTTTACTAGCCACTTAAATAATAGTTGAAGACTGCAAAGTAATTATTGTGTACGCTACTAACTTCATACATACAGCATTTTTCTTGGAGGGTACATTTTTTTCATAGGACAGATACAATTTCAATTATGTGTATTAAGATGTAAGTGTGAATGTATGTTCATATTTTTAAATTGATTTAACTTTAAATTTCTGGAATTATGGTGTATTATGGTAGTTTTTCTATATAAATCATATTTAAATATTTTATATGCTTGGGTTTATATAGTCATTCAATAGAATATAAATTTGTTTTCGTATGTTAAAACACGAGAATGGTATAAAACTATAATTTTTGTATGGTTACAATATCATATAAATTGATAGCTACTAGTATTTTAAAATATATAAAAAAACGCCATGATTATTAAATTTTATTAGCTCAAACTGAAAAATGTATTTAATCGATTTAATCAATGGTTATGTCCCTTCGGGTTCATCGCTAAATTAATATCACAATCCCATAGCTGCAATTACACTATTGCCATTATATATTTACGAAGTAATCAATGCTATTACGTTTGGGATTGAGAGGCAATTTTAATTAAATGAGCCAATTCTGTGGAAACAGGGATATTTTTATCTAGATTGTGTATATATTGAATTAATATGATTTGTTTAAGTGAACAGAAAATATTAGTTCATTGATTCATACACGATTTCAACTCCATCTTATGGCTTTAGATTTGTTATGACAATGTTGACTTACATAACTTAAATGTAATGTTTTCAGTTGTTGTCGTGTTAATACCTAAATGTACAGAATTTAGTTAATTCTTTTGAGACGTTGTGGTCTTTATTGAAATGAACGAAGCTGAAATTAAACTCCTACTAAATGGTCAAGAAAAAAACTTACTTTTAGCAATGTAAAATAATTAAATTCAGAAACTTTATTATTTTTATACGTTTGTCAATTGAATAAATAGTACTTTATCAAAATACTGACAGTACTAACCAAATTCTATTCAGTGTTAGCTCTATAAATTTACTTTAGTGTATTAATTGTTAACTCAACATCTATATGCCTGATTACGTGAGGTAGTAACATAATTGAATTTCGCTATAGAACCTCGTTAGATTTTTTAATATAGTTTTAGTTTGACTTAGAGTTAACAACTAAATAGAGGAGGAAGGCTCAACCGGCCTATACACATTGGCCTAACAATAAATGCAATTTAATGGGGCCACTATACTATCCAATGTAATTCATTTACTTTAAATCGAACCATTATGGTTGCAAAATCTAGCCATAGCTTTATAACACGTAATTTAGCTGGGCCGTAAATAAAATAAAAATAATATATTTATATTTACTAAAAAGATTAATTAACGAACTATAGAGGTACAGTTCTAGACAACTGTCTAGAGGTACAGTTCTAGACAACTGTCTAGGGGTACAGTTCTGGACTATTGTCTAGAGGTACAGTTCTAGACAATTGTCTAGAGGTACAGTTCTAGACAACTGTCTAGAGGTACAGTTCAAGACAACTGTCTAGAGATACAGTTCAAGACAACTGTCTAGAAGTACAGTTCTAGACAACTGTCTAGAGATACAGTTCTAGACAACTGTCTAGAGGTACAGTTCTAGACAATTGTCTAGAGGTACAGTTCTAGACAACTGTCTCATTTCCACGTTTGAAGATAAATGAAATATAATTTTAATTAAATTCAAACACAAAGGTTTATTGGAATATTTAATAAATTCAGATAGTGCATATACTATGAACTCGCAGATCTTGAAATTTAAAGCTTTTGATGTATCACTTGTATAAATAAAATACTGAATATACCGGTGGTAAGTATTTACCACTTGACATGTATCATACATATTAAAGTTTCTTTACACTACAACAGTCTTGATTTGTTGCTTTATAATAAAAACAACCATATTCATTTTTAGAACTAAACGAAACTAATAATTAGAACTAAACCTAATTACTCATTTATCAAAGGGAAACAATAAATAGTGACCAGGTGAATACTGAAACCTGTCCTCAATGACAGTGTTGGCCGGTATCTATGTGTGTACACATACGCACTGATATTACTGCAGTTTGTCAGCCATCATTGTACATTTTAATTTTACAAATGTATATATAATGTGACGTTTTTTATGTCCTAATTTATTAATAATTAATCGCTATGTGGGTTTTACAAATAAGCAACACGATATACTAAACAATTACTAAATTTATTGAATCTATAAAATTAACTTATTACAATTAAATGGGTTATTTCTTTAACTTTAAACTATTGTGAAAAGTACAATTTACTATTAGGCCTACTGTTACAGTTAAACTAATTTATATTTACAATCTTAGATGGCATCAATAAATGGCAATCAATTACAACTACTAATTGCAAAGTGACTTTACTAAATTCCCTTCTTTTAATTACAATTCCTAGCTCTATAAAGTGGCTTTCCTAGATTCTCTATTATTATTTACAATTACAACTATAAAGTGACTCTACTAGATTTCCTACTATTATTTACAATTACTGACTACGAAGTGACTTTACTAGATTCCCTACTACCCACAGTCCAATGCTAACAGTTCACTCACAGTTTCTTCAGTGTCCCTTCAGAAGTCGTCCACAAGTACCACACTGCTCCTTCGTTGATCCCACAACGAACCACTCACCGGTAACTTCTCCGTAGACCACTTCACTATACACGGACACTTCACTCGCACTGTAGAATTCGCGCACTGTCGCCGCAAACACCCGAGCTGTAGGCTCTAGACTCACTGACTCGCACTGGTATCCGAGCCGTATATATCACCTGCAGGTCTCTATCTAGAAGCTTCTTGAATTCCCCTGCGCCCGAGGTTCCGTGACAGAGCTAGCTCGTCAACCGAGAACAGTCTAGAAAGTCCATTGATGAGGTAGGGGTGTTCATGCGTAAGCCATTGTGCCCCAAAGGTTGTAAACAAGCAGGGCAGGTGGTCAGCGACCCATCCATTACTTCCGCATCACCGGTTACCAGGATGGAGGCCACTCTGTATGTCACAATAATGTATATAATGACGAATGCTGTAATATGTTTTACATTTGATTACAAATGAAGCTAAAAGAAATATGACTAGATAAAAAAAAATGTTGTTACGGAAATTGAATTATTTATATTATTACACATATATGTAATTATTTGAATTAAATGTTATTAAAATTCCTTACATATTATTAATTATGAACTATTTTTAACAAACCAAATGTATCTATCTAAGTTATAATTATTTATATGTATTTAATTTAATGGATTAATTTATAATTATAGACATTAGATTAAAATATACTAGATAAGTTTACTTAATTCAATAAAGGGAAGCTTGGTTAATTATATTAATTGTATAGCCACATACTATACAAAAACACAAAATTACATTTCTGTGATAATAGTTGTAATTCGTAAACAAATTTACAAAGTAATTAATCAGGCTATACAAGTAACGTAAAATAATCTGTGTATCGACAGGAATATTAGTAAATACTTTATATTTTGAGACAATTTAACATAGTGAATCAGCTGTTTATAAGTTTTGAGGAATCATTTTAACTATCATTTTAAACATGTTATAATGTGTTTAAATTATAACTAATAGTTATAATAGTTTAAAATAAACTAATAGATTTTATAAATAAACATCTATTAGTTTTTATATTTGCTGAAATTGTTCAAACCAAAATTGAACTAGAAAAGAGGAGTGTGGGAAAATAAATCTGCGAAGCGTATGAGAATGTCTTAGCATGACGTCATGTCTCCTGATACACACGTGATAAAATATATCATACAGCAAATGTTGAAAATATTGTTACAACTGTATAAAGTAATGTGATAAAAATGATTATTCAAACATTTCTACGTCAACTGTTTAGTTTATAATTTACAGTCCTACATACTATAGTTACTTTAATGTTCATTTAAGTACACATAAATTTCAACCATATCGATTACTATGTTGCTTTATTAAATACGATTGTATATTCAACTACTGCATAAGTTGCTCAATGATGGCTCTCAGATTTCATCAATATCTACTAATGTACGAGAAAATACTATTAACTTTATTTAAATCGTAAACATAAGATGAACATAAATATACAGATAAGGTATATTGATAACAATAATTCAGAACCACTTTAACAGTTTAAACTTGAAGTTATATTCAACTCTAAATGGAAAGAGAACTCTGAAAGCTTCTGATCACAACTGAGCAACTTTGGTAACTCCCATTGTTTATGTACATTTTTTATCAATGCATCTCACGCTCTGAATGTTTCTGATCACAACTGAGCAACTTTGGTAACTCCAGTTGTTTATGTACATTTTTGATCAATGCATCTCACGCTCTGAATGTTTCTTATCACAACTGAGCAACTTTGGTAACTCCAGTTGTTTATGTACATTTTTGATCAATGCATCTCATGCTCTGAATGTTTCTGATCACAACTGAGCAACTTTGGTAACTCCCATTGTTCATGTACATTTTTGATCAATGCATCTCACGCTCTGAATGTTTCTGATCACAACTGAGCAACTTTGGTAACTCCAGTTGTTTATGTACATTTTTGATCAATGCATCTCATGCTCTGAATGTTTCTGATCACAACTGAGCAACTTTAGTAACTCCCATTGTTTATGTACATTTTTGATCAATGCATCTCACGCTCTGAATGTTTCTGATCACAACTGAGCAACTTTGGTAACTCCCATCGTTTATGTGCATTTATGATCAATGCATCTCACGCTCTGAATGTTTCTGATCACAACTGAGCAACTTTGGTAACTCCCATTGTTTATGTACATTTTTGATCAATGCATCTCACGCTCTGAATGTTTCTGATCACAACTGAGCAACTTTGGTAACTCCAGTTGTTTATGTACATTTTTGATCAATGCATCTCATGCTCTGAATGTTTCTGATCACAACTGAGCAACTTTGGTAACTCCCATTGTTTATGTATTTTTTTGATCAATGCATCTCACGCTCTGAATGTTTCTGATCACAACTGAGCAACTTTGGTAACTCCAGTTGTTTATGTACATTTTTGATCAATGCATCTCATGCTCTGAATGTTTCTGATCACAACTGACCAACTTTAGTAACTCCCATTGTTTATGTACATTTTTGATCAATGCATCTCACGCTCTGAATGTTTCTGATCACAACTGAGCAACTTTGGTAACTCCCATCGTTTATGTGCATTTATGATCAATGCATCTCACGCTCTGAATGTTTCTGATCACAACTGAGCAACTTTGGTAACTCCCATTGTTTATGTACATTTTTGAACAATGCATCTCACGCTCTGAATGTTTCTGATCACAACTGAGCAACTTTGGTAACTCCAGTTGTTTATGTACATTTTTGATCAATGCATCTCATGCTCTGAATGTTTCTGATCACAACTGAGCAACTTTGGTAACTCCCATTGTTTATGTACATTTTTAGCAATGCATCTCACGCTCTGAATGTTTCTGATCACAACTGAGCAACTTTGGTAACTCCAGTTGTTTATGTACATTGTTGATCAATGCATCTCATGCTCTGAATGTTTCTGATCACAACTGAGCAACTTTGGTAACTCCCATTGTTTATGAACATTTTTAATCAATGCATCTCACGCTCTGAATGTTTCTGATCACAACTGAGCAACTTTGGTAACTCAAGTTGTTTATGTACATTTTTGATCAATGCATCTCACGCTCTGAATGTTCCTGATCACAACTGAGCAACTTTGGTAACTCCCATTGTTTATGTACATTTTTGATCAATGCATCTCACGCTCTGAATGTTTCTGATCACAACTGAGCAACTTTGGTAACTCCAGTTGTTTATGTACATTTTTGATCAATGCATCTCACACTCTGAATGTTTCTGATCACAACTGAGCAACTTTGGTAACTCCAGTTGTTTATGTACATTTTTGATCAATGCATCTCACGCTCTGAATGTTTCTGATCACAACTGAGGAACTTTGGTAACTCCAGTTGTTTATGTACATTTTTGATCAATGCATCTCACGCTCTGAATGTTTCTGATCACAACTGAGCAACTTTGGTAACTCCAGTTGTTTATGTACATTTTTGATCAATGCATCTCACGCTCTGAATGTTCCTGATCACAACTGAGCAACTTTGGTAACTCCCATTGTTTATGTACATTTTTGATCAATGCATCTCACGCTCTGAATGTTTCTGATCACAACTGAGCAACTTTGGTAACTCCAGTTGTTTATGTACATTTTTGATCAATGCATCTCACACTCTGAATGTTTCTGATCACAACTGAGCAACTTTGGTAACTCCAGTTGTTTATGTACATTTTTGATCAATGCATCTCACGCTCTGAATGTTTCTGATCACAACTGAGGAACTTTGGTAACTCCAGTTGTTTATGTACATTTTTGATCAATGCATCTCACGCTCTGAATGTTTCTGATCACAACTGAGCAACTTTGGTAACTCCAGTTGTTTATGTACATTTTTGATCAATGCATCTCATGCTCTAAATGTTTCTATCGTTAGTATTGCGGTCGTGCTGGTACATAACTTTTGAAGCTTGCTACTTAAATTTCGGTTTGTTAGAATAATGATGTACATGAAACATGAATATTTAATGAGGACTTGACGAATGTATGTATCCAGTACCAAAGGTGAAGTATCCTCATGCTAACGTCATTGTTACGATTCATTTTAACAAACAAATTTTGCTTTAAATTTTTTTTTATGTGTATGACAAAGTTGAATTTTGATTAATGGAACACTCCATATTATGGAAAACTAATAACACTGTCACGATGTGTTTGGGAATTTCTAAAATTCTATTTAAAATTGTGTACATTTACATTTAAGATTGTAAAATATACATCAATCTCACATTATTCATATTTATTAAAAAAGAAGAAGATTTAAATCACCCTTAATGATAATAAATGTTGTGCCCTTTAGGACGACTGATTAAGTCACTACAACTACATCACTAACTAATAATGTGAATTACTTGTTGCAATAGTAGTCTCTAAAACCATGACGGATGTTTTATAAATGCCTGACATGATAGAACAAAACAGATCTACTCAAAGAGTATTTGTTAATGCACTTTATATCAGACAGTATAACCGTTGTGTCTGTTTTCTGGTTTCATAGCATGTAAGTAACTAAGTTAGTGAGAAAGTATACAAGGACAACTGTAGCCCTACGTGGTTTCATAACATGTATGTAAGTAAGTTAGTGAGGAAGTAGACAAGGACAACTGTAGCCCTACGTGGTTTCATAACATGTAAGTAATTAAGTTAGTGAGAAAGTAGACAAGGACAACTGTAGCCCTACGTGGTTTCATAGCATGTAAATAACTAAGATAGTGAGGAAGGAGACAAGGACAACTGTAGCCTTACGTGGTTTCATAGCATGTAAGTAACTAAGTTAGTGAGGAAGGAGACAAGGACAACTGTAGCCCTACGTGGTTTCATAGCATGTAAGTAACTAAGTTAGTGAGAAAGTAGACAAGGACAACTGTAGCCCTACGTGGTTTCATAACATGTATGTAAGTAAGTTAGTGAGGAAGTAGACAAGGACAACTGTAGCCCTACGTGGTTTCATAACATGTATGTAAGTAAGTTAGTGAGGAATTAGACAAGGACAACTGTAGCCCTACGTGGTTTCATAACATGTAAGTAACTAAGTTAGTGAGAAAGTAGACAAGGACAACTGTAGCCCTACGTGGTTTCATAACATGTATGTAAGTAAGTTAGTGAGGAAGTAGACAAGGACAACTGTAGCCCTACGTGGTTTCATAACATATAAGTAACTAAGTCAGTGAGGAAGTAGACAAGGACAACTGTAGCCCTGCGTGGTTTCATAGCATGTAAGTAACTAAGTTAGTGAGGAAGTAGACAAGGACAACTGTAGCCCTACGTGGTTTCATAACATATAAGTAACTAAGTTAGTGAGGAAGTAGACAAGGACAACTGTAGCCCTACGTGGTTTCATAACATGTATGTAAGTAAGTTAGTAAGGAAGTAGACAAGGACAACTGTAGCTCTGCGTGGTTTCATAAGATATAAGTAACTAAGTCAGTGAGGAATTAGACAAGGACAACTGTAGCCCTACGTGGTTTCATAACATGTATGTAAGTAAGTTAGTGAGGAAGTATACAAGGACAACTGTAGCCCTGCGTGGTTTCATAGCATGTAAGTAACTAAGTTAGTGAGGAAGTAGACAAGGACAACTGTAGCCCTACGTGGTTTCATAGCATGTAAGTAACTAAGTTAGTGAGGAAGTAGACAAGGACAACTGTAGCCCTACGTGGTTTCATAACATATAAGTAACTAAGTCAGTGAGGAAGTAGACAAGGACAACTGTAGCCCTGCGTGGTTTCATAGCATGTAAGTAACTAAGTTAGTGAGGAAGTAGACAAGGACAACTGTAGCCGTGCGTGGTTTCATAGCATGTAAGTAACTAAGTTAGTGAGGAAGTAGACAAGGACAACTGTAGCCCTACGTGGTTTCATAGCATGTAAGTAACTAAGTTAGTGAGGAAGTAGACAAGGACAACTGTAGCCCTACGTGGTTTCATAGCATATAAGTAACTAAGTTAGTGAGGAAGTAGACAAGGACAACTGTAGCCCTACGTGGTTTCATAGCATATAAGTAACTAAGTTAGTGAGGAAGTATACAAGGACAACTGTAGCCCTGCGTGGTTTCATAGCATGTAAGTAACTAAGTTAGTGAGGAAGTAGACAAGGACAACTGTAGCCCTACGTGGTTTCATAGCATGTAAGTAACTAAGTTAGTGAGGAAGTAGACAAGGACAACTGTAGCCTTACGTGGTTTCATAGCATGTAAGTAACTAAGTTAGTGAGGAAGTAGACAAGGACAACTGTAGCCTTACGTGGTTTCATAACATGTATGTAAGTAAGTTAGTGAGGAAGTAGACAAGGACAACTGTAGCCCTACGTGGTTTCATAACATGTAAGTAACTAAGTTAGTGAGAAAGTAGACAAGGACAACTGTAGCCCTACGTGGTTTCATAACATGTAAGTAACTAAGTTGGTGAGGAAGTAGACAAGGACAACTGTAGCCTTACGTGGTTTCATAGCATGTAAGTAACTAAGTTAGTGAGGAAGTAGACAAGGACAACTGTAGCCCTACGTGGTTTCATAGCATGTAAGTAACTAAGTTAGTGAGGAAGTAGACAAGGACAACTGTAGCCTTACGTGGTTTCATAACATGTAAGTAACTAAGTTAGTGAGGAAGTAGACAAGGACAACTGTAGCCTTACGTGGTTTCATAAGATGTAAGTAACTAAGTTAGTGAGGAAGTAGATAAGGACAACTGTAGCCCTACGTGGTTTCATAGCATGTAAGTAACTAAGTTAGTGAGGAAGTAGACAAGGACAACTGTAGCCTTACGTGGTTTCATAACATGTAAGTAACTAAGTTAGTGAGGAAGTAGACAAGGACAACTGTAGGCCTACGTGGTTTCATAGCATGTAAGTAACTAAGTTAGTGAGGAAGTAGACAAGGACAACTGTAGCCTTACGTGGTTTCATAACATGTAAGTAACTAAGTTAGTGAGGAAGTAGACAAGGACAACTGTAGCCCTACGTGGTTTCATAGCATGTAAGTAACTAAGTTAGTGAGGAAGTAGACAAGGACAACTGTAGCCCTACGTGGTTTCATAACATGTATGTAAGTAAGTTAGTAAGGAAGTAGACAAGGACAACTGTAGCTCTGCGTGGTTTCATAAGATATAAGTAACTAAGTCAGTGAGGAATTAGACAAGGACAACTGTAGCCCTACGTGGTTTCATAACATGTATGTAAGTAAGTTAGTAAGGAATTAGACAAGGACAACTGTAGCCCTACGTGGTTTCATAACATATAAGTAACTAAGTCAGTGAGGAAGTAGACAAGGACAACTGTAGCCATGCGTGGTTTCATAGCATGTAAGTAACTAAGTTAGTGAGGAAGTAGACAAGGACAACTGTAGCCCTACGTGGTTTCATAGCATGTAAGTAACTAAGTTAGTGAGGAAGTAGACAAGGACAACTGTAGCCCTACGTGGTTTCATAGCATATAAGTAACTAAGTTAGTGAGGAAGTAGACAAGGACAACTGTAGCCCTACGTGGTTTCATAGCATATAAGTAACTAAGTTAGTGAGGAAGTATACAAGGACAACTGTAGCCCTGCGTGGTTTCATAGCATGTAAGTAACTAAGTTAGTGAGGAAGTAGACAAGGACAACTGTAGCCCTACGTGGTTTCATAGCATGTAAGTAACTAAGTTAGTGAGGAAGTAGACAAGGACAACTGTAGCCCTACGTGGTTTCATAGCATGTAAGTAACTAAGTTAGTGAGGAAGTAGACAAGGACAACTGTAGCCTTACGTGGTTTCATAGCGTATCTCGAAACAGCAGTTCTAACTATTAATATCTCTAACCATCGATACACTATACTGTATAGTTTAGATAACCTACCTAAACGGAATATCGCTCTTTACATAGTAACTTGAATTAATACTCCCCAAATACCTAACTATGTAACATGCAAGATTGTCATGCATTTGGATAAACCTATTTTAATACGTTTATTTTTACGTATTAAGAAAAGTGTTACTTAATTCTGACAATCTTTCAATTTAAACTAATATTAATAATAAAATTAAATTATTAATAATGGTAAACATCACTTAAATATATCAAATAGGACTTAAACGAGATCTCGTTAAGTACTATCATAAATATTCTATCAATGTATCATTTCTCATATTACTTCTCAAACTGCGATATTTTTTAACTTACGCAATGTAATATATATTTTTGTTACACATTTATGAACCTTTTTATTTGCATATGTTCGACTCCTGAAATATGTTGGACTCCTGACATATGTTGGACCCCTGACATATGTTCGACTCCTGACATATGTTGGACTCCTGACATATGTTGGACTCCTAACATATGTTAGACTCCTGACATATGTTGGACTCCTGACATATGTTGGACTTCTGATATAAATTAGTGCCATTTCATAATTACTACGGAAAAAATTTACCAGTGATATTTCTAATATTAGAGAATGTGCAGCAAAAAAGAATCTCTAGGTGATAATAATAATCCTAATTGTTATCACCTATAAAATGTCATCCTAATTGTTATGACATATAAAATGTCGTGATATTAAAAATATGATATAGGTTATATTAACTAATTATGAACTATTGCGAATGAAACAAATTCTACAAAATCTGATTTGTATATATCAGTAGTATATATATAATATTGATATAAACAAGAATAAATTATAGATAAACAAATATTTTGCCTCTAAATTGTTAAATTGAATTTATATTTTTATCTAGCGCTTGTAATACTTTGTAATGTTAATTTTTATTCTGTCTGACAGATATATTTAACAGCTTAAAATGTTCTTAATTCTATTTGATCCATTTACACTAGAAAATTAAGCAATATTATTGTTATTTTTATATTTATAAAATAATTAATCCATGTATGAGCTTAAGTTTTAAACTTGGTAGGAACATTAAGGTTCGATTAGTTTTCAAACACAATGTTTTTATAAGGATCATTTTAGTGTTGCATGTTATTTTTTCATATTATGATCAAGTGTGTTTGGTAATGTAGGCTATTTCAAAACATTTCATAGGGGTTATCAATGTTGCTGGTTAAACACTAGAATATCAATAAGAAGTATTAGTGGTCTGGAATGTTGACGGTATGTGGTAGTAGGCCGCTTGGTTGGGTTAACGGAGTTCGAGTTAGATCGTGGGGGGGCAGCTTACAGTCATCTTACGGTAAACAAGTTTCACGTTTGTCATTGTATATACGAGGCCATCGTATTTCAGGCCACAGTACGAGACATCATTTGGATTAATCATTAAAAATTATAATCAAATAGTAATATCACATCAATTCATTTCAGTTTTTGTGTATTTCGGCTTCATTAATTAAATAATTGCATTGTCATAATTTATGATTCGTCTTAATTTAGAGTTATATTCAATTGAATTAAGAGTTATATAGCTTCTCATGAATAATATTTTGTAGTGAAACTTATAAACTATCCATCTTATATTCGCGACTCCTGACAAATAACCTATACATAAGCCTGTACTGTGAACGAAAATCCTAACTGTATGAAGGCTGTGTGTTTACGGCTTTCCCGGAGTCTACTGTAAATGTTTGTCACTTCATGTTCGTCACAGGTAAACGCTTGGAAAACAACTGGCATGACGTCACACAGTGTACTCTGATAATGTTTCGGGGATTACAGAAGTGATCATATATGTGAATTTGAGCAGTAAAATAATGTTTGATTGATAATGTAAAAACCTATTTGTAAACATACAAAAGATTACGTAAGAATGTAAATAACATGTCAGTAGCAGAAAATTTACTCATTGTTTTGAAAATAAATGACGTCCAACACACTTTTAATGATATTATTTATTTGTTTTATTTAGTGAGTGAAAACATTGAAAACGAAGTTAAGAAATATATTAAAACAATATAAAAAATATGACAAATCTAGTAAAAAAGAGTTAAAGAAATCAGTAATACAATTAAATAAAATATAGTATTTAAACTGTTCAACTTTGGATGCTGTTATAAAATTGAACAAAAGAACTTAAATTTTAATTTGGTTTAAACATTTATTTCTTTTTGGTTTAAACAATGAGATAAAAATACAGAATTGAATTTTATCTCCAGAAGAATTAGCTATAAAATGGATAAGCTAATTTTGACTCAGTATTCCAATAAATGAACATTTGTTTTAAGATAGTATAATGGAGAATTTCATTGATCTTAGTGTTTTATTTTAATAATTGTAATACACGTAATTAAATTGTTTTGATTGAACAAATTTTACCAATATACTCTTTGAGAAACTACAAGTTGATCTTTATTTTTGCTTACTTTGAATCTTAAGGAAAATAGATTCTTGTTTTGATGAAAGAACCTGAATGTCTGATAGCTTCAGGTTGCCCTTAAATGTGGTGGACGTCAACATCACAATTGTGTACATCTGCAAGGGATGTACACCAACATAATACAAATGCATCAGTTATAGCCATCATACCGATGTGCACTTCTAGATGAGGTAAGCATCAACTTCATTGATGTGCATCGATGGAGTCAACATGATCATCGAGTTATTGTAAATGGAATGGACGTCTGCATCAGAAATGGAATTAAATAAAAATTGTCTTTAATTTTTAAGTGAGCTTGGGTCTAGCTCTACACCCAATCGTTAAACAGCCTACATGAACAGTAACTAGTTCACTGACTTCATTATGTATTTGTAGCAAAGACTATAGTCAATAAACCTAGTTCAATTGGCGCTCTTTCATAACTAACTATAAAAATATAAAAATAACATTCAAGATACACTTATCTCTTTATTAAAACCATCAGATATTGAATAAGTATAAATAAGTATAAACAACTTATAAAATTATGATATAGTATAAAGTAATCAGTAGTTCTAGGCTCGTTGAAGATGAGTAGGCATGTCATTGATGACATCGTCACAGTAGTCAAAGTGGGGAAATACAAGATTTTTACCTACCATAATCTTAACAGTAAGTTAGGATAAAGTAGGTTTTTGTACCAAATGAATGTTCGCAGATATTAGTACAAAGTGTAGGTTTTTTTACTTTTAATTGTTTGCTTTGATAGTAAGTTATACTTATAGCTATCAGCAGATTGGGTTTATTGTTATATTTATTAGAATATAGAAATTCTTGAAATTATTAAGATTAATTAATCCACACTTTAAAAAGAAATTTAAGGACATAAAGAAATGTTCAAATTCTACTGTAAAATTATTTTATTCTTAATCTTCAATTTGGAAAACAGGAAATCCGGTGCACAATGGCCATAGACTGTTATAAATTGTGTTTTGACAGCACCTCTTGCTATTTATTACTATATCTTATCCCAATTTAGTAATACTAAATTGTATGAAAAGTGTTATATTTTTCAAGCGTATGTTTTCGTTTGGGAAAAAATTAAAATTTGTCTTGTGTAACAACCAAACAAATAGCATATATAGTCTTTCAAAATTATTGCATACAACCACTACAATTTTGAAGGAGTAAAATAATACAATAAAAATATATTCTATACAAAAACTTTACTAACTATACGTAGAAAGCCGAGCGTGTGTTGTAACCTGAAGAATCATGAATTAATGTCTTAATTTCTTGATCTGCTTACTTTAAACTAAACAATTTTATATTAGTTGTTACATTCATTGAATTATACTTTTTGTTATTTACGTTTCAGATGAATGACTAAATTATTCACGATTTGATGATTTATGAATGCAATCAGGTATTATTAGAAATCGCCCCTTGTAAAAACCGTACTTTGAGTAGATATGATGACTATCAAGGCTAAATAGACGTATAACACAACACCTATAGAAAAAAGATTAGAACATTACAGCTACAAAAAAATTTTGAGAAACCATTGTTTTAATAATATAGTTTCCTTATAGTTTAAAAATTGCGTTTTAGTCACTGACCTTTTCTGGATATCATCACATCATGACCTGATTGTAACACAGGCATTAATCTAAGACTAAATGTTACATAAACATGCTACCCAAAATCCTGTTTGTTGGCTCACCGTAGGCAAGGTTGGGATATTCCAGAAAATCTTCCTTAGATTTTCTCTTATATATGATAAGTGGGATGCAAGCATAAAATGTGCTATGAATGGTATTTGGTAAGAAGGCTAAACATTTTGTAATTAATGGAACTATGTTGTATGATTTGTTCGACTTACGACAAACATTCTCTAGGAATCGAAATAGTAGAAATTATATCTAAGAAAGAAATTATAGTCTATTTAATATTCTAAGATTGTCTAAACAAAGCAGTTTCATATAATTCAAGGAATATCGAAAAATGACTAGTCAGATTTACATTTATACTTGGGATATGTTGTTTTTGAGAAGATTGTTGTCATTCATGGCAAGTCCTAGTAGATTAGGGTCCAAGTGGGCAGTTCATTCATGTAATAGCTAGAGTTCCCAGACCTTTGAGGACACTACCTTCGCTTGCCCAAGTAAAGCACTGATGTGCATTTAACCATTTCCCTTTGGTCAGGGCGGACTAAGTGGAATCAAAGTGAAGTTGGATCAGAATGACAAATACACGTTGGTAGGTTGGTAGTTTGGTCACTGCTGCAAGCATCTACTCAAGCTGGAATGCCAATGGAGGCTTTCCCAAAGTCTTATCTCACTGTTACAGTTAACATGCATTTAATTTAATAGGTAGTCCAAAAAGCATATATATATATTATTATATATATATATATATATATATATATATATATATATATATATATATATATATATATATATATATTTTAAGTTCCTGTATTGTTAGTTCCTCATGAAAAGATCTTCTTCATACCGTTTTGTTTAGCTTAAATTTACAATGCAAGATCTGTAAATAAACAAGTCTACTGCTTTTTGGACTACCTTAAATTAAATTAATATTTAATTTAAGATATCATTTTAATTTAAGGTAGTATTAAATTAAATTATATATATATATATATAAATACTACTGACTCACTCACTCACTCATCATGATATCTCAAAAACCACTGAATAGATTTACACGAAATTTTAAAGGAAGTTAGCTTTATTATCAAAGGGACGCACTAAAAAGGGATTTTTCGAAATTACTTTCCTAAGGGGTACATAGAGCCTCTCAAAATTTCTTTTTTTCCATGAGAATAGCATTGGATTGATTTTAGTAAACTAATAACAGCTAATTTGTAAATAAACATGTTTATTTTGTATATTTGACTTTATTCTATTGACACATTAAGAGTTTAATCTTCAGAAGCTAAACAAAAATAAATTATATGAACACGTTAGAAATAGGTTAAGTAATACCATTGGGTATTTATACTATTAAATAGGT
This sequence comes from Stictocephala bisonia, assembly GCA_035578905.1. Taxonomy (NCBI): domain Eukaryota; kingdom Metazoa; phylum Arthropoda; class Insecta; order Hemiptera; family Membracidae; genus Stictocephala; species Stictocephala bisonia. The sequence goes on along the minus strand of JAQJVL010000090.1, from coordinate 1,075,794 downwards.
AGCAACGCAAGTAGTGTGGTTGAGATACCGTAAATCAATTTAATATTGTAATTTTATATTATACAGTTAATCTACTTATTTATAGGCAAAAGTCACATGCCGAGGCCGAGGTTTGTCGAGTGTAGTGAGAGTTGGGGTTGGCACGCGAAGCATACAGGGGTGTCCCCTAGTATTATATATTCTGTAAATTAAATATTCATCGACTATTCTGTATAAATGTGGTATTTAGAATATATTTTGGAATTAATTTTCTGGTAAAGTGAACGTGTAAGCAAATGAAATAAAAAAAAAAAAAAAATTACACCATTAATGGTGGAGTAGTTTAAACTCCTGCCTTCGTTTTTCAATGATTTTATTCAGTCATTAAGCAATAAATAGCAATGGGCTACATCATATAAAACAGATGTAAAATTACCTTGCATGGCACATTCAATAAAAGAAAATCTTAGCCTAAACTAAAATTAAAAGGCTAATTAAAGGTAATATCATGCACAACACATGCAATGGGTCATAGAATTCTTAAAACTAATATATAAGAGGATAACAAATCTTCATGCCACAAGCAGAGAAATAGCAAAGCAAAAAACACATACCTGTTGTCTAGTCATTCATCACATTCAAGCCTCTAAATAAGTTGCACTCCAAGATTTTCTGAAACTAATGTTTTTATTTGACACCTGTCATGGAGCTTTATGGCAAGGCTCGAACATGCAAGTGGACTCAGCACGTAACTTCCTTATTTATGCATTAACAGAGTTCGTCAACAACCATTCAAACTATTCTGTAACATTTAACTAATCACCTTAAATGTTACTTACAAGAAGCAATAAAAGCAAATTCATTTCAACCAACCTTTGATTTCCTTTATAGCTGTGACTAGATATGCCTTCTATGAAACAAATGGTGAGATAATGGTTGAAACAGTTGTAAAGCAAATATGGCCTCCAGTAGCCCGTTTCGAGTTGTGAACGTTTGTGTTGTGTTGTTAAAGATAACAAAAAATGCACATATATTGGGTGGAATTATTTTTGTTAAATAGGCTAGCTTAATTTTTAACTAACCATACTACCTACTAATGTATTTATTTTAATAATCTGCAAGTCCATATAATATATTATATCTTTAGTAGTGGAGTCACGTATTTGTTTAAGGACAAATATACTCTCTGTGATTATTACCTCTCATATAATTTTCCATACACCTGAAATGTTACCTATAAGAAGCATATTTTAGTAACAAGACTAAAAATAAACAAAGATATCGATTACTTTGGCAATGTTGTCTCTTTTAGGTAGATTATCTTTAATAGTTTCCTTTATTCACTGTGATAGTAATATTCATGGATAATTTTATGCTAATTGAAGGAAAATTGGTTGCAATAAAATCTATGATTATTAAACATATCCTTTATGTTATACATTTGTATAAAACTATATGTAGGAATTTCAGCTCTTGTGAAAGCACACAGATGTGGCTATTTTTTTTTTTTTATTGTTTTAAATTTGTAGTTGACAACAAACGATTAGCTTATTTCAAATGAAATGGGTCTATGTTGCACCTGATGTACTCAGGACTTAAGTATCTAGGATTACATGTTTATGATTGCTTGGTAAATATTGATCACTCCAACTATCAATTAATATTTGTCATTATAAGGGTGAAAGTGTTGTTCAGTAATGTTGTGCTGTGGGTTGCCATATTATTGACGCATCAGAAATTGTATTACGTCATTTTGTGGATTACCAGTAATTGGTTTGGCGTAAGGATCGTGTCCTTGCATTGCCTTGGCGTTTAACACATCGCCTCCCCGCCTCTTAATACCAGCCATTGC
>JAQJVL010000090.1:1001463-1068963 GCA_035578905.1 Stictocephala bisonia | reverse complement strand
ACTAAAATCAATGCTCGGCTAAACAGTAAGTATCAATAGTAAAGTGTTAGGGCAATGAATAGTGCCGGAGAACCCCATCTACGTTGAAATTGGGTAACTAAAATCAATGCTCGGCTAAACAGTAAGTATCAATAGTAAAGTGTTAGGGCAATGAATAGTGCCGGAGAACCCCATCTACGTTGAAATTGGGTAACTAAAATCAATGCTCGGCTAAACAGTAAGTATCAATAGTAAAGTGTTAGGGCAATGAATAGTGCCGGAGAACCCCATCTACGTTGAAATTGGGTAACTAAAATCAATGCTCGGCTAAACAGTAAGTATCAATAGTAAAGTGTTAGGGCAATGAATAGTGCCGGAGAACCCCATCTACGTTGAAATTGGGTAACTAAAATCAATGCTCGGCTAAACAGTAAGTATCAATAGTAAAGTGTTAGGGCAATGATAAGTGCCGGAGAACCCCATCTACGTTGAAATTGGGTAACTAAAATCAATGCTCGGCTAAGCAGTAAGAATCATTAGTAAAGTGTTATGGCAATAAATAGTGCCGGGGAACCCCATCTACGTTGACACTTGGGTAGCTAAAACCAATGCTCGGCTAAGCAGTAAGAATCATTAGTAAAGTGTTATGGCAATGAATAGTGCCGGAGAACCCCATCTACGTTGAAATTGGTTAGCTAAAATCAATGCTCGGGTAAACAGTAAGTAGCATTGGTCATTTGTTAGGGCAATGAAAAGTGCCGGAGGAAGCCTCACATCAATGCTCGGCTAAACAGTTGCCTTGGTCAAGTGATGAGGCAATGAATAACCCTGGGAAACCTTTCATCAATGCTCGGCTAAAGAGTTTCCTTGGTCAAGTGTTGAGGCAGTGAAGAGTCTGGGGAAGCCTCACATCAATCCTTGGATTACCAGTTGCCTTGGTCAAGTATTGAGGCAATGAATAGTCGGGGGAACTCCATTTACTCTGACATTTGTGTACCTCAGATAAATGCTCGGCCAAATAATTGCCTTGGTCAAGTGTTGAGGCATTGAATAGTCGTAGGAACTCCATTTCTTCTGACGCTTGTGTACCTCACATAAATGCTTGGCTAAAAAGTTTTCTTGGTCAAGTGTTGAGGCAATGAATAGTCGGGGGAACTCCATTCTTGTCGAGCACTTCAAATGGTCGAGAACATACAAAACACTTTCACTCGAGTTTTGAATGATACTTTTCACTACACTACAGAATAAAACACATTTATGGAATGTTAACTGTTTATTAAATTAGAAACATGTTTTAAAAACAGGTGTTGTTGACTGTGGAAAAATTTCGGTTGTAAACAATGTTACTTTCGGTAGTATAGACAGCTGTTGAAAATATGATGTTTCGCAGGTTGTAAACACATAACGAAAACAGCTGAACTCATAGTAGTGTAGTGAAAATAAAATTACAATGCACTATACTTTTTTTCAGATTTTACAATTTTAAGAATCCTTTACCTATGTTATGGAATGACAGCGAGTTTAAATAAATAGGCTAAACTATATAAAATAATTGAGATTATGATATTGAATGCCAGTTAGATTGACCAAACAGTATATTGGGTGTAAAATGTAATCATGATGTTCATTGCGTCAGTCACGTATTCTATACATTCGGGCATTTCTAAAGATGACTTTGTTGTGGTAGCTAAGAAACTATATCTAATTTTGGATATTTTAATAGAATTCTTTTACACTATTCAGTCATGAAGACTAACTGGCCTTAATGATTCTGAGGGATGCAAATTACGTCATCAAATCTATACATGTGGTATAGATCCCAACAAATCATGGTGCAAATAAGTGATCTGCTGTACATTTCACGAAGTGCCCTTTAAAAAATGCATTAAAAATTTACTTCTGTATGTTACTTTTAGGGGAAAATCAATTGTACATTTATCTTACATTTTCCAGTTCACATCCAATTTTCGAACCCAACAATCGTCCTTATCCCCTTATGATATTCTTCAAGTTGAAGCGGTTTCGAAGAGATGTCTTAACGTATATTTGATATATAATTTACGGAATAAAACTTGTATCAGTACGAACTGTAAAATAACACACGGTTATCTATTGATTTAAATTCAAACAGGAGTTACTCACGTCTAATTCATTGATGAGCCGTTCCTTGTCTACTGGCTGACCGAGTGTTTCCCCCAGCGCCAGTCCGAGGATCACCGTGGATACCAGAACTACCACCAGTTTGCAGGGACCACACATCTGAAAAAGCATTAGATTTATATGATTAGGGACCAAGGAGGTTGGGAGATCAAAAGTCCTTAATTTTATAGACCATAAGGAAATATAAATCTAGCAATTTTCGAAAGCTTCATTCATCCCTCAGAATCATTGATATTTAAAGGTTTCCCAGGGGAACTAGTGGCTTTCCAATAATGTTTAGAGCTGTAATATAGTTTAGTTTAGTACATTGTAAAGTATCTTAAACAAGATACACATAGTAGAGTTTGAAAACTAATATTTATTTATGGAACTAGAATCCATATTTTCCTGTGACAATCACATCAAGGTGCTATCTACACTATCCAGCGTACCATCACAACCAGTATCCACCCCACAACCTGTTGTAATAATTGGAAGGACATCTCAGTCTCCCGAACCACATCACAGCATGGATGAATTGTCTGGTTATCTTGTAAACAGTGTAGACGTGGTTCTTACCAGAAAATATAGATTCTAGTTATGACGGCTTAACTCTAGAACTCTCTTAACTTCTAAGATTTATTTATGATGTTAGAGATTATACGCAATAGATTATATGTATTTATCGATACGATGGTTATCGTCATGATATGGTTGAATATGTGTTGTGAAGAGTTTATAAAATTAGTATTGATAAACGAGTGAGGATTTTTTCCTTTTCAAGAGCCATTTATTAATAAACCAATAGCCAGGCAAGATAATAAACTTATACTTACGCGTGGAATCCAAACCACGCAGTATATATCTCATTTGTTGGGTAACTGACAAGTCAAACTCAATTCTTTTTCCCTGCACAACAGCCAGGCAACGACCTCACATGGACACCCAAACATTGTCAATGTTAATGATAGTCAATGAGTTCAATAGAAACAGAGTCTTTCACCCAAAGTAATAACTAGCCCCTTAAAATAGCTACTTAGGAGGGTTATCGTACTAACACAGTATAATAATGTACAGTCATGATACTACCATTCCTTTGCTGTTGAGCTAGAGCGACACTAACGCTCGAAGTAGCTACTTAGCTGGGTTATCGTACTAACACAGTATAATAATGTACAGTCATGATACTAACATTCCTTTGCTGTTGAGCTAGAGCGACACTAACGCTCGAAGTAGCTACTTAGCTGGGTTATCGTACTAACACAGTATAATAATGTACAGTCATGATACTACCATTCCTTTGCTGTTGAGCTAGAGCGACACTAACGCTCGAAGTAGCTACTTAGCAGGGTTATCGTACTAACACAGTATAATAATGTACAGTCATGATACTACCATTCCTTTGCTGTTGAGCTAGAGCGACACTAACGCTCGAAGTAGCTACTTAGCTGGGTTATCGTACTAACACAGTATAATAATGTACAGTCATGATACTACCATTCCTTTGCTGTTGAGCTAGAGCGACACTAACGCTCGAAGTAGCTACTTAGCTGGGTTATCGTACTAACACAGTATAGTAATGTACAGTCATGATACTACCATTCCTTTGCTGTTGAGCTAGAGCGACACTAACGCTCGAAGTAGCTACTTAGCTGGGTTATCGTACTAACACAGTATAGTAATGTACAGTCATGATACTACCATTCCTTTGCTGTTGAGCTAGAGCGACACTAACGCTCGAAGTAGCTACTTAGCTGGGTTATCGTAGTACTAACACAGTATAATAATGTACAGTCACGATACTACCATTCATTTGATGTTGAGCTAGAGCGACACTAACGCTCGAAGTATCTACTTAGCAGGGTTATCCTAGTACTAACACAGTATAATAATGTACAGTCACGATACTACCATTCATTTGATGTTGAGCTAGAGCGACACTAACGCTCGAAGTAGCTACTTAGCTGGGTTATCGTAGTACTAACATAGTCTAATAATGTACAGTCACGATACTACCATTCCTTTGCTGTTGAGCTAGAGCGACACTAGCGCTCCAAGTAGCTACTTAGCTGGGTTATCGTAGTACTAACACAGTATAATAATGTACAGTCACGACACTTCCATTCCTTTGCTGTTGAGCTAGAGTGACACTAGCGCTCCAAGTAGTCGAACTGAACAACTAAACCACATTACCGTTATATTGTACTGTGTATTTCAAAGATGTGTGACAGTAGTAATAGAAAAAAGTGCTATGTCAGATTATACACTTTAGTTATTTAACATTTGCTATTGACCATACTAGTGTTGTGCTTTTCGCCAATTTTTAACGGAGTGTCGAGACTGTGGTTCTACGCTCCAGTGTGACCTCCATATATCTTATCTATAAAAACTGAAGCCATCACTATCACACACTCCATAACTTTTCGATATAAACTGAAGATGCGAAATTCGGCATATAGAGTGTTCTAAAATAGGAAAAATTAAGGGTTCGGATCTCCCTCGGACATCAGGAATCCACTTACCGAATTTCAAATGGTTCCTGTTATTCTTGTGAAAGTTTTAATTTAAATTGAATTTCTATTTATTTTTACTCAAGCTTTAGTTAAAAAATTATCTAATTAATAAATTAATTATATTGATCAAAATATTGAGGTTTCGGGTAGAAATACAGTTGCACATAGCCACTGTAATAAATGTACACATGTTGATTTTTAAACGTAATTACAGACATTATTTTTTCAGATACCACGGTTCTATCCTGCAAATACAGGAGAACACAGTTCCACCCTACAAATAGAGGAGAACACAGTTCCACCCTGCAAATACAGGAGAACACAGTTCCATCCCACAAATACAGGAGAAAGTAAAATTCTAAAACTAACAGCTGTTGTCAGGTTTATTCTTGATAACCTTTACTTTGATGTTTACTCCACGTAACGAAGTACGACTAAACATCTATTATAATATACTGTATTATTAAAATTAGTGCGAACAAAACATAAAGGAAAACAAAGAATAATTAATTGGCTAGACAGAAAATACATTTGCTTTGTTTGAACCAGGAATTATTTATTAAATATGAATGATAATTAATATTCAAGAGTGATCTGTATTGACGTCAAATACTGGTATATATTTACTTACGTCATTGTTCAGCTACATTGACATAAACAATGGCATGGTAACATTGATTTACATTGTTAAATGTCAATTAATTGTGTCTATGTCAGGACCAGTTGCAAGAATAATAAAAATGGGGTTGCGTCACCTGTCATTTATCAACTGTAATATTCTGACTGTAAATATTTGTTTAATTTACAACGTCATTTAAAATTAGTTAACCTCTACATAGTATGAAGTTTATTTGTATTGTAGTGGCCTTTGTTACAGATAGACTGAATGGCAATCCTGAGTCTAATATTAAATAAGTTAGTATGCTATTAGACATTGCAATGAGCATAATAAAACTTGTCATAACGTCTTAATGGATAAGCTTCCATGGTTGTCACAGCTATACCTATCTTGGTCTTCTGAATTCAACCGCGTTACAGGTTTATGTGCATTATATACACAGGCCGACGTTTCGACCCACATGTTGAGCCATATTCTCAAGACTGAAGTGACATGCCAAGATTATTGATATAGCTGCCTTAAAGTAATTAAAATATTTATTTGACAACTAGTGTGAAAAGAGACAGGGTCTGCTGATGTGAAACATTTTCGAAACAATATATTGTGATAATATGGGAAACTGGTATGAATAAAATAATATTAGCATTACCTTTGAGTTTTAAAACACTTTCCTGATAATTAAATTCGTTGGTTATCATCAACACCCTTTCTTGAGGACACTAATTAAAATTAATATACTATTGTCATGTACTTTCATAAATTGGCTTTCTAATTCATTTTAGCGATTCTAAAAATACTAATATCCAGGCAATGCCTTGTACTGAACATTTTGAATACACCTTGCAGTATAATTTTTATTACCATCCAAAATGGTATAGATGTCCGAGCTTCCAATATGAGTTAAAAATTGCAAATTTTTTTATCCTGCTAGAACCTGTGTCCTTCAGTACTATCCATCACTTATACAGGCTGGCTCTCCACCGTGCTTTGTCTGAATGAGTGCTTTGCACAGATCAAAAGCATCGAGAGAATAGGTAAAGTTCAAAATGATATCGGCCTCCTTTCCTATAACTTGTATTTTGTTTCTTAACATTTAGTGATCCTTATCGACGCCGGCTTTCATCATACTCGCAAAACCTGTTTTTGAACAAACTGCTGATTGTGGAGATCCATTAAACGCTTAGGAAATGTTTTGACTGGAAAGTATATTTGGTTTCCTATTTTTCAGAGAAGTAGGAGTGGTTGTAGGCGTAATTGAAGTGAAATACTCCTTAATCCCTCTTCAAATCCTGTCTGGAAACATTCAAACAGCTAATTAATCTGGGCCAGCCCTACGTGTACTCAGACCTCTGCTCAGTTAAGCCAGTTGTGTCTACTGTTTAATCAAACCTGGTCACAGTTACAACTTGTCCGGCAGCCGACTAATGGAGGTATAGTCGCCAAGTTTTATCTGATCACAGAGATCAAGTTATGTAAAGTTTCATTAGTTTTACCGATCCATGAACCTGCATTTTGTTTTAAACACTTTGCTTCAAAAGGGTTACTAATATATTTGCAATTAAAATATGTTTGTAAATTTTAGTCATATTTCTGTATAGCTAATTTTATAACTCAACTCTTTTAACATTCAGGATTTTAGGATTTTAATAGTTGAAATAAGTATCATTTACTAAAATACTTTAAAACTATTTTATAAATATCATAATTAATATTGATGGAACACTCTATTCCAGACGTTCGTTTTAAATTATACATTATAGACTACATCATCATATAGAGTTAATAACGGGTTATTTGGAAAAAAAAAAAAACGTAAATGCATTTAGAAATGTTACCATTTCCCTCAAATTTCTTTATATTATTTATTGTTGAATATTATTTTCAATTCTTTTATGAATCCATCAGGTCTGAGGAAGGTGAACATGGTTTGTGCATTTTGTGCCTTTATTATAGTATATCTGTGTTGTTTAACGGTCACTCGTCTGTAAATTATTTATAAACTCTTTGATGAAAAGGCAAACTTTAGTATTATGAGTCTATTACTTATCATCTTAATGATTAAATGTTAAATTTATCTATAGTAAAGAAGTGATAGTAATAAAAATATTATTATTAATAATATTTAATTCGCCTTTAACAATATTTGCACTGGCTACAAACACATAATATAACATAGAGTACATAGGATAAACTTCCATACAGTGTATATAAATATGATCTTGTAAATAAAAATGTAATGGTTGTATAACATTATATAGTGAGGAAATCTTCAACATTATAAACTGTTTCATGTATTATTATTGATTTTAAATTCTTTTAAAAATATTTCTTGGCTCTTTCTTCTTTTGAATAAGTTGGTAGTTTGTTGTATAATTGTATTCCACTATAATGAATGTGTTTTTGTATAAATTAGTCCTGTGGTATGGTATTTTAAGTTTGGTTTTGGAAAAATTAAAATTCCAAACCCACCACCTAAGTTTATACAAGAATAATAATATGAATTTGAAAAGAGAATAGTTGATGGTTTTAGTCAACGGTCTGCCCGACAGAAAAACTTCTAAGACAGACTATTTAAAGGCCTTCTTAAGGCTAATTGATGGCTGTATGTTTTGCATGTTACCAGTGTATTAAGTTGGTTTTTAAAAACATAGAAAGTTAAAATGGTGATTGTGTTATATAATTACTAGTGAGCCGTTGCCAATGGACTATTTTAGAGATTAGAATGTTTATGAAAGTTAAAAAGTTGTATTTAACAAACTACTAATATGATCAAATGTTTTTTGTTCGATCAAAGTGAATGTTATCACAACTGAAAAGTCAGTAATACTGATCTCAGTTGCAATTTTCACAAACCAATTTAGTAAATAATAATTTTAATGTACTAAATTAACAATGAATTACAACACAGTACAAAATGGCCTTTAACTAATAAATGTTAATAAAATTTGAAATATAACGAACACAAATTCATATGAATTGTTTAGTAGACAAAATAACTAGATGCATGTGTATTCTTGTATGGTTTGGAAATGTCCAACCTCCACAAAGTGGCAGGACATCAAAGTTCCACGTACATACAATCCAGTAATGGGCTCTCTTACTTAGCACTTTTATCAGGTAAGGGTCGAGCATAAATCTGGAACGTGAGGTTTCCCATTGACTGCCTCCATCCCTGGATGACATGTCAACCTCGCTCTCCTTGTCTTTACGACCTCTTCCATCTTGGCAGATTTATCAACATTTACCACTCACTTAAATGAACATATAACGATCGTGAGACAGTTATTCCTTATATTTAATACGTGAAGCTATTTTTTGCAGATGCAACTCCTCCGTTATTTCATAATTCATGAGTCGAAAGTTTTGCCCCTATTCGTAGTTCTGCAATAAGGGCTCCATCGTTCAATATCTGCCCTAAGGGTACAGGAATCCATTAAAGTACGTTTTTGGTCATAAGAGCATCATGAATACAATATATTTAAATTATCCAAAGTTAACAGCTGTTCAAATGTAAATAATGACGTTTAATATATTTTTACTGCTGTTAGAATGTAAATAATGATCTGTTGTAAAAGTTAGGTTGATTCATGGTAATTTTTATTTTATTTATTTTATTTTTTTTTTTACTTTCTACGCCAGTGGCATTTTGAACGTGCTATTCAAATGTTGTTGAGGGACAACGGTACAAACCTCTATGTACAATTTAAGTGACCGTCACGGGATTTGAACTTCAAAAGTGTTGAGTTCGTGACCATCTGCACATGAAGCAGACATGCTAGCCACTAAACTAGAAAGAGGCATATATATATTTAAAATGTTAGATATAGGGGACCACCTGACAAAATCAGGAATGAAATATGGAAAAGAAAGAAAGTAGGCCTAGGTTTATATAAATATGGTTTTATTACAGATGTACAGAATGAAATTAGATGTGAAATGATTATACAATTTTTTAGTAATGATTAAAAATAATGAAATACAGTATAACAATTGTATTTTACCTCACATAGTTATAATAGCCTTATTTCTTCTGTCTGGCTAGATCAAATGTTTCTAGGCTGCGTGCTACAAACTGGATACTGTCCTCAGATTCAAAATAAACTGTTGGTAAAGAAAATTGCGGTTGTTACAAAATTTAATTTATATGAAAAAAGAGAGATTTTGAACAATGTTGAGTTAAAAAATTAAAATATAAAATATAAATATGAAAGAGGTTGTAATGAGGTGAGGAGATTGAGAGAGAAAAAAATTTAAAAATATACTTTTTATATTTTGATCTTAAAATATAAAATGTAAATGCATGTCTGTCTGTGTGTCCCTTATTCAATACCACACCATTCATCCGATCGCCATGAGATATTGATAAGTTATATATGTTTTTCATTGAAATTGTCTAAGCATGGTTTTATTCACATCCGGTTGCAGGGCTCTGATTCACTGCTCTTTAAATTCTCAATGCTAATTTAATGGAGTTATATTATTTTTCTTTAATTAATAATCCTAATCAGTTGTGTAGTAAAATGAATGAAATGGAAACTTTATAAATGGGGTAAGTGATAACATTAGGTATTCATAATTATACTATAGATAGGTTGTAACTTAAATGCAGTTGTCTGCTACTGTTAATAAATTTAAATATTATGATTTTATTTAGTGTTTTTAAAAAAATCACAGTCAAGTCACATTCTAAGGAGTACGAGCGCAGCGAGTGACGCGGTTGGCATGCGGAACATTTAGGGGTGTTCCCTGGTATTCTAATAATGGTTTAAACAACAAATATAAAACCAAATAGATTTTGTACCTTAAGAATTACCATTGGGGAAAAATTTACACATTTAGGTGATTAAAATAATGTATTTTCACGGTTGTGAGATTAATTAAACTAAGTATACCACATTTATAAGTGTATCCTGGCTATTTTGTTATTTGTAAGCCAGAAATATATTTAAAGGCCCATAGTTTTCGCTAATTATAGATTATAAACATGCTTGGTGTCAAATGAGGGAGGATGACAAAGTTTACGTTTGAAAAAGCGATTGGTATAACCAGTGGGTCTGTAGGGTTAATATAAAGTGACAGACATTGAAAACGCACTTTTATAACTAGATTATACAGATTATATTTTATATGACATAGACAAAATTAGGTATATAAACTATTACTAACAATTAAACATTGTGACATTCTTAATAACTCGAAATTTAATTATTTAATTTATCAGGTATTGAAATATAAACATATGTAGATTTCAATACCTACAATACAATACAATTAAGTTCCTAAACACTATTTAAAGATTAAAGAGATTCAATAACCTTCAATCATTCATTCGCATTTTGTGATAGGTAAAGTAAAGTTGGCAGCCTAAGCCTTACTTCAATCAACTTGTGCATTTTATCCAATAACCACTTTTTCAATATCACATAAAAAGTTTAACATACTCAAAACTATTCCAAATATTTTGGGTACATTATATAGTTAAATAAACTTTAAATCTTAAGTTAAAGTCACCATCAACTAACTATTTCTGTTTTTGAGTTGCAAAAACATGTTAACAAAATGGTTAGTGGTTTTCTTGGAATAAAATCTTATGAAATACTCTGCGTTAATAATCTGTCATCCTTCTCAATTATTATTCAATGTAGTTTATATCTTTTCTGTGTTTAAAATGTTATTAAAAATTTTCAATTTATTTGCACACAATTTGTTTACTCTTCCATTCAAGTTATGTCTAGGAAATGTTACCAATATTTTTGTGTTAAAATTATCATATTTAATGGTTAAATTAATAATACTTTACGTGTATCAATGATAAAAGATATCTCCTCCATTGTTTTACTCGACAGTAAAAAGCAACGAAACCAAATTTATGACGACTTTTTAAAATATTATCTAACTTTATACAGCTTTATTAAAAATAATTGAAGCTTTTAAAGTAAGCAGACGTAACAGCAGTTTCTTCTTGCTGTTTTTTGCTGGTTGAAGACGCAGAGATAAACTTACTTGATTCACATCTCAGATCATGGTATTATTGGCTGTACTTTTTTCCTGAGATTGATGGCTGTCTCCCTTCCTCGTTTATTTTAAGCCTCTTCCTGTTTGGATTTAAAGAAAAGAATAGAAAAAAAGACTCAAGACTGACATTGGTAAAAAAAGATATTTACTGCATTAGATTTCATACACTTTACATTTATTGCATTCATTTAATGTTTAAGTGGGGAATATAGCCGTGATTTTGTTTAGAAAATGTGAATCAGACAGTGTAAAAGATCTATAAATCTTAATATCTTACAGATATCTAACATCTGTAAGGTTATTCAAGCCCAATACAACACTTTCAAACTAAATAGCTGCAATCTGCTTGATTGCTCTTATAAAAACAAGTCCATAATAGCTCAATAAAATCGACCATTAATTGGCCACCTGTAGCTACATCCATAATGAAGTAGTACTACTATTGGATTACAAGATACAAGATACAAGAAGTTTATTTCTCAAAGTATTTACAGTACGAGTCCCAACAAATCAAAAGATTTGTCGTTGGGTGCTCTTATATACATTTATAAGCAATAATCATGTAGATTTTTAAATGCACACAAACTAAGGAAATAACTTCTAAAAATTACAAAAAAACTACAGATATATATGTACATAATAAATTATATGTGCTCATGGTGACGGTGCTTCAGTGTCATTAATTTATAAACTAACAGAAGAGATAAAAATAAAACAAGACATATCAACGACTTACAGCATATTTTTCAAGGGTATTTATCAGTTAACATAACAAAATTTATTACATTTTTATTTTTAATTTTTTTTCTTTTTTTTCTACTACCAAATGAACAAAAACTTATTCCTAACTTACCTAACTATACAGAACACTAAGCTTATAACTCGTTTTTTAACATAAATATAAGGGAATACAAATCAAATGTAGTAATCAACAACTTAAATTAGAACCTTTAGACATTTGCACAAGCCAGAGATATATGAATTGTCTCGCATGTTCGAATTTAGTATAATTTTCCAGATTATCTGGCAGATCATTAAAAAGTGACAGAATTACATAACTAAGAGAATTTTTTCCATATGTATTACAAAAACGAGGTAGTTTATATCGTTCTAAGTTACGAAAATTATATTAGGTTTTAACGTTGGGAATCTGAAATTTCTTTTCTATATAAAACTTTTGCAACAACTTGTACTTTCTAAATTATTTTGGATATAGGGTATTACACTGCGCCAACAAAAATACTAAATCGTCTAAATCGTTATTGTACTGCTTTCTAAATATAGTTTTTAGGGTTCTACGTTGCAGAGATTCTAAGCGTTGGGATAAGGTTTTCGATGCTACACCCCAAATTTCTACTCCATAACGTATAATGGACTCAAACATACTTTTATAAATAATCTTTAGGGCATTGAGTGGAAAACTTTTCCTTCAATAGAACAGTTCAGCTGAAATAGGTTTTAGTTTGTTAACTATATAATTTATGTGGCACTCCCATCTTAGTTTGTTGTCTATTGTACTATACTACGATGATAACATGTCTATTAGGTGGAATTAGGAATGTAGAGGGTTCTCTTTCATTCAACCTTGATATCCCTATTATTATATTTACCTAAATACTTTATTTACTTATTCAATTTTTAAAGTGTTTGTAATAAACTAAAAATTAACGTAGACATTCCAATATTTGATGTATTATATTTCGTCAAAGAATAAAAACTCTTAGTGTATTATGGAAGAGTAAACAAATTGTGTGCAAATAAATTGAAAATTTTTAATAACATTTTAAACACAGAAAAGATATAAAATTATTGGATAGTATCAATATACTTGTTTTATTACAATATCGTATACTAGTAAACATATTTAACATGATCAAAGTTAACTTTAAATATTGCTATGGGTCGATTTGAAATATTTTTTATCGAATAAAAGGAGAGGCCGATCCCCTTCTTAACCTTACTCTGCCCATTCCTCATAGACTATTGATCTGTGCGAGAAACTTATTCAGACAGAGTAAGGGGACGAATCAGTACAGTAGGATGTGAACATTACTGATAAATCTTCCAGTCTAGGCCGGATTCGAACCAACGGTATCTCTAACCCAGGCTCAAAGTCTTTGACGCCTTAGACCGCTCGGCCACCGGCTCGCCCTAAGGTGTACTAAACTATTCGTTTAACTATGAAAATGTTCTATACTATGACTTTAAATACAAGATATTGACTTCAGTTGTAGTTAATGTGATTTCCTGCCTCAGACTGGTGTTAAATCGACAGTTCATTACAGGTACAGAATTGTTTGTAACGAATACAGAAACATGAAAAACAGACAGAGACACTTATAGAGGGATAAATATTATGTGTGTTTTCTCATAATAGGAACTATTAAATAATTACTGGAACTGTAATAATAACAACATGTGTGTTATCGATCTACTGTCTAGTAGTGGCCCAAAACACTGTAATCTACATATTGTTCTCCGATGACGATATTTTTTTAAAGAGAAAATGTGTGTTTTGTAATAGATAATTAAACAACGGTTTTATTTTTGAATGTTCACTATCTATGATCACATTAGTTGAATTCCTTTATCAAGTCCTCAGCTTGCTGAAACAACATATGCTAGCTCCAAGCTGCGGTTGAGTACATAAATAGTGGACCATCCCTTGTGCATGGTGCTGATCTTAAAACACGACCTATTTACGGTTTGACTGGGTTGAAATCTAAGTCAACAGATGAAATAAAGACTAACGTTACCCCGGTGATTAGTTTTGGTATCTTCAGACTTGAAGTTCGTACAGCGTGTTTAAGGCAGTTGATTAACGAGTCACGGCAGCAATGGCTAACAATGGATCAAATTTATTTACATTTAATTGAAGAATGTTGTAGAATTGAAGCGATTTCACTAAAGTTATCTAAAAATAAAGATTCAAGTTAACTAAAAGTGAGATTGACAAGAAGATATTTAGATATTTAAAATTAACGAAAGTCAAATTTACAAATTTGTTAAATTGAAAAAATAACGTACCTACAAAAAATGAAAATAGCCTAAATATGTGGATTCATTGTATGGCCTAAATATGTTTGTTCATTGTATGACCCATTGTTCCTGGCCTGCTAGTTTAACGTGAATTTGTTTTTTTAACGTACATATATAGATAATAAATAAATATTCCCAATAAATTAAAGTAACTGGCGACCACCACCCCCTTCAGATCAACATCTGGAAATCTAAAGCAATAAATCTTTGGCTTTTGATGAATACTTGGCCTTGAGAAAGTGATATTATTTATTAGGATGTTTGTTAAGCCAGTAGAAATATGATGATCAAGGTTAATATTTTTTTAGTGTATTTGGGTTACAACATAAGTCAATGTAATAGTTTGTTGACGTGGATCCTCTGCAAAGTGAGTTCTCACTGTCGTATTACGTCACTCACCAAATTAAAAAATTATTAAGTATTTAAACTGGTTAACCATACACAATAAATAACAGGAGAGAAAAGAATAATAATAGAACAAACGTAACATGATATACATTAATAGAATCACGTGACCTAGCGCGGGTATCCACAAACATGCTGAGTTTTTCATACCTAAAATCTTATGATGACTCCATCATCAAAGTAATTTAAAAAAGCTAATGAAGTCCTTCAGTTATCTCCCTTCTGAATGTGTAAACTGTAAAACTGCTATAAGCTCTTGATGAGTGTATAGGGGCGAGTTCTTAGCTAATGAAGTCCTTCAGTTATCTCCCTCCTGAATGTGTAAACTGTAAAACTGCTATAAGCTCTTGATGAGTGTATAGGGGCGAGTTCTTAGCTAATTAAGTCCTTCAGTTATCTCCCTTCTGAATGTGTAAACTGTAAAACTGCTATAAGCTCTTGATGAGTGTATAGGGGCGAGTTCTTAGCTAATTAAGTCCTTCAGTTATCTCCCTCCTGAATGTGTAAACTGTAAAACTGCTATAAGCTCTTGATGAGTGTATAGGGGCGAGTTCTTGGCTAATTACTTTTGAAACTGTAAAACGATTTTTCACAGCAGATTTATTTTAAATCTCTAACCTTACATTTTTGCATAGCAATTGGGAATTCGACTTTAATATTTGAAATATATTTTGAAAAGGAAAAAAGATGACTGTAAGATTTAATGTAATATTTCCATCAATAAAACTATATGGGTTCTAGTAATACGACTAAAACGTTGAGCGCCTTGATTTTATCGGTGTGGGGAGAGTTGTCATCCGACTCATAAATCAGAACCATATATTTATCAAATTGCACCTGAAAAAAATTCAAATCCAAATACCGTTTTTGATTCTTATGAAAAGGCAATATGAGCGATACGCTTGTTGCAATATTACGAGCTTTTAATTGTTGTTTTAGAACTATATGTTGAATTAAAGTCACATTGTGATAACATTCATATACAGCATCTGTGTATGACTACAATAACGTTGTTGTTAAGACCAGTTGTTGAATAAATGTGTGGATCTACATTATCGGAACTTATACTAACACTCTAAATATAAAGACTTAAGGGATATCATGATTACAAAGCTTTCAAGGGGAGTACTGAATATATATCGTAGTACTGCGGATCTCAGGTGGTGAAAACAAATATGCACTATTCTGGGTTGACTTTTGAGTAATACACAATCAAGAGAAGTGATACTAGATCAACCCCCCTCCTAACATTTTGTTTTCAGGTAACACATATACGCATATACACTGAATATCGTCTTTACCTTAAAAGTACCTTACCTTACCTAGTAGGAAAATGAGGATGTATTTTGAATGATTTACACAGGCTTGCTTTTCTAAAACTAATTGAGCCAAAGATACAATATGAAATACAGTATATTATATGGTTATTCACAAAACTAAATGACAATCCTAACATAATCGTATACTTATAACAACAATGAAATTCTGCATTTGATTCTAAGAGCTATAACCAATGGTTTAAAACGGTTTGTATTCTACGCAAGGTAAGTTAGGTACCTTAGTTGCCCTGGGTACCTAGCTCTATGTAAGGAACAGGTCAACTAGTTAGTAACAATGACTAAACTCGTTCATATAGAATCAAAACACTCATTTGTTCTTCATATTTGCCCATATCTTTACGATCGGCTTATTAATAACAAATATATGCATATTTTGACATCACGTTATGTAAAATGTTACATACTGTGGAAACATTTTGAATTTGGCCCTCCTCAGTCAGTTGAAACTACCATTTTATTCTATCAGGAGGATATATCCTTTTTTATAGCCTCTTTTGTATAGTAACTCTTGAAAAACTCAAATTAGGAGTTATGCACTAGAAGATACAGTCAAGGAGGAACGGCTCTCACATATTTTGTTACGTAAGATATAAAATATGTAACAATTTCATTATATATAAAGTAATATGAAATTATTTATATCTTTTAGGATAAGCAAGGCTTAAAATAAGGACTTTGAGTCTGAGTTAGGGCTTAGTACACACTCTAATCCTAGCTTGTAATGTACCCTTGAACTGTAATGGCTTTTCCCTTTACACTTTCCCTGCAGAGATCAAAAGTCTATGGGGAAAGGGCAAAGTAAAAATAGAAAGGAGATTTTAAAATATTTTAATCAATAAGGCGGAGTGCAGAAACTGCGAGATTCCACTAAATGGATGAACGAGTATATGGGACAGAGGTTTCACAATGACGGCATCGCCATGTCAACAATGACATGATGACATTTCAGCCACAAATAGCGTGTGAGGGAATGTCATGTGTGTCATATGACAAGACAACATGTTCAGGAATATACGTACTAAAACATTTATTTAGAACCATTATAGTTTTGGACTGATTCTATGAAATGATGGTTTGAGTGACAATATACAGTAGCTCATTTTATATATTTATCTAAAAGATGTATCACACATATACAGTATAATAACTGTTTCTTAAGGTTAAAATTTCAAATTTAACTCAAATGTTTTCAGCATCCTTCTTAAAAATAAAAGTTGTTATCTTCTAAACTTAAGCACAATAAATCTGTACATTAGATGTAACAATACAGATAGGTACTCTGTCCAATACGTAAGTAAATAACATTGTATTTTATAATATTTTATTTTGTGTTTAGTAATCTCTCAAAACATGCTTTTTTATATTAATTATATGTAGCAGTTATTTAAAAATATACCGATATACCACTGTTCCATAGCTGCACATAGGGATAGCAACGATACATTGATATATCGGAAATATCGATAAATATGTTTCGATATGTTAATATATTACTATTGATATATTTTTTCGATAATATCGGACACATCCATATGTATTTTAGTCCGATGTATCATATCACTATATAATGAAGTTATTCTCTCTCCTCAATATCATCGAACCGAAAAAAGGTAAATTACCTCTTTTGCGTACTAAAAATTAATTGAAATAATAAAATAATTTTATTTAGGTTTTTTACGTGAGATTAACGCACTAAAATGTAGATTATTGTAGACCAGTCGGTGAACAGGTAAATGAAGTTCTGTGCGATTTGATAACGCTGACTCTAAGATGCCTAATTTAAATGCCTTAGTGAATTAATAATTTAAAGTTTTAGTGTTTATAAGAAGCCTAAAGTCACTTTAAATGTGAAAAACAAAAATACCAATGTTATTACACTATTATTTTATAATTAACATAATAATTAAAGGTATATTTATTCTTATTTTGAATATTTTTCCTTTCAATGTCACACACAAGTTGTTTCGTGTAGATAAATGTATTTAATTTTTAAATTCAGTAGCTATTCTAAATAGTGACAGCTAAACATGAGTGTATTTTTGGTCATTACATAAGAGTTAGTTCATAATTTTAAACAGATACATTATTTACAATTCAATAAATCGGATATCCGATATATTGATAGTTTTCTTTCAGTATTATCGTTGGATCGATATTTAGTTTGCATTAAATAAATATTTTGAAAATATTTACCATCCCTAGCTGTACAAATGTCTCAATGACTTAGTTCCACTAAAGTAAAGCTAGGAATGCTGCTGTGGAAACTGTATGTCTTATTCTGTCTAATTATGTTTAGTTACGTACAACATTTTTAAAATACGCATTTAATTACTGTAAAACAAGCCGTTTAGAAGATACAAAAATAAAACTATAAAATATATATTGGGGGGGGGGATTTAAAACATGTAAAGCCATGCATCTTCTATACTTTTGAGATGGACTTTTGACATTTCTACTTAAACTTGGATTTAAAGACTTAAAACAACCATATATTAATATAAATTAAAATACTGTTAGTTTAAGGCCAGACACGAACATTCTTTTACGCTTCCTGCAATAATTTAAGTATTATTCAGCATATTGCAGGGCTTTCGTAATGTTAGATAGGGTAAGTCTGTATATGTTAGGTTCTTATACATGTATATTTGATATAGGCTAAGTGATAAATTCGTAGTAACGCAAGTACATAGACTATTTTAAACATCTCTGAGAAGTAGCTCTTTATATCTTATATGTGTACGAGCTATGTTGACAGGACTGGAAGCCATGATAGAGGAGTTGCTATGAGGAAACCGCTGATAGCCCTCATCGCCCTATTTAGTTGTATATCGACCTTTCGAACATGTGTACTATTAACCCATACGGGAGCACAATTTCATCAGTGGAGTAAACCAGGGACAAAGCAGGAGTAAGCAGGATTATAGGAACCCACCTGCCCATAAACGTACACGCGCCATTGACCCACCCATACACGTATAGTGGTATTGAGCCAACAGCCCACCTATACACGTATAGTGGTATTGACCCACCCACCCATCCATACACGTACAGTGGTATTGACCCACTCGCCCACCCATACCCTTACAATAGTACTGACCCACCCGCCCACCCATTCACGTACAGTGGTATTGACCCACCAGCCCACCTATTCACGTAGAGTGGTATTGACCCATCCGCCCACCCATTCACGTACAGTGGTATTGACCCACCAGCCCACCCATTCACGTACAGTGGTATCGACCCTCCAGCCCAGCCATTCACGTACAGTGGTATTGACCCACCAGCCCATCTATACGCGTACAGTGGTATTAACCCACCCGCCCACCCGCACACGTATAGTGATATTGACCCACCAGCCCACCTATACACGTACAATGTGATTGACCCACCCGCACACCCACACACGTACAGTGATATTGACCCACCAGCCCACCCACTCACGTACAGTGGTATTGACCCACCAGCCCATCTATACACGTACAGTGGTATTAACCCACCCGCCCACCCGTACACGTATAGTGGTATTGACCCACCAGCTCACCTATACACGTACAATGTTATTGATCCACCCGCACACCCACACACGTACAGTGGTATTGACCCACCCACCCACCTATACACGTATAGGGGTATTGACCCACCAGCCCACCCATACACGTACAATGTTATTGACCCACCCGCATACCCATACACGTATAGTGGTATGGACCCACCAGCCCATCCATACACGTACAGTGGTATTGCCCCACCCGCACACCCATACACGTACATTGGTGTTGACCCACCAGCTCACCTATACCCTTACGGTACTATTGACCCACCCACCCTCCCATTCACGTACAGTGGTATTGACTCACCAGCCCACCTATAATCGTACATTACTATTAACCCACCCACCCTTCCGTACACGTAAAGTGGTATTGACTCATCCTCCCACCCATTCACGTATTATGTTATTGACCCCCCATGCCCACCTATACACGTACAGTGGTATTGATTGGTGTTTAATTTTTTCTAATATAAATATCTAAAAATTGACTATTTTTACAAACAAATTGTAAGAATAATGTTTTATAGTAAAGTTTATTAAAACATTCACAGTGTTTGTATCAACAAAAACGGATAAAAAACAGCTGAGTTATGCTACAAAACGTAAAACGATGTTTTACAGCAGTAATCAAAGGCTAGTGAGGTTTTAAATATGTATGTACTTTGAACAGTTAATTTCATGTTAATCTGCTATTTCACATTAACTGCTATTTATTTATGCTACAGTATTAATATTAGGTTTGGTTTCCATTACAATTCAGAAGTTCTTACTGAAACCGCTCGGCCTGAGTTACATTTTCTTTGGTGATTAAAGCTTCCTGTCTCTGCAAGTCGTTTATGGACCTTTATAAAAGTTGTATGACAAGGTATCACATGATTTTTAAAATGTTTCTGATACAGTCTTCTCGCAAGTACTACTACAATGAGCCATGCCATACATCAAATGCATGTCTGCCATTTCTGAGTTGGTAAAGTTGTGCATTACATTATCTGCCATTAGTTGTTAATAAAAGGAACTATTTAATAAGAAATTCAATTTCAAACACTAACTAATTCAAACTAACAATACAGTAAAAAACTTTACATAAATACTCACAAAAACAGTGTTCTTTTTGTTACTAATGAATAATGCCAACAATGGAAAACAAACCTAATATTAATAACATCTATAAACAGCTGTTCATACGAAATAGCAGATTGACATGAAATCAGCTGTTCAAAGTACACATATTTTTAAAACCACACTAGCCTTTGGTTAGTGCTGTAAAACATTGTTTAACGTTCTGCAGTATAACTCAGCAGTTTTTTATCCATGTTTGTTAATATAAACACTGTGAATGTTATAATAAGATTTACTGAAAAACATTATTCTTAGATTTTGTCTGGAAAATTAGTCAGTTTTTAGATATTTAAATTAGAAAAAATTAAACGTCCAACCATTTTGTAACGGGAGGAGAACAATTTTTTATATTTTTTTTTATATAGAACTACTATAGAGTAGTACAATCATGAAGTTTTACACTTGTACCTTGAGTGGACCCAAAGTTATTAATTTTTATGTAAAAAACACATAAACACAGATATACGGAAAACTATAGGTTTTAGGACATACCTTTATATGAAGTTTTTTGCTCATTTTAATGTGTACAATAACATCCCAAATTATTGAAACAGTTTACTGAACACCCTGTATATCAACAACTAATTCTTGTGTTGACCTTTTTGGGATATATTCACTTTAATAAGAATGTAAATATGATTGTTCTGATTATTTGTCTTATGAAAAGAATAATTTCTTAATAACCTATAGTTATTGAATTGTGAGAATCGAACACTGTAATCTAAATATATAACTATTTTAAGTTAATCACAAAACGTTCTTACATTTTCTTACAAAGATTCATTGACAAAACTCCACCAGTTATAAAGATTCATTGACAAAACTCCACCAGTTATGCAGTTAACAATAGTTAATCAAGTATTTTGCAAGAAATTGAAATCAATTGGCTAACTAATAACTGGAAAATTACTATATTCCTTTATACAACAATGCCATTGCTCATTACTATGTAGCTCGCACAATCATACACCAATTATTGAAAGAGATCGTCCAATTATCATCATTAACAACAATCATTGATTATTAACTGAGTTATTCTCCTTTATAACTTGCTACTTCTCGACAGTTACTCAGTAATGGACTCGTTGCAATACCATATCATCAAACTCAGACTATTAAAACTGTTGATATGAAAATTAGTATATTTTTAGTATGAAATAACATAAAATAACGTATACGTTTAAGTTTATTTACTCAAAGAAAACTAAAATAATTATTATGGTTGTGAAAGGTTATAGTTATAACCTAAAACCTTGTCGCACATAATCAAACTAAAATCTGGTTTAAGAAAAAGTATCAAAAAATTCTACTACCTAAGACATTTTATTGATGATAAATTATTAAAAACTATTTATTTTGTACTGATTCACTCTAAGTTAAATTATGGAATAGAGAAATGGGGAAGTACTGACAATGTAACCATTCAACCGTTAAAAGTAACACAAAATCATTTTATTAGACTTATTGCCAGAAAAAATAGATTTGAATCAGCAGCACCAATTTATAAGTATTTAAAAATACTACCAGTGAAATATTTATTTGTATTTACAGTTTTAAAAATGTTCTTTAAAAAAAAGCGGAAACATCAGAAATTATATAATTTACCCAAGAACAAGAGGCGATGCAATGGAACTGATAGTAAGACCTAAGGTGAATAAATCAATCTTCAAAAAAAGATTTTCTTTTCTGGGACCAAAATTGTCATCAGAAATAAAAAACTATAATAATTTTAAAAAGTATTCTATTAAGGTGAAAAAGTGGTTATTTAATTTAGATGAAATTGATCATTTATTTACAGTATTAGCCTAAGTAACAAGTTTAGGAAATTAATATTAAATAGGTAATTAATAATACGTAAGCCCAAATACTGTACACATTCTAGCCTATCAAGTAGTTGACAGGAAACGTCAACCTTGGACTGTGCACACTGCGGCGGACCGCTTGATAATCTTTTGATAAGTTTTGACTGTCTTTGTTTTGTTAACAAGAATGTTTAAGTTGAGCTAGCCACGATTACTGGAAACAGTGGCTAGTAATTCCTTTATAATTTATGTAAAATGTTTTTATATATTTTTTGAGGAATAAATAAAGTAAATTATATTATTATTAAAGTTTATTATAATTCTTCATAAAAATACTACATATTTTGTACTTTTCTATTATTATTATTATTATTATTATTATTATTATTATTATTATTATTATTAATTTTCTTTCAAGGAATTTTAGTTCCAGCATGGTAAAATGCAAAGGTTTATATCCAAGTGCAATTGTATATAGATGTAAGAAACTACAACGCGTTTACATTGTTAAATACAGTGCACCATGACATATTTTTAAAAGAATAATTTCAAATTCGGGGCGACTAACATTCATATAGTTTAGTACTTTCTTAACACCAGCTCAGCACATAATTTGTATTGTATTTTAGTAATAGGATTGTTTGTTATGTCTTAATCACATATTGTTATAAAGAAACTTTTCATCTGGAGGTTTAAAATATGGGTACATTTGTTATTTACATATACATAATGTATTAGTGGAAATTTATACACTAAACACAAATACCATGCATTTTAACTATGAAAAAAGACCTTCTATATTGCAGTGTATTATGTGAAATATAGCTCATATTTGTTTCAAAAATATATAGATAAGTGTATAATCAGAACAACTAAGAAATTTAGAAAATAGATAACTAGAAAAAAGGCGGATATTATTTTTCTGAACAATTTAAAATCGATATCCGAACTCGTCAGCAAAAGGAAATAACGTTCATTCCTCTTTTGCGTTGAGTTGAAGTCGTAACGATGTTATCAAGTTGTCCTCTAAGTTTATGCGTTGGCCACAGAATGGTGGTTAGGCCAACACTGTATTATATACTTATATTCTGTAGAGAAAAATCTAAGCATAACCTAATTAACAATAGGTAATTCTTAATTTTCATGGTACTATAGCTTTTTTCTGTGTAATATTTGTTATTAATATATAAATTATGTTAAATCCAAACTAATAGTTTGTAAATGTCGACTAATGTAAGCTACACTCCATAGAACTGTCGGCTTTTCTTTTTAAATGTTTTAATTTTGCTGTCGAACTTAAAATTACTATTTTATAATGATACTGTAGTTATTGTTTTATTGCTGGTTCAACTATTATTGGATATTTAACTAGCAAAATTAACAAAAATCAATCTGTCTTTTCCCTATTCTGTAAGTGATGTAAACAAATTATTTTGTATTATTATTTTTAAGGATTATTCCTGATATGGTTATCAAGAAATGTCCTACTCAGCTTTGCTAAATTTCAAAGTGTTCTTGTATTTAAATCCAGAAATATAAATCCAGAAAAAAAGTTCCTTTTCTTTTCTTATTTTTGTTAGTTCTCTAATATTTTCTCAAGAAGAGCTTTTCAACATTGTTCTGCAGAAATCTCCTCTAATGCACAAGCACTTAGCCTTAAAAACTACTTCGGTCATGAGAGAGCCGCATTGTCTCGATTGTCGATTCATGAGACTAACTAGCTGCATGTTTAGACTACACAGTGCATGAAAGTGTGGACAAGAAAGGACACTAAATTTATCACTAGGGATTTGTTTATCTGTAATGTGGCATCCTCATAAAATCATTAATACTTATGAGGCCTTGAAACGTTTACTTAATTTACAGTCTCAAATGTGTTTATATAAAACATAGTATATAATTGATGTTTTATGTAGTCTATCTTATTAGATCATAGTCTATTTCATGCTCATCTATACAAAGGCCCAAATGGACATTTGCGCTTTTATTCTCGACGTTTTCCCCGGGTTTTTCTGCTTCTAAGGTGGTCTTTGACTAATTTAGTCCACGTAATCAAATAAACACGTGAGATGTTGTTAATTTAGTTGTAATTCTGTACGTATAAATCCCCTAAACTCTGTTTGAGACTTTTGGGACCTGTTCCTTACCAAAAAGAAAAGTGCTCTGATACGTGTCCTGAAACGTATTATCTAAGGTTATATTTATATAGCACTATAACATGTTACATTATAGCATATAAAAACAAGTATAATAACATGTAGGCAATAATAACAAATTAAATAATAATAAATAGGCTTATAAAATCTGTTTTCTATCATTTTTAAAGAATGAGAGTTATATCCTTTCATTTTCAATTTTTAAATAACAGGTATTCAAATAGAGACATATGGACTTTGATTTTGTCAACATAGCATTATTTACCTGAAAATGGCGGCCGAAATGTAACTTAACTTGTTTTACATAGTAACACAACATTAGTTTAAACTACGACTGTGTAAATATATCAGTAGATTATGACGTAAAAGTTAGTTTCTGGAAAATGTATGAGTTAATTAATTTGTCATTCACATAACAGATAAAGTTATAAAAACTGAATAACATTTCTTTCACAAATGATGATTCGATTCACTCTTTCTACAAAATGAGGCGTAAATTGTCCAAAACCTAAAAGAGATGTACTCATAAAATATAGAATTGGGAAACGGTGGTGTTGAGTGGTAATATATGTAATCCAAAAACGATGTACTCACTCGTGAAAAAATATCCGGAACCACTGAAAATATTATGATAACAATTTGAAGGTTAGTTTCTATCATTAGGAAAGGATTTCTAAAAATCCCATTCCTTAGTGGTAGAAACAGCCTTTTAACATCCCTCCTTTCCTTAGTAGTAACATTTTTATTTATTTATTTCTAACAACTGGTATAAAAAAACATTCAAAAGCTTGGCTAATTTGATTTATACTGCGAAATGCATAAATTAATTTCTACTCTGACATGATTCCACTACTATGCATCCTCATAAAATAGACTTATAAGGTTTTCAAGACTATAAAACTTTGTTAATTAGGAGAAAGGCAGCAGAATGAGCTTTTATATTGATGAGATGGTTTAAAGAGAACCACAAAGGGAAGAGTAAGCAAGCGTATAGAACCACCCCATAGCGAAGCGAGGTTTTAATTTAAAATTATAATATTATTTTATTTTGAATAACAATTTACAGTAAAGGGGGTTCTTATTAATTATGCTGTCGTATAACCTTTAGAACAGCCTATTAGGCTATAACAGTTGTATTGAGTTGCACCATTCAATCAACTGGCCGTTCCTACGTGCGTATCGACTCTACAGGTCACAGCCAGTTGTATAACACCTTTAGAACAGCCTATTAGGCTATAACAGTTGTATTTAGTTGCACCATTCAATCAGCTAGCCATTCCTACGTGCGTGTCAACTCTACAGGTCACAGCCAGTTGTATACAAAGTTTAATCAAATCTGGTCCCAGTTGTATTGTTCCGTGTTCCACTGATTCCCTCTGATATTACCAGATGGAGGTATGAGAAGCATGTATAAACAGCAGGAATAACAGTAGCTTACTTAGATCACAAACTACAAACATCATTTCTCTCATCAGGTAAAGGTGTTGTTAAACAAACTTACTTTTAATTGAGGTTTCATTTTATTGCATTACTCCACCAACGTTTTTTACGATATTTTCTCCAGTAACTCAAGTATTTTTGATAACCCATTTCACTACTCAGATATTTTATCACTCCCCCAAAGTTTTGTACGATATTTTCTCCAGTAACTCAAGTATTATTGTTAACCCATTTCACAACACAGATATTTTATACTCCACCAACATTTTTAACGATATTTTATCCAATATCTCAGATATTCTTGATAAGCCATTCTTGATAACAAATCAGGTATTTTATTGCACATGGCACACATTCACTGAGAAAACAGGTAAAATAGCTAATCAGATTCTATATCTGGACATATAACAACACTTGCTATTTATTTAAAACAATAAACATTTTTTATTCTCGATAACAATTATGATTTATTTTTAATGTCTAAAGGAAGTTACAAGATTTAGTAATAGGTTTTCTTTTCAAATAAAAATTAACGTTTCAGTTTACACCTATGCCTAAAATTATGTGTATATTAAATTAATGATAATACATATTTTATATTAGTAATTATTAAAAAAACTAATAAACAAAAGAGCTTTGTTTACATACGTATATATCACATTTATTAAAATGTGTTTTTTGTTCTTAAATTAGTATAAAGTATGTTAAGCAAATCGCTGGGTTGTGTAATTCTTAACAACAATAAAAGGCTTCAGGTTACCTAATATTACATCTTTGTATAGTTTGTTAAAAATTGGATTTATTCTGGATTTCCTCTGGCTTGAAAATTTTGGCGATATGCTATTTTTTATTAAAGTAGAGTAAAGATGAATTACATTATCTAAAAAAGAAAACGCCTGGTACGTTTTTAGTACATTTTAATTATTCGTTGGAATACAGATCAGTAGGTGTTCTATTTATCTCACAAAACAACAGAATGCCTCAAAAGTTGATCGCTCTCAGTACTTAACCAGGTGATAAGAAAGGGTTGAACATATTGAACGTGAGATGTGCAATTTGTGTGCTTGACATCGTCGTTGACTTTCACTTTACAACGTAGTATTAGATTACGGTCCTCGGGACTAAGTATCCCTTCGGTTAGTGTTGAAGTAGTATTCCAAACATTTAGAAATTAATGGGTAACTATTACAGCTTTATGGGAGGCAAATAACGAATAACAATATTATTGAAGTTACAATTTTATTCTTTAGTAAATCAAAATAATTGTGCTTATTTAGACTGAGATGTAATTAGTTTGATGTAATAAAATAAAAAGACAATATATAAGTGAACAAAGAATTTTACATTTTTGCAGTTATTTAAATTAATAATCTGAAACAAACTAAGACAATATAACATATAAAAATAATATAACTTTGAAAATTACCCAATGGATTTGTTCGCTTTTATTTTTATATTAGTATTATTTTGGAAACCTTAACACTTGCCATAGATTTGTACAATATTGATGAAATATCTGTTGGTTTGCTTAAAGTAAATGACTGTAAGACGTTAACAAACGAAATGACCTCGTAGATGTTTTTCGCTGATGTCTGTCGTAAAACACGAGGAGAATCTACTTCTTGATTTACATCTCAAATCATGGTGTCAACGTTATTGCCTGTGATTTCTTTGCCTGAGATCGATGTGTCGCTCTTCCTCATTTGTTTTCAGGTGCTTTTATACTCAAATATTTGTTTCATTTAACACATTGATAGCATGTCTTTGATTATGTGAGTATTTTTGAATTTTTACGAGAATTTATGTTCGTTTATTTAGAATTTATGTTGATTATCTATTATTTTTCAGAGGATTTACCTTTTACTATGGGTATTAAGAAAACTAATAGTACAGTTTTTGTTAATAAATACATTTTAAACGCAAAATAAAAAAATCCTTCATAAAACGTTGATTTAAAAATAGAAATATTTTAACTGTGTTATGAAGTTGGTTCAAATTATTTCTTTTATCACAGCATTTACGAACATTTTATACACAATTGTAATACTTCACATTTATTGGTTCATACTATTGTACCCTAAACTGTTTGTTGAAAACCCCATTCAATAAATCATACATTTTTAAATACAGCAACATTTTTTTATCAAAAACAGAAAGAAACAGTTCAGAAAAAATCAAGCAAACCAGATTAATAAACAGTCTTTCCTTTCCTTATGTTTGGTTTTGAGCGAAAACATAATTTTTACCTTTAACTAAACATGCATGCTTCGACCTAACGATAATAAAGGATTGCACTGCACTGTTTGACTACTAACATTTGTTTGTGCGTACTCCACTCTTTCATGAAGCTCGATTTCATTACCAAATAGGTTGTGCTTTACCTTTGGTTGTACTACCTTTTTAACGACTATGTACAGTATATACATACAGAAACAAACGACACTTAGTTACCTAATATACTAAGTTGTGATTTACCTTTGGTTGTACTATCATTTTAACGACTATGTACAGTATACATAGAAAACAAATGACACTTAGTTACCTAATATACTAAGTTGTGCTTTACCTTTGGTTATACTACCATTTTAACGACTATGTACAGTATGGTTCTATATACACACAGAAACAAACGACACTTAGTTACCTAATATACTAAGTTGTGCTTTACCTTTGGTTGTACTACCATTTTAACGACTATGTACAGTATGGTTCTATATACACACAGAAACAAACGACACTTAGTTACCTAATATACTAAGTTGTGCTTTACCTTTGGTTGTACTACCATTTTAACGACTATGTACAGTATGGTTCTATATACACACAGAAACAAACGACACTTAGTTACCTAATATACTAAATGATCATTAAAAAAATAGGCATAAACATAATAATACGATTGCCTTATTATCACACTTGGGGTTTATACTTTTTTTATTTTAAGAATTATTGATTTTCTATCAATGAAATATCACCATATCGTTTCTGATCTGTGTGATAATATATTGATTTATTATAGAACAGACAATTCTTACAATATCTGTGTAAGATGGATTTAAGATATAAGATAGATTTAAAATATTGAAAATGATGAAATATAAAGTGAACTGTTCAAATATATTTGCAACATAGTTCAGCATGTTCTATATTTTTATGGCTGTGAAATTTTTAAATCCATAGAAGAGTCCAATAGATAATTACTTATAATATAATAGAGTAATTTATAATAACTAGGGGTCACCCATGCACGCTACGAGTGCCAACCTCGTCACTCGCTGCACTCGTTATATCTCGGCCTTCTTTTGACTATAAATAATAGTATATTAACTGTATAACGTAAAATCACAACATTTAATTTATGTACAGTATCGTACTCACACTAATTGCGTGGCTATCTATTTTTTTATCACAAATGCCCAATGGTATTACTTAGCCTATTTCAAACGTGTTAATCTCAATCGTTTTTTTTTAACATCTGAAGATTAATTAGATATATAAAATAACAGCATTAGAATACCATTAAGACCAAGTTATGTAGAATTATAAGGTAGGGATCATGATGACGTCATTGTAGAGATCGGCTGACTTTTTTAGCAGGAGCTGTCACTGTGTTTGGGGAGCAGTGTTATAACGGCTTGCAGAATAGTCCAGTAACACGCTACGATAACCTAATATTTTAATACTGTAATTTTTATCCAGCTTATATTTCATATTTGTGTCTTTATAGTTATTTACTATTCATTTATTTTTTATACCTATTGGCAATTAGTATGTTTGATTAATTCAAGAAGAAGTTAATGTAATGAAGTTATTAATTACCTACAATATAATGAGAGGTATTGTTAGCCTAGAAATGCAAATGTTTAGTTATATTGTTATTGTTAGCCTAAGTACGTATAATTAATAATGGCACTAATATAATATAAATAGAGGCCGTTATTATTCTTTATAATTTCGTAAATGTAAAAAATAAAATTAAGTTGGTTGTAAACAAATATACTTACAAAAATTATAAGTACCGATTTGGTACTAATTATATATGAAATGCTTGGTATACATAGAACATGTTTTAATGGTATACCGTTAAAACAGTTTCCGATATTAAAAGTATTAGTTAGTTCATCGCAACTGTCTATATCGATAAAAGTGTCTAATTAGCAATAACTTTGTTTATTCTGTTGCGTAAAATAACAGGTATTTCTGCAGCTGGTGGAATGATCTCTCCAATGACGTCATCGTGATCCCTACCTCATGTTATTATAGTTACCTTGATTAAAACCACGGTAACTAGAATAATACGGTAGGGATCACGCGTATGGTGTGCAGTAAATCTAGGTGTCAATGACGTCACACAGACGTATCAGCTGGATCAACTGTTTACTGGATCAGCTGGATACTACTATTTGGTTGACTTCAACCAGTTAGCTATGCTACGTGCTCAGCTTAGTGCTAGTTAGGCGCAAAGTTTAATCAGATTTGGTCCCATTTACATTGTATGGTGGCTCACTAATACCTCACAATATTATCAGTTGGACGCATGAGCATTTAGAAACAACGGTACACTGAAGGAGGGGTAAAAAGAGGAATTCGAGGAGCTTTCTGAGGAGAGCGGATCGTTTTATGGTATCACAGAGAAGAAGAAAACAGAGGAGGCATCCAATCGTGCTCTAAATGTGTGTCGAGTAGTTTATTCTCCACTTTGCCATGTGATGACAGGGCCAGCACCACGTCAGTCCTTCTTTTACTACCCCCAAATCCTCAGGGATTAACGTAGTAATTATTACTAGAGATGTATAAAGATGTACATGAGTTGTAATCGATTACTGCCACCGACGTAATCGTTGCGGTCACAAGAAATCGACTTCTCTTTTTCTTTGTGATGATAGATTTAACATATAAAGTTGAGTTACAATAAGTTATTAATATATTTATATATATAAATGTAAGTGAACTAATTATAAAAACTATGTAAATTTGCTGCTAAAACTCAAATTTTGATTGCCTCTACGATCGAGGGAGTTATACGTATGGTACCACTCTCTATCCAAGCAATGAAGAAGGTTTCCTATTTTACCTGAAGGACATGCTGTTAAATAAGGGCTGGAACCTTCACCATATAGACATTCTAGAACATTAAAATTAATATGAGATTTAAGAGCACTAAACGCATTTCAAAATGCTCTGGAATATTAGGAATGCTAAGGAACTTCCAAAACACTTTTTAATGCTGAAAATATGTTAAAACATCGCGGAACTTACTAAGTTTTTTTAAATAGCTGAGAATGCTCATACGTGGGAGTGTATAAAGCAAAGTCCGTCGTGGGTTTGGACGTAAGTCTCTTATAAGTGACAAAGAAACAAGATAAAAGGAATGTGAATATTCCAAAGTGAGTAAATATAAACAACCAGTCAGGTGTGAGTAGTCACACATATTCAGTCATTGAATAGCGTGTAGTGTTCTTCCGTAAAGTGTTTAAGTGAAAAGTTGATTTGATGAGTTATATCTTTTTATTCCAACTACCTTACAATCCCATATAGATTCCCTGAGCAAAGCTGGGTAGTAGAGCTAGTAAGAATTTTTAAGATAAAGTTTAACTCAGAGGAAGTCACAGAGTATTTCAAGAGTACTAACAAAATAACCAAGAAACTGACAATATAACATATTTTTTATGGAACCTAAGGACCATAGGGTTTATGTGGACTTAAAATCCAATGATCTAGGTATGTACTGTATTTAACATCAAGCAATAAAAATTGGAAAATCCATATATTTTGTATATATGTAGATTATGCAGGATCTTAATCTGTCTGCTCGTTCTCCATAGACTATTGCTCTGTGTGGGGACCTTATTCAGACAGACTAAGGGGAACAATGCAATACAAGGTGAATGTTACTAGTAAAAATGTTTAGTCAAGGTCCGGATTCAAACCATCTACAACTCCGGCTCAAAGGCCTAACCTTAAGCCGCTCCGCCACAGACTTTCCTAATGAATAGTTTTGATCTTCTAATGATAAGTAAAGCAATACTAGTATTCCTTTACATTTTAGTTACCACGGACGTGTAATTTCAATAACACTCAACGTGTCTGGGTTGGTGGGTAGGGTATTTAGTTGTTTACGCTGGATAAAGCTGAAAGACTGTCAAATATGTGTGAATCACTCAAACACTGTCAGAAAAAACTGCGCAATTAGTATTCGATAAGATATAATAAGTGTTCTTTTATTAAGTTACTAATAAAAACACTCCTTAACTTATTTAAAACTTTGTTAGCCGTATTAGAAAGTTAAATAAACATAGAATCATGGCAGAGAGACAACGATGTAAAGTACAATTCAAAATGGTTTTATATTTTTATGAATGCCCGAAAGAAGTGAACAATAGACCACGATAAACATTTTGTGTACACTCTGGTTAACTTATGTTAAGCTGTCTTTTCATTTACAAAGAATACAGGAATATTTTGTTTTTCCCAAAGCTTATTATGTCTACTGGCAATGGCTTAAATGAAAACAATTAACTTCCATTGTTGTTATGAATATTTTACTTGACTGTACTCAATCGCCCGACTTGATATAAGTGCGCTTAGGTGCGTTTGAGTCACGCTGAAACCACCACCATTATTTAACCTTACATTGTCACTTACAAACCTCCTTAAAACGTTTAAACCCCAAATTGGGTTAATGCCCAGTAATGTCAAGATTTATTTACGTAAAAAAAAAAAAAAAAACTTTGAATACACCTTCTAAAACATTCAACTGATTTCATAGAAATTTTGTTCAGCAAAGTAATTTCAGATTTTCATTTGTAACTATTTATCAAATTTGAAAAAAGGACAACTGTACTTTTATAATTTGTTGGTATAATAGCAATACTAAAAATAACATTCAATCATTTATTCAAAAAAATCTTCGACCACAAAAAATAATCTTCTTTTCTAAAATGGTAACCACACTCAGACCTTAACCAAGTACTAGGAAGGGTCAAACATAAATCTTGAACGTGACATGTGCCATTTGACTGCTTCCATTGTTACATTGACGTGGTGGTTCACGGGTTTATTCATCACAGTTACTTATGTGTTAAGTATTTTGTATTTGTAATGTGTTGACATTATAAAAACTGCCATCCTACATACTATAGTAACTTTGGGGAAATTAATGTTTAGACAAGAACCAATAATTGTTATTTCTGACTGTCAACAAATACTTCTTAATTTAAACAAAACAATATATATATATATATATATATATATATATATATATATATATATATATATATATATATTATTTGTTAAGGGAGAGTAGAATATATGAAATAATAATACAATAATGAAAAGTTATGTAGAAACTTGTGCATGACAATAAAATAATTAAAAAATAATAAACTGTGTCCCTATCACTATTATACGTAATATCATAACTTTTGTAACGTAATAACTTTGTATTCTGAAATTAAATTTCTTTCTTTGATTAAAAAATATAAATAAATTCTTGTTGAGTACTGAAAACACACATTATTCTTAAATGTTAACCAGATGTAAAGACCTACAGACTCTGACCGTGCATACCTTACGATGATGTATCCGTTTACCCTTTGCATCGAATACCAGCATACCATTCCGAGAATCAATCTAATATTTAGGAGCGGAAT
Organism: Stictocephala bisonia; assembly: GCA_035578905.1. Classification (NCBI taxonomy): domain Eukaryota; kingdom Metazoa; phylum Arthropoda; class Insecta; order Hemiptera; family Membracidae; genus Stictocephala; species Stictocephala bisonia. The sequence goes on along the minus strand of JAQJVL010000090.1, from coordinate 1,035,195 downwards.
CCTTGTGTCAGAGCGAGTTTGTATCCTTGGATTCCACTAGACCACATTTGCTTCAACGTCGTATTAATTGCAATAGATAAACTATTTTCGTGGCTCTTGTGTTGTTTTGTTTTTATAATACCTTTATAAATTATAAGTCATAAATTTTTTTTGAAGTAATTTGTTAATTTTTAAACGTCACACAGTCTAAATTGTACTGTTATAGTATCCAAAACTTTTTTAACTCTGTATTATGCACTATAGTGATACAAATTGTTCCTATTTATTAATTATAAAATGGTTAGTTCCATGAGTTAAGCTCTTGTGAAAGTAGTTTTGAAAGTTATCAGACTGAAACCAGCTAAATTGAAAAAGGAAACAGTCTCGTCAACGAATAAAAATGGTTCCTCGTTGATGGAATAGATTTTTACACAGACATTTTGACTGACATAGTGAAATGCAATAGAAATACTGGCTCCAGTGATTCCTAAACGAAAAAAATCATAGTCACATCATAGTCACATCATAGTCACATCATAGTCACATCATAGGCAAATAATAGACACATCATAGGCACATCATAGGCTGTATGCAAGAAGATTCGCTCTTACTATTCGAACATATCTAAAGAAGGTAAAATCATACAACAGGGCAAACAAATGATAATAATATTTAGAGCACCCTTACATCAATATAGAACAAGTTTTAGAGTGACAAGGAGTTAATGTGGGAACTTCAGTAAAGGAATGGAGTTATGAAGAGACGTGAAACAGTATTAACCGAAGAAAGGAAAGTTGTGCAAAAAGGAAAAATGAAAGCCATGGAGAAATATGGACCACATTAGTTTTTCGTGACACTGCTAGGTCCCTAATAATGATAATAATAATAATTAGTGGTTTGTGTTTATAGCTTATTATAATCTATATGACAGTGAAATAATATATGCTTAAATTAAGCTATTTATTTTTAAGGTATGTAAACGGCTAATATCTACTATTAGAAACTCTTACATAAATTCCATCCTTATCTGCTATTTTATGAATATTGATCAACCACTATCTCACTTGCCAAATCATCTCATCTGAACTCATCTTTTATTTGCCATCTTCCTTTTCCTCCTGGTTATAAAATGTTCAACGAATCTCTATATAGTTATTTCTAAGCACAAATCATCATAGTTCTACTTTCTAAAGTTTGGCTTTTCTTTACATTTTACTGTATATGTTATTTACTATCCACATTCCTGAAAATCTAATTTTTTGGTTTTTCACCTATTTTATTAAAAGACCAAGTTTATTTCCGGGTTTAGTTTTTTATTCATAACTAGTTCTACCAAGTAATTTTAAATAAATTCAAATAAGGCAACATTAGGATTAGTTTTTTAATCGAAAAATGTAACAATTGGATAATAATTAGTAAGTGTACAGAATTTATTAGGGGAACTTTACAGTAAAGTTAGGTAGAGGTAGTCATATGCCAGGGTGTCGAGTATCGTGTGCAAGGGGTGGATGAGTGGCTAAACAACCCTCATATGTAAGGGGTGGGTGGGCGGGAAATCAAGTATCGTCTGCAAGGGATGGATGAGTGGCCAAGCAAGGCTCGTGTATAAAGAGTGGGTGGGCAGGAAATTGAGTGTCGTGTGAAAGGTGTGGATGATTGGCCAAACAAGCCTCGTATGTATGTGGCTGAGCCTAGTATGTGAGGGGCGAGTGGGTAGATGTTTGTAAGGGCCTCGTAAACCGCACGTCACTTGGTACTTTCTTTGACCAAACTTGGTATCACAGAGCAACGAATATTAGTAATAAAATGTTCCCTCTAATAGTGCTGAAAGTACAAGAATAATGTATATTAAAATATTTTATTTTTATTTTGAATTCTGTATAAATATTCTTTACGATAGGTGGAATCACTAGGCCCGTGGTTTGCGAGGTGAAGCATCGACAGTATCAGCACATTTATGTTCCATTTTGTGTTTTTAAATAAACAGTGTTGTGGTTATTGAGTAAAATATTGTTTTGAAGAATAAGTACAGTAGATGTAGATAGGAAATGGGGCGAAATTTGTATGTATGACTATTAGTACTGTTCATTCCGACATGAAAATGTATTTCATTGACAAGTTACTCCAAAGGTTTTTATGTAGACGAGTCTTTCACAAACAATATTTTTTTCATTTTTAAATTAATATGCAAAAATAACAATCCGGCCCTTCAATGGAAATTAATTATATTAAAGATATCGTTAAGTCAATGCCAGCCATAAATCAAAGGCAGTTTACATAATTTCATCTTACATAAAAATGTTGAACATATAAAAAATAGTTGTCACAATAACAAGGTCATAAAAGTTGACAAAAAAGTCATTGTTAAAAATTTTACAACGGTTTAAGGGAATGAAATATTTTATAGTGAAATCAAAATATCACCTCTCATTGATTTTCTCTTTCTGAAGCCGAACATGCACTCAGAGATAGTCTAAGTAGCGTTCTATTTATTTATTTATTTCCCAACGGCAAAGCCATTACACAAATTACAGCATTAAATATATAAAAAAATATATGATGATTAAATATAACAATGAAATGCTAATAATAGTAATATATGTATATATATATATATATTACTATTATTATATATATATATAAACAACAGTAAATAGATAGTGCAATAACAATAATATAATAAATAATAACAATACAATAATAAAGTAATAATAACTAATAAATTAAAGCAACCATGATATAAAGATAAATAATAACAATAAGATAAATATGGCTGACTGCCTATATAATCTAGGCCTTAGTTACTTCCGGAAATGGTCACAGACGCGTTAGGGTTGAAGGTTCTTGACCAGCTCGCGCTTGAACCACTGGAAGCTGTGAGCGAAGAAATCAAAGACTATTGGAAGGGTGTTTTCTATACTTTGCATTCTAAGTAGTGGGCTGTTCATAGCATAGTTGGTCGCCACCTGGAGTCTAGCGAACAGTTCTTGCGATCAGGTATTCTTAGTTACCTTGAAGGAGATCCTGCTAAGAAGCTCTGGACAGTCTAGTCCAGTGTTGAGCAGACGATGAAGAAAGAGGATATCATGCTGAGAGCAACGAGATTCCAGTGGCACTATACCCAGGGGTGTTGCAATCTCCTCAACAGGAACAGCAGAGAAATTGTATTCAAGCTGAAGGCCAACAATTCGAAGAAAGCGTCACTGCGTACCTTCGATTTTCTTCTTCAGATACAGCTGATGGGTTGCCCAGACAACAGAGCAATATTCCAGATGAGGTCTGACGAGAGTGAAGTAGAGAATCTTCAAAACATTGATGTTAGAAATAAAGCTCCTCATTCTATAGATCAGACCAAGATTTCCGATGGCTTTGTTGCAAACAGCATTTACATGAGCATCCGAAATCAATGAAGAAGAAGACATTATTCCAAGGTCTCTCACCACATTGACGCTCTTGAGCAAAGTATCATTTAATGAATAATAATATACTGCATACAAGGTGAGATGATTCTGTGAAATGTGGTGCAGGTGCCTTTTTCTGTATTCAGAGACATTTTGTTAATCTGACACCATCTCATAATCGTGTGGAGACGGTCCTGAATCAAGATACAATCCTGAAAGGAGGATACCTTAACGTATAGCTTCAAGTCATCCTCAAAGAGAAGGTGAGTTTTAGACCAATTGTGATGTCATTGACAACTATATTGTAAAGAATGGGGCTCAGGATAGATCCCTGCGGCACTCCAGAAGTAGGTGTAGCGGCAACTCCTGGGATGTAGCGAAATTTAATATTGTATCGAACATGTCGTTTTCTATTGGAAAGATAACTGGACAACCACTTAAAAAAAACAACATAGAATCCCATAGCCCTCGTCTTCGTCTCAAGAGGTATCCATGGCTGACTTTGTTAAATGCCTTGGAGAAATCCAGAGCGACTGAGGCAGTTTGTTTATGTTCACTAAATGCTTCAATTTCATCAGACTCAAACACAGGCAGATTCGTGGCAGCCGATCCTGCAACCATAAAACTATGCTGGCAAGAAGAAAGAGAACGTCCAATAGATTTAGGAGAAAACTAAACGTTCGAATACTTTAGCATCTGTAGGGAGTATAGCTATCAGTCGATAATTCCTAACATCGTTTCTTGAGTCATTTTTATGAACAAAGATTATGAAGCTTCTCTTAAAGCATCTGGGAAAACTCCCAAAGAGAGAGATAAATTGAACAGGGTTGTTAAAGGTTGTTTCAAAACAAGATAACAATACTGATGGAGGAATTGAGTCGGGAACACATCCTTTGGATGTGTCAAGTTTCAAGATAACTCTTTGAACACCAGCCGCTAACACAGAACAAGCAGACATATGGAGAAGTGAGGATGACAAGATTTCAGGTACATTGTCCTCGTTGTTGCTGATGACTGACGAGAAAAAGTTGGCAAACAATCCAGCAATAGACACATTGTCTGAAGCTGTAATGCCACCCAGTGATAGTTGAGAGGGAGTGTTGTTATTTTTAGTATTGTCTTTTAGGTATCCCCAGAAAGCCTTGGGATTGCTCGGAAGAATCACTTGCACATGATTGGAATATCGATTAAAGCAAACCGTAACAAGAGTCCTACAACCGGCTCTGACAGCAGAACATCTGTTGTAGTCAGATATGTCCAAAATACTCTTTTATTTTTTGTAAAGAGTCTTTTTTAATGATCGAATTTTTTAGTTGCTTGGAAAACCATACAAGAAAAGGCGATGATCTAATTCGCTTCACAGAAGAGTTGCGAAGAACACAGTCTCTAATAGTACCGCTGAGGTGATCGGATATTCACATTGTTCTTGTCGAGATTGCGAAAGTCAATATATGATACATTTAAAAATATGTTATTTAGATCACTTTTCATTGGGTTTGGAATGTACATTTTTCTAGTCTGAAAAGCAATTATGTAGTTGATGAAAACGTGTAGGACTGGATGACGCATATCCTCAGTAGTTATGTGCTCCAGTTCAGGAGTAACAGGAATGTCAGGGACAGTATTACAGTCGGCGAGCCACGAGAAGTCCTCTAAACTTCATGCCTCTGTTATATTGAAGGCGCTTATTTCCATTGAAACAGCACAGGTCATGTAGTATCCCTAACTTAATTACTAATGATGATATGTACACTACATGGCTTGTACTTTTTTAATGGAAATAAGCGCCTTCAATATCACAGAGACATGAAGTTCAGAGGACTCCTCGTGGCTCGCCGACTAAGTCCAATAACACTAACTCAACTAATTTAGATTTTAATTAGTTGAAAATAAGCTCTCCTATAAATTATATTAATATAACTCTCTAGCCCAAGAATTAACTAAAAAAAAGAGAGATAGGCTTAATTCAAAGCGTACATATTAATATAGGTATGCGTGCTGAATGGCTTGCTTAGAAATGTTGACAGTTGTAACTTACATGAAGAAAATTAAAATAAAAACCAACAAGTGTTTTTATATTTTATTTATAAATTTAAATGATCAAATTTAAATTCATAAATATGTTTAAAAGTGTCCTTGCTATCATGTTCTATCATACAGTTAAAAATAAAAACATTTATTCTAGTTATTCAAAAATTTCGTAAACATATTTTCTACAGTAATTTAAATCGTGTAACCCCTGAATGAAGATTGAATAGGAAATCCGTAATTAACGGGATAGGTTCTAAAAAATATATTTTCATTTATAGACACTTAAAATATAAAAATGAGATACTATTAATAGACCCAAATTGGCACAGTTGGTAGCCTGAAGCTCTCCTATTAATGATGACCATACAATCTACCCTTGGACAGTCTCATGTGGCCTCTGTTGACCAAACCAGAGTGCCTGATTGGTCTTTATTGCACAAATAACAAGGGTTCTCGTATGTGGCTAGGTGTCTTTCTATACACTCCAACAGCATTATATCTATGTAATTCATACGAGGAAAGATTGCGGGAAGTCAAAATAATAATTAAAGAAGATGTATCCGTCTATACCTGAACAAACTCCACTAGTCAGTGTTTAGTATATTTTTGCAGCCAATTAAATAATGATTTTGCCTTTAAAGGAAAGAATTAAATCAAAGTAGAAAAAGTTTTTCAGTTTTACATAATTTCATTTTTAGGAGGAAGGGTTTATATAATTCTTGATAAATTGCTAAACTATCTTTGGTACAACCCTACGCTAAAACTCACGTAAAATTAATTCATAAAGAATTACGTCACTATATATACTATTAGCTGTGTAAATACATTTAAGTATTTTTACTAGACTATTACACAATTATGTACACTTTTATCAATCAAACTTTTCGTCGATATGTGTTTCAGTAAAAGAGAAACCATGAATCTTACAATTACAATTAAGATTTAATTATTTACATATACAAGTGAAATTAATTGTAGTTGCCAAAACATATTATTGCATATTTTAATGATCAGGAACTAACTGTTTAGTATCTGTCTTTTGCTATTTTACTTACTGAATTTCTAAAATATATAGATTATTCCAAATTCATATTTATAGATGTGTAAAGTAAATATTTTAAGCCAATAAATAGTACTACGTAACTAGAACATAATTTTTTCAGCAGTAATTATGTAGATTTTGATCATATATTGTATAAGTTTAATTAATGGATCATTCCTCAAAACTAAAATAAGATTTAAATACTTTTAAAACACACACGTATTAATTTTAATGTAAATATAATGTTACGATTGTTTTTAACATTTTCTTTCTTATTTTTCATCTTTTAACAGTCATATATCTCCCCATGAATATAATATTTAGTTCTACTTTAAACTAAAGAAAATTAAAAAATCACCCAAACTTGAGTATGCATGGCCACGATACATTCCTGGCACGACAACTGAATAGCTAAAGTTAGAGACTATGCAGTATGTTGTGTGTAATAGCACTAACTCTGCTGTCTCTAACTTGGTCAAATCATCTCTAACTGTGATCATGTACAAATCACATAAATCGGTCACTCATGATTTATATAATTTTGTTAGAGAGAAGTTTGTTAGAAAATACAATCCATGAATTTTACAAGTGCTGTAAAGTAAAATGTCGTTATATAAGGGATAAATAACCTCATTTAGATTTAGAAAATATATAAATAAATTGAAACTACAATTATTCATTCAACTGTAATAATTACGCGTTTGTTTTTATAATAATGCAACTATATATTTAAAATAGTTAGTCATTTTCTATTTTCATAATTTAAAAAAATTTAATACTAATGAATGTCAGCCAAATTAAACACGTAGAACTAAATCACTGGTATAAATAGTGTAATGTTAATTTTAATTATTTATGTTGGAAACAATATATTGATTTCATGATGAAGAAGAATCACTTATTATATTTATAATTTATAGAAATTACTCTCACATAATCCAATACAAGTTTATAAATTATTCTTGAGGCCTTTCCAAAACAAAGTTTTCATTATCAAAAGCAACAACAGGCAACCTTTTGAAAGACCCCAAGAATAATTTATAAATCTTTTTCGGTTATTTTGCGTGTTATGTCTACAAATTATATATAAATATATTGGTTATAAACCGAACAGTTTTTCTTCAAATCGGTTTGTTAAATGCCAAACAACGTTCTATTTTTAGATCAGGTTTATTTCGACTACTGTATGTAAAGAGAATTCTGTATAGAAGATATTAAAAAACACTGTTTAGACAAATTCTATAATTTTAATAAATTTAAAATCTGAATGCTTTATTCTAGTATTAATGAGTTTTATAAAGTCCGTAAACTTTAAACTGACATAATCGGATTTAGAAACGGTGAGTCCAGAGAGTCTCTAAGCGGTTCTTTTGGACAGCTTTAGAATGAGAATGTGAGCTTATGTGGGTGGACTTATATAAATGCTGTAAAAATATCGTACGTTAAATTAACTTCAGAAGTTAGTATAAAACTATCTTTAAATATTTAACGAAAATTTATATGTACAAAATATGTATATAGTAATTTTCATAGGGTTTTTAAATTCCTTTAAAATATGTGATAATATGTTGTGTTTATGAGGTAAAATTTTTGGTTTATTTTTATGATAATAAACTCCAAGAGACAAGAGGCCTGGTCGAGAACACCATGGATTTCGGAAATAATTAATTATTTTACGTAAAAAAAATAACAGAATCCGAAAAATTACGCCATACCTGAGAGTTAAATTTGTATCTTAAAATAAAATGTTCAATGTCTACAGATTCTGAACCTATTAATAATCAACTTATTAGTATAACCCCAAAATGTGCACAAACAAAAACATTATTCAAACCCTGATAAAGTAAATAAATCTTGGAAATCCTTTCAAATACTCAATACAATTCTTACAATTTTGGTTTATGATTGTAATAAAAACTGGAAGTTTGTCATTTCGATTTCGTTTTAAGAAGATAGTGTTTAACATTGTTTCATGATTCCTGGAATTTTCAATTTGATAAAAAATTTTCCTGTAATTATTATAAATTTAGCTTCTGCGCACATTGATGCCTGTTCATTTATCAAGTAATATAAAATCACAAAATATTATCATGGTGACCCAATAGCAATAGTCAAAGAAACACTAATTTTGTTGTACAAGGTTCAACTTTAAAACTATGAAAAAATATTAGGCTTATAAGGTTGTCATTTCGGCTGCGTTTAAGAAGATAGTGTTTTCTACTATGTCATGATTCATGAAATTTTTCCTTTGATAAAATCATTTTCTCGTAACTATTATAAATTGCACTGATTAATGCATGTTAATTTATAAAGTACTATTCAATTTCAAGATATTATCACGGTAACCCAATCTGTAAAAATGTATATATTTAATTAATAATATTCATTTTAAAATATTATTTAAATATGTATTTAATATTAGATCCATACTATATATTAAAATCGAGTTCACATTTACACAATCGAGTACCCCAAAAGTCCAGCATTGATAAGAGATACACAAACTGATAATAAATTCAAAGTAAAATTTATTGAGTATACATCTGAACCGTTTGAAATGAACTGATGAAATTGAATGAAAATGAACATTGGTCTTGGACAAGGATATGTTATTTCCCAATCACTAATAAATTGTGTTTAAAGAAAGTAATCTTTAGATGGGAAACATATGGCAAAGAACAAATATCAACCCATCAAACTAGATCATCAATTTTCAGTGGAGGGAAAATAATACAAACGTTTCAAATCATATCTTAAATCACGGAATCGAAATAAAATATAAATGAATCTCAGTTAAAAAAATCACTGCGAATTTATACAAGAATAATGGTGTTAAATGATGTAAACTAAACTCATAAAATAAAATGTCTCGACCGACATAGATATACACATAATGTTAATAAAAAATATACATAAATAAAAAAACACTCACTTGGTATGCAAGGGTAAGACATTAAATCGGAAAAATTAAGTAAATACTTGTTTGACGCTAATATTTATTAAAAAAAAAAAAAAAAAAAACGTTTTACACTTCGGAAGGACTTTCGGTTCCTAGAAAGTCAAAATAGAGACAAAATAATATCACAAATATGTTTTACTAAACTCTTACTTTAAAACGTAATTTACTTGTATTTATATTTAATGTTTTTAATACGATTTTATAGTCAGAACATCCCTTGAACACCTAGATTTTCTTGATTGAACCAATTTTTATTTTTTAAATTTTTTATTATCGCCGTATTATTGTTTTATAAAAAAGGTAAGAAGGAGGAAGGTACTTTTATTTAAAAATGAAAGTTTGTCATTTAAATTCCTCACCATTCGAAAGATTTTTCCAATAGAAAAAGAGCCACATAAAATAAAACCGAAAGGAAGATATTTTAACTCCTACAGCCAAGGCCTGAGCTTCCAACGGCTAGCTTTCATCATATCTTATCGGTTTAACACTTAAATACCATTCGTTAAAAAAACCCCCTTACTCACTAAATAAATAAATAAACGTTTTATTGCGTAGTAACAATTTTTGACATGTCATTCAAATCGTCAACATAATATAAGTATAATATATAAAATGTATTAAAATTCTAAAACGAAACAACAAATTTTCATTCACTCCACATTCAAATACATATACGAGTATTTCTAACATTCATACAGCCACAATCACACTGCCTTCCTGTCCTGCTATTTAATCTTCCCTGCGACTCATCATGAACTCATCCACAGAATAGAAACCTTTAGACACCAAGAGGTGTCTGAGTCGAGTTTTGAATTGAGTTTGGTTATTAAATGGAAATCCAGTTGGTTATTAATTCACTGAAAACAGTGAATTTATGTTTGTTTAAATAAAATAGTACACCTATTGGTCTACTACTTAGAGTAAAACACTACATTTAGAATACTTAATAAGTACTTACATACTACTTAGAGCCAAACACTACATTCAAACTAATAATAAGTACTTACGTACTACTTAAAGCCAAACACTACATTCAGACTAATAATAAGTACTTACGTACTACTTAAAGCCAAACACTACATTCAAACTAATAATAAGTACTTACGTACTACTTAAATCCAAACACTACATTCAAACTAATAATAAGTACTTACGTACTACTTAAATCCAAACACTACATTCAAACTAATAATAAGTACTTACGTACTACTTAAAGCCAAACACTACATTCAAACTAATAACAAGTACTTACGTACTACTTAAAGCCAAACACTACATTCAAACTAATAACAAGTACTTACGTACTACTTAAAGCCAAACACTACATTCAAACTAATAACAAGTACTTACGTACTACTTAAAGCCACGCACTACATTCAAACTAATAATAAGTACTTACGTACTACTTAAATCCAAACACTACATTCAAACTAATAATAAGTACTTACGTACTACTTAAAGCCAAACACTACATTCAAACTAATAACAAGTACTTACGTACTACTTAAAGCCAAACACTACATTCAAACTAATAACAAGTACTTACGTACTACTTAAATCCAAACACTACATTCAGACTAATAATAAGTACTTACGTACTACTTAAAGCCAAACACTACATTCAAACTAATAATAAGTACTTACGTACTACTTAAATCCAAACACTACATTCAAACTAATAATAAGTACTTACGTACTACTTAAAGCCAAACACTACATTCAAACTAATAACAAGTACTTACGTACTATTTAAAGCCAAACACTACATTCAAACTAATAACAAGTACTTACGTACTACTTAAAGCCAAACACTACATTCAAACTAATAACAAGTACTTACGTACTACTTAAAGCCACGCACTACATTCAAACTAATAATAAGTACTTACGTACTACTTAAAGCCAAACACTACATTCAAACTAATAAGTACTTACGTACTACTTAAAGCCAAACACTACATTCAAACTAATAACAAGTACTTACGTACTACTTAAAGCCACGCACTACATTCAAACTAATAATAAGTACTTACGTACTACTTAAAGCCACGCACTACATTCAAACTAATAATAAGTACTTACGTACTACTTAAAGCCAAACACTACATTCAAACTAATAACAAGTACTTACGTACTACTTAAAGCCAAACACTACATTCAAACTAATAATAAGTACTTACGTACTACTTAAAGCCAAACACTACATTCAAACTAATAATAAGTACTTACGTACTACTTAAATCCAAACACTACATTCAAACTAATAATAAGTACTTACGTACTACTTAAAGCCATTACGTACTACATTCAAACTAATAATAAGTACTTACGTACTACTTAAAGCCAAACACTACATTCAAACTAATAATAAGTAATTACGTACTACTTAAAGCCAAACACTACATTCAAACTAATAATAAGTACTTACGTACTACTTAAAGCCAAACACTACATTCAAACTAATAATAAGTACTTACGTACTACTTAAAGCCAAACACTACATTCAAACTAATAATAAGTACTTACGTACTACTTAAAGCCAAACACTACATTCAAACTAATAATAAGTACTTACGTACTACTTAAATCCAAACACTACATTCAAACTAATAATAAGTACTTACGTACTACTTAAAGCCAAACACTACATTCAAACTAATAATAAGTACTTTCGTACTACTTAAAGCCAAACGCTACATTCAAACTAATAATAAGTACTTACGTACTACTTAAAGCCAAACACTACATTCAAACTAATAATAAGTACTTACGTACTACTTAAAGCCAAACACTACATTCAAACTAATAATAAGTACTTACGTACTACTTAAAGCCAAACACTACATTCAGACTAATAATAAGTACTTACATACTACTTAAAGCCAAACACTACATTCAGACTAATATATGTACTTACATACTACTTAAAGCCAAACACTACATTCAAACTAATAATAAGTACTTACGTACTACTTAAAGCCAAACAATACATTCAGACTACTTAATTTAAACCTCTTCCTTAAGATGACTCCCTTTACGATACAGTGAAAATTAAGTGCGCATCTATGAGTTCTTAAACAATTACATTTTACGAATGAACTCTCTTTGTCTTAGAATATGCTATTTCGGTACCATAAAATATATTGGCAATGGAGCTAATATAGCAGAAACACATCCACTAATTCACCTTGGAAGGAAACTGTTACAATTCTAAAACTTGCACTGTATCGTTAAACTGTATAAAACTATCCTACCTAATTGGGTGAGTTATAGAAATACCAGTATCAATGAGTTTTCAACTAGTAGTACTAGCAATTTTACAACCCTCTGAAACTTCGTGTGTGCTTCTTTCAGGCTAAACATGACGTGAATACTCTAATAATGAACTTTTAAAGTGAGGAAACTCACCCGAGAAGGAACAATGGACTTTATCTCATCATCAGCTGGGAATTCAATAAACTACGATACTGTAGAACGCATTTCATCCAAAAGGAAACACAGGTTAAGTTTATTATGTTTTACGTAGTACAAAATAATACATTTATGTTGTACGTATGTTATGTTGTACGTAGAAACATATTGAATTTATTCACCACATCTAGTTTTTAAATCTGAGTGTATATATCCCTTCCTTTACATCTTATTGTTTGGATATGCTAATAGGATGTAGGACTTGAAAATTGTATTAAAAAAACTTAAGTTGACCATTTAGAGTCCCACATAATTTCAAACAAATCGGAGGCGTAAATTAAAGTATTTCGTACCCCTGTACAGTGGTTTAAAAGGGGTTAGTTTTGTATCTTGTTTAGTGACTCTACTGACACTTAGAATTGATAATTTATTTTAATTCATTTGAAGAATGTTTTAAACTAAAGACAATCCTTGACAGTACAAACAAAATTAAAAAATAATGAAGAAGGTTTTATAAAAAGGATAGATCAATAAACAATCAAAAAATACTGGTTATATTATATTATTCACCATCAAAATGTGGTCATGGTAAATTTAAAAAGTTTGCTTTTAAGTGTCTATATATTATGTTTATAAATTGCCAACTGTATGTTCAAAATGCGTATAAATATTTTGTTAGTTAATAAGCAAATTAGTCAAAATATTGTACTGAAAATATTTGTATGTATCAAAAATGGTTTTAATGTAAATAATTACTGGACAATATTTTTTGCTTCGTTTATAGCTTTCAAAAGAAATTGTTTTACTTTAAAACATATGTTTCTATACTCATAAAACGAAATGTTAAGTTTACTTAACAGTAATATTAACAAATGAAAACAAAAAATTTTCATCGAAGTAATTGTTTTAATTTGTAGACACACGTCCAAAGAAACGTGAATAGTTTCTATAATATAACACCAAATCTCTATATATTATATTACACAATAATTATATTACATTCTCTCAGTTGATAGTGTGATATAATCAATATTCAAATCCCTCTATTCTCGTCTTGCCTTCAATACGAACTGATCACATCATCAATAATCAATGTGAGAACTGTCCAGTCAAGCCCAGCTTTTAGCGGCCCGGTAAAGTAAACTCATTATAGTAACATCATTTAAGGAAGTGACCTATTTAGAACCAGTATTTTAAATAAGGGTTTAAAATTATAATTGTTGAGTACTGGCATAGATATTTTAATTATTAGGGGCCTATTCATAGAAAATTTTTTATATATATAATCGTATCATCCAGATTTAAGTATTGTCGCCTCAATGAAATTGTATTTCCCTCCCATGGATATTGTTATTTACTGACATTTACGTAAACATTATTTTAGCATTTTTGGTAATTTTTTTATTTTTTATAGCAGGACTTTGACATCTTCATATACATGGTAAACTTATATATTTTACGAACTATTCCATTTATGTGTGTTTTTTTCAGACTTAACATGACGTGACTAATCTAATAATGAATACGTTAAGAAGTTTGCCCCGAAATTTTATAAATTTGTTTGTTGGTCTGTATTGTTTTGTTGGTTTATTTTTAAATTAAATGTCATGTTAGTAAGAAAACAATGATAAGTAGAAGTTACATTGAAAACTGCATAAATAGCAATGAATACCTAATTTCAACTCAAATTAAACATAATAATTATTTTAATTGTTGTGAGTTAGCCTCCAGATTAATATTAATTATACCATATTATAGTAATTGCTGTTTAATTCAGCAATATATTCAGTTAAATATACACCTTTGCTCGACAAACAAATATTGTTGTTGAATCTGTCTATAACTGGAGTATATTTGAGTGGTTTCTTTAAAATTTCTTATAAACAATTTAATGCTTTATCATCAAAAATTAACATAATAAAATACAACCATACAATCTTGGTATTATATATTGTATATAATAGTAAAATGTAAACATCTTTTGTCATTTCTGTAATCAAACAATTGTGATTACTTATATTATAACTAGAATATTAATCTCTCGTGATAGCACTGTGGTCTCAGCTGTAGGCTTGCCGGCAATACAAATGACTCATCAACAACTCCGGGAGTGGGAGTTTCTCATTCCTTCTCGGTTGTGTTGAGGCGCATACTTTGAGATGTGCAAGTCCTCTCTAAAGTCTGTAGTTTGTGAATAGTTTTGAAACTATTACATCTGACCTGGCTTCTAAGGACAGTTGACCTTAGTATATTTATATCATCTTTACAATAACATCTTTCGAACTAATAATGTAATTAATAAAGAGTTTGAGAATATAGGTTGGATATCGAGTACACAACTCGTGTGTGTGTGTGTGTGTGTGTGTGTGTGTGTGTGTGTGTGTGTGTGTGTGTGTGTGTGTGTGTGTGTGTGTGTGTGTGTGTGTGTGTGTGTGTGTGTGTGTGTGTGTGTGTGTGTGTGTGTGTGTGTGTGTGTGTGTGTGTGTGTGTGTGTGTGTGTGTGTGTGTGTGTGTGTGTGTGTGTGTGTGTGTGTGTGTGTGTGTGTGTGTGTGTGTGTGTGTGTGTGTGTGTGTGTTGTGGGGCACTACATAAGTTTATGGTGGTTGGCTGTTACAGTAAGGCTTGTTTATGACTGTTATAATTCTCATAAATAATTAGTTTTTAACAATATTCAATAAGTAAATGTCAGTGACGTTCAACAGTTCAGTGAATTTCGGCTGTAGCCAATGAATACAGATCTCTATAATAAGAACAAACCTTATGGCAAACAATCATCCTGTTTTATTTAGGATTGTCAATTGTAGGAAAGTTCCTATACTACTTTCCTACTATAGTTGATAGGAGAGTTCTCTGCTCTGAGTAAAGGAAGTGTGAGAAATACAGAGATCGCCAGCAGACGATGTCACAAAGTTAGACGTTGACAGGCTTGTGAAACGATCTCTCTCACTCTCACTCGCACCGACTTAAGTAAAAGATGTTTCTCAAAATCTAACGTTCACTGATCGATCTTACGTTTTCAAGCTCAGTGGTTTATTTTTTTAACACAGACCTCTGTCTGCACTTGTAATACAGGGTTGTATTCATTGCTTCAGTGCCACATAGGCTGATCCTCTGGTACACGTAAGGAGCTATCGGGTTCTAACTAAGCAGGACCTTCGGACGACCCAGGTCTGTTTGCCTTCCTTCTTCACCCGAGGTAATACCACCTTACTGGGTACAAAATCGTCTGTTAAGTTTAACCTGCTTGTATCAATGAATATTAGTTGATTGTTGACTATTGTTGATTGTTCATATTATTCCTAAAAGACAAGAAATTATAATTTGATTCTAGTGTTGAGAGTAGACATAATTTCTGTCATATCTTAACGCTAGATCCGGGCAATGCAAACCATCCCAACAGGGCGGGCTGTTTTCTGGGCGCTGTAAGCTTTTTTTGGAAATTCTAGAAAAAATAGTAAATTAAGTTATACATTATAAAACGATATCTCGTTTTTTGCGTTACGAATACTAATTTTATCTAAAAATAATAAAACTTGGGTAACAACATTGTAAAAAATATTAATTGTCATGAGAATGCAAATTTTCAATTTGTCACATCATGTTTTCATAACTTGAAACTTTTATAGCAGGTAAGAAAAACGTTGAGGAACAATTCCAAGATAGACAGAATTTAACTATTGGTTGTAAGCCCCGGGTTGATTGGTTTGTAAGCCCCGCGTTTCCGGCAAGACGGTTAGCGTATAGAATTTGTCAAAGATGAACAATTTTAGCGCACGTCACTGCTCAGTGGCAGACCGTTTGAAATCCGCACTTGTGTTTTACTTTTGTTTTTCACCTGGCACTTATTTATTATTGCAGAAGTAAATATAATTACATTTTGCGTTGAATAGTGCTAATTTCATTGCGCTACGTTGATGAATAAATTTCTCGCAAACTTGTAGTCCATCGACCCTAAAAGGGCACTTGGCCCGGATAAGTGAAACGTATCATGCGATACAAGCGAGAAAATACAAGCGAAAAAAACAATAAAAAATAAAATAAAATACCTAAAAGGCTCGATGGCCCGAATATAGGATTAAGAAAATAATATTTTCAGAGACCTTTTTTCATTTATTTTAAGATGGTCAGTTAATTCAGATCAGTTAGATCAAGTTAATAAAGATTTTATTACATTTCAATTGAAGTTATTTTTCAGTTTAATTAATTTTTTCCTGCACGTAGGAGTAGTACTAAGCTCTTTACTCTTACCTAAGCCTTGCAGACATTTACTCTGACAGTCAGTGAACAATGAACAGCTTTCATTCCTCTACCGCCTCAAACGTAGCGTAATCAATCAGAATCGAAGATAGGGGTTAAACAATTTTAACCATTAATTAACCCTAATTACAGAAAATTCAACCTCATATACAATGAGTGAGACAATATTCCCTTGTTTAAGACTAACCTATATTAACGGCCATATAGGTTATAGGTTGGCCCAAGGACAAGAGAAGTTTTGAAAGCGATAACAAGTCAAGAAGTCCTGTGGAGTAGAAGGGTGATAAGAATATCTCAGTAAACCATGTTTCGACATCATCAGAGACAATACTGAGCTCTACTCCTAAATAAACCTAACAAATAGTTCTTACTTGCCTTTCAGTAATATAAAAACTAATACTAAAGTAGTGGTAATTGATAAAAATGTTACTCTGTTGTAAACCTTTTCAGTTATTCTTAACTCTGGAATTCATCTAAGTTAGTGTAACTTTAACTGTAACTGTCTAAGACAACAACAAAGAACGTACACTTTTCTATATTTAAGTGAGAGTGACCCAAAATTAAAATGTTCAACGTTGTTGACAATAATTTTTAAGAACTTAGCTATACTCGAAGGGTTCGGCGCAGGTATTACATGGCTACGATATTATAGCATTTGATGTTTATTTTGCTGATTAAATGAGGTAAATAATCTTTAGGTAAAAGGGAAAGTCCATAATGAGGTCTTGTATACCAATATTATAATGTTCTAAACTTGTTCATACAATTATTGTATGGACTGCAAGTGGGTGTATATGTAGAGGAAAATATAAGTAAATATTTAAACCCAAAAAGGCAGAAAATCAGTGTTTCTATTTTAGTGCCAAAGATGAATAAACAGACTTTTTTTAAATGTGCTGACATATTTAATTTGTACTTTTAATTAAATAAGAATTTGTTTTGTTTTCATGTTTAATTCACTTGTAATGTAGTAATTTAAAGACGCTCAATGCAATTGACCCATATTTCATAACAAGCGATGGATGTAATTTTATCAATTAATTATTATCAAATTTAATAAATAAACATAATATCATAAAATACTTAATAAATTAAACGTAATATACAATAGAACAGAAATATTATAATTTTTGTAAATGTTGTCTACTTTTATTGAAGTATACCTTTTTAGACACTATACGACAGTAAGTACTTCTTATAGATTAGGTTGCTCTATCTTTTATTCTATATCTCCAGTATATTTATAATATTTAACTATTATATTGCATTTACCTTTACAACAAATCACCCCCTATAAGGAGGGGTAACCCATCCAGCGTACGTCCTGAAGAATGAAGATTCATCAAGCAAAATTACTGGTACAAATATTCTAACGAATTTAGATGTCCAATTTAAGTAGTAAAATAAAGGTTTTATCCATTTACAGCCTGAAGTGTGAACCTTTTAGCAAATTATTATTTTAATGAAATACAAAAAAAAAAAAAAATACAAAAACAACTAACAAGTAATAGAACAATTAATAGATCTGCATACCGAACATGTTTAACGTACGCCAAACTCAGTGCAGTTACAAGACAGACAACTAGATATCTAAAAATAAAGATTATAAATAAAGACATGACCCTGGGTAAAACATAACACAATATATTAAACCTTAGTATAATGGTAGCATTAGTTGTTTCACCAGACACCAGATGGCTCTCAAAGGAGTTGTTTGTTGTAGGATCCTTAAGGTGTTAATTTGCCTGAAAATACATTATATTTAACAAGATAATGTTACTTTGCTATTTGAATATTTCAATAAATGAACTAATATATTGTTAAGTTATGAGGCTTTCATACTAATGTAAAACATAATTGATTCAGTATGTAATAATTTTAATTGGAAAGACATACTATTTTATTTATGTTACTATATAATTTATATGATACAAAAACGTCTAATTTTTCCCTGAGAGTAGCAAACTAACACCAGTCACATAATGCCATTAAATGTCTAATTATTATTTTGTTAATCGATAACAGTAGATATAATACAGCGGTTCACCAACGTCCGATGATGAGTTTTTCGTCCAATGATGACCGAGGGTGGGGGAAGGTCACGTGACCGGATCCAAGATGGCGGCCCCAGTCCTGCCAACCTGTTGGGAATTTCCCCCCAAATTTCCCTCCAAATTCCCACAATATACTATATAAAATGCACTCTTAACCTAACTTTTACCATGTTATACTATATAAAATACACTATTAGCCTTGTTATACTATATAAAATACAAAAGATGGCGACGTCATCCAAGATGGCGGCTCCCGCCAAATTTCCTAACCTCACTTTTCCCAAATTCCCAAATATCCCTCCAAAGTCCCACGTTATACTATATAAAACACACTCTGTTATACTATAACAAATGTAATATTTCATATACTCTATGTAGTTTCCTTCGTACACCCTTAGCCTACGACGCATGCGCATTTGCACAGAGTGCAATCGAGAATTACTACATGAAACAGCTGTGCATTTGCACAGAGTGCAATCGCTACCAGCACTCCTAGCAGCAATTTTTTAAAACATAAATATATATTAAACAAATTAGACAAAAAGCAATCAACCCCTCGTGGTCCAGTGGTTAGCGTACCCGACTCTGGGAGTCACAGAAAATATGCTGTCACCGTATTCTAAATTGTTACTGGATCAATTTCTTGAGGGTCGATCCACTTAAATTCTGAATGAGGGAGCGGCTCACTTAAGACCATTCCATATAGATTGTTTGAATCGAGATACAGGAAGTAGTTAGTGGGTTTCGTTGAGTCAAAGTCGGGTTAGGAGTCGGATGCGGAACCACTCGGACACAAGGTTGTTTTTTAATTCGACTGAATTGTGTCCAATTCATAACCAAGTGACTCATGAACAAACACACCACATACACAATCGATTGCACTCTGTGCAAATGCGCACCTGGCTGCAGCCTTATCGAGGTACGTATAGTGTCGACAACCTACAGACTTAACTACTACTTCAGCATGCACAAACATATTACGTAGATACTCACCCTGTATGGTCGGTAGACTGTTAGTGCAAAAGCCTCTGAAGGAACGTCAACCTCCTCTACCAGCTCAGAGGTCACTCTTTTGATTTTTTTAAGGGTAAACAAAGAGGCTCCCACAGGTCTAGACCATATACCCCTGTGGTACGGAGAAACAAACCCTTGTAATGAGCCCCATCCATCGCTCATTACGTTGGTAGCCACACTGCCACCTTACCATAGAGATTTACGTAAAGCATGCAAAGATACTCACCTTGTATGGTCGGTAGAATGTCAGTGCAAAAGCCTCTGAAGGAACGTCAACCTCCTCTACCAGCTCAGAGGTCACTCTTTTGATTTTTTAAGGGCAAACAAAGAGGCTCCCACAGGTCTAGACCATATACCCCTGTGGTACGGAGAAACAAACCCTTGTAATGAGCCCCATCCATCGCTCATTACGTTGGTAGCCACACTGCCACCTTACCATAGAGATTTACTCTAGATGTTTATAGTAAACCTCGTAGACCATGTAACTTGCGAACAAAATACATGGTACGAAGATCAATGGGATGCAGCGTCCTTTCCTGTTTTCTTCTAATGTCTTACAGTATCTGCAGTCGTGTCCTTGATCTTCCAGCCTCTTGAAACACCTACACATCTTGCAGCAATGCCCCATCTTTCTGAAACAATAACAGCACACATAAGAAAAAGAAAACCTCAAACAAAAGAACTTTGTTACTTTTCCCTCAAGTTAACATACATACCTGGAAAATGTGCACAGAAGACGTGGATCCAACTTCTTTGATCAGTACCAAGTTGTCCGGTATTGATTCTCCCTCAAGCAAAGTGTCGACGTATCTTCTAGGTAGAAACACCTTGATGTCCTCCTCCAAATGCGGATCAAACAGTATCGCAACAAGAGTATCACCGTATTTCGTACTTACGCGTGTAATACTCTTGACTGGATACTGGATGTTGGATGACAAATCTCCAACCTTGACAGTAATGTAGTTCATCGGAGTAGCAGCGTTGAAACGTTCGACAAAAGATGCCATGGTAGACTGAGAAGAAAGCCGAAATACAAGTCCTTTTATACTCACCGTTGACCTTGAGAGCCAGTCGTAGCGCCTGTCCTTGCATTCTATGCACAGAGTGCAATGACAGGGCGTTGTCCGTCTAGACAGGGCGTGGTCATTGCACGCAGGTGGCCTCGCATCGCATTGTCAGACAGAACATGCCTGTCCAGACAAGTCTGTGACCTTGACCCAAGTTTCCACACCACCCAAGGGGTATTGGGATTGCACTCTGTGCATTGGCGCGTTTTTTATTATAGTGGGTGTCCCCAGTAGGCATAATCCCACTTTCCGTATTGTAACTTGCCCCAACCATCGCAAGCTACGGTGATAGCCACTCCATAACAAAATTGCTACCTCCCAGTATTATTTTTGTGTTTTTTTTTTTATTATTTTTTTTGGAACCCCTATAAGTCTAGCCGTCACTTTACTTGGAGAAGCCTTTCAACGTGACGCACAAACTTACAAAGGGCTTTTATTTTTTATTATTTTTTTTTCTTGTTACTAAAACATCCCTAACTCACACCCTGGACTTATAGAGTTTAAGCCAGCCATAGAGTGTTACACACATCCAGATACACGTACCGTACGAGGGCCCGGACTGCGACTCAAGGTCTTACGGGGATTAGCCCAGCCCCAAGCTGCAGGACCGCCTCAGGACTTATGCGTTTTACGGCTGCCTTAGAGAACAGTCGGGCTTTTTTATTGAATTTGGGCCGCCCTCACCTCGACGTTACGGTTATTGCACACACACACACACAGAGCTAGGGATACGATAGTAACAATTTTTCCACAGTAAAACTATACACATTTAAAAGCACGCGACTTATTGTAGTAAAACTGAGCACTTACTAAGGCGCACTTGCCATCACTAGCATGTTGCGGTAAACAACAAGGTAAAAACGTATACATGTCGGGAACTGTCCAAGACTCGTCGAGTTCCTGAACATTCCCGTGAAATTTGGAAAGAAATAACTTTTTCTCCAACCCTTTGGTATAGACTATATCAAAAGGTTTTAGTAAACTACGAACTAGTTTGAAGCTAAAAGGTACACATCCCTCCTCCCAAAGTATTTTGTGAAACTTACGCTCACACCAATTGTTAGCTTTCCGAGCAGCACTATTCAACTTACTTTTAGGATAAGGAGACTTGAAAACTATATTTACATTTACAAAAGGACCCACAATGACAAATTCTTTAACGATAAATCTATTGCGATTGTCTTTGAACCCATGAAACTCCACCACAGCCGGTGTCGACATGGTTATGATCAACCTACTGTGGGCTTTGTCTTCTTATACCAAACAATCTCGTCATGCAAACGGTCAGCGTCCCAACCGTTTACTTGCTGTGGTGGGGGAACATAGACCGAATCACTACGCATAACCCGATCAATGTGTTCAATCAGGTAAGGCTCGACACAGGTCAACTGTTCAATGTACCGTGAAATGCAAGGCAATAAGCTAACAAAATTCAACCATTCGTCTTTAGTGAAAAGTATAGCGGTTTCATTATCTTTGTCGAAAAGCTCTACATAAGGTTTGTTGAAAATGTTACGGATAGTGTATTTAATGTCCGCCTCAGTGAATCTCTTTTGTTGATCCTTATGACACAGAGCATAGGTAATTGAAGGTTCTGTTTCTTTCAACTTTGAAAACTGCGCGTTGTTTAGTAAAACGTACTTACGCATGCCTTGCTTGTGAAACAAAATGCCCACTTGAAAGAGAAATTCATTAAAGAGACCGACAGTGACAAATTTAGTAAAATCCGAGTTGAGATTGTACATTACCTTGAGAAAAGCTGTCAGATCCTGTTTGTCCGATACCGGCACCAGAGTAGGTACACCTTCCTTGTCTACCAGTGGAAACTCTACTATAGAGACATCAGTGTCTGGAACAGCGGAGGATGATGATGCCATGGTGGTGGTGGAGCAGCGACTGAGACCGAGTGGGTGCTGAGCTTCCTTTTATAGGGCTCGAACGACACTAGAGAACTCTGTTGACAGTTCCAGTAAGTGGACTGTACTCGACTAGGGCGTCGTGAATAATCAAACAGTAGGCTGTTGTACCTTTTGGAAAAGCGGTGGAAGATTCAAATTCAAGGCGGACGTCTACAGGTCCTGATTTGAGGTTCTCAGACTGTTTGGAACAGTCGATTACAAAAACGGGACAAGAATCAAAAGCTGTACGATTCATAATGGGACTGGGTGAACTCGACCCGTAGTAGGAAGATTGAAACCTTGCGTACATTTCATACAACAGAGCGTCATCACCACGTATGTTATCATACGGGTAGTACTGAGAGTTTAGAAAGAGCTTTACATCCGACAGTGAACACTTGTCAAAGATACTAGCGTCCTTGGTTAAATCATTTTTCCTACTAGTTTGAAAGGCTAATATTACGTAACGTGGCTTTTCCAGTTGTGAAGAAGTCTTGATGGTCCATGATTGTCTCGTACTTGTGGGAAGTTCAGGAAACTCGTGCAACTCCCAAGACCTGAAAGGCATTTCCAATACACGATCCTGTTCCAGCACCCGTAGTAATGACAACTTCATATCATCAGACACTTTTACGTAGGGAACCCGCCAGTAAATCTTATCAATCGTAAACTTGAAATCAGTGGCCGCAACCTCCTTGTACAAGGCGTTCTTTACATTCGAAGACAAGAGCAAAATCAATTCCTGTCTTTGGTTGACAATGATTCTTTTGTAGTCCTCAAAGAATCCCATTAACAATTTCAAAGGAATACAAAAAGAAAACTCCTTCACCGTATTCAATGATCCTTTTCCAACCCAACTAGCGTTCATCAACCGCTTCTCATCGTCTGGAGTTAGGGTTACTAAATTCTTAATAGTGGATGTTATACCGACATTTTTAGATCGATCGACAATTACACCGCCAATTTCATATCTAATCTCGTTAATCAGAAACGCCATGGCATTGTTGACTAGATGTAAACTATCATACTGTGTCTGACCATCAGATTTTGTCAATTTACCAGTCACGTGTAAGTAACTCTCACAAGGGTATGTAAACCCATCCTGCTGTTGAATAGAAATACGCACCTCATCGTCCGGATTAAAAGTTGTCGATGTAAAAGGTGCATGAGTACGGTACTCGTACTCTGTCACACTTTCATCAAATTGCGCTTTACTACTTACGGACAACATATTGAAGACCGAGAGACTGTAAAAACTCCTTGTTCTTTGATGTTAACTGTTTCACACGTAACAGGCGACTGATTGATTTTGTCCTGTGTCCATCCAATTTATTGAAAATCAGACCCATCTTTGCGTTTCAAGTGAAGTCTAATGTTGACCACTTCGTCTCTCAGATTTATCAAACGATTGTTTTGGTCGGAGAGTCTAACTGTTATGTTTTCCAACCTCTTGACGCTTACTGGCAAGTAAATGACGTTACGGGGCGTTTCAACAATTTTAAACCCAGGAGGTACGGCAGGGTAAAACTCGTGAATAACGTGACCTTCTGTACCGTTTTGATAAGAACCTCTAACAACGTTACATTCGACTCGTATGACATTCACTTTAATAATGGCAACTGGAGTGTCTGACACGTGCCATTTATTTGGTTCAAGAATCGATCTGGAATAGCCCAACAGTGAACCTATGCTGTCTTCCTGAGAGAAATCAATCACCTTTTCACCGTAAATTTCCACTTTAAACGTATTGTTGTTGCCTCTAATCTTTAAATTCGGATCGTTGATTTTGTGTTCGATAAATTGTGTAATGTCGTCAATTTCATAAGAACCAGTCGGTATGTCGACAATTTTATCACCGTAATGGAACAAATTATTGACTCCCTTCTCAACGTTTGGTATAGAGTTGTATGTTGTAAAGTCTACCAATCCAATTTCCCAATCGCCTTCAGAAAGGTCTATTGCAGGGAAAACACTGCAGCCAAACACTGAACTATTTCCACTCACACAAAACATAATGCTGCTCACTCTCTAAAAGTCAGACACATACTAAAGTTGATTCATCAAAAACTCTAAACATAAATGACCGCAAATGTTGGAGCCAAAAGTCTGACGTGGAGTGTAGTTGTACAACACTTTACATCCTTGAAAATACTCTAAAAGGTCAGGTGGTGGTCGTAGGTTTCCAAAACTATCGAAATACGTCACTACGTTGTCCACTTTTTTATAACACACCCAGTGAGTACCCCTTCCACTGTTTGAATCTAAATTAACAATAGCACTTTCCTTCTTCCAAATATTCTGTGGTAAGGCGTCTCTCATAAAAACACCTCGAAAATATGGTATTCTAAATTTACGTGCATATCTGTCCAGGTCAAAGTTTGTAAGAGCCCGATCCGGCAAGTGTTTTAACGCAAACTTTTTTTTTTTTCTTATGTACGACTTTAGGTGATCCATTTCCCTGCTTGTACGGCTTTAAGTAGTATCCCTCCCCTTTTTGTAAGGTCTCAAGTAGTAACCTTTACCTCGCCGCTTTGCAATCTTTTTCTTTTTACATACGCGTCGTCTCTTCATTGTACCTCCCAGCTTTTTCTTGGCATTCATAGCTGTTGTCACGGACCAAGCTGCGGCTCGTTCTGCTAAAGAAGCGTCTGATGATTTAACCCTATTCCAAGCCTTATCGGCCAGCTGTTGATCCGCCTGTCTACGGTGTTGATTGTCACTATATTTGGAATATGTAATGTCGTGCTCCTTACAGGCCTCGTCCAACTTGTTAATTCCCTGATCACCACGAGCTAACCTCTCCTTTAATTTGGTACCTGGACCACAGTACCTGTAACCTCCTGGCAGATGAAGTTCCACTGGTAGTAGATCGATCCCTTTGTTAAGAGCTGAACTGGCAAAACTACCGACTGTCTCTAGTAGTCCGCACCCTTTGACTGTTGAATGACGACTGACCTTTTTCTTGTTAACTCTCGGCATTATAAAGATCAAATGACTGCCTCTATTCAAATTCAAGGGTTTTTATTCGTGTGATCTAACTCTAGTAGCTTCGTTTAAGAAATACGGTCGTACAATATGTTTGTCGATCCACTCCTCTTTAGACAAACTGTGGATCTGATCTTGAGGTGGTAATATGCGATAGTATATATCGTAAAGTAATGCGCTCATTGCTCGTACAAGATAATTCATAGTTACAGCGTCTTGCATCGTGACTGGATCACCCACAGAGGAAAGCTTTTTATCTCCGAAATCCCACTCATTAGCGGTCTGTTTAGGAATCCACTTTTCCCGTACCACGTTAAGAGATGCTGACAGGTAGTTTTGAGTCACTGCATCTTGAGGCTCAACAGGATCTTTGATTGACGTTAATCGCATATTGTTAAACGCCCACCCGCTTTTAGCCCTTTTCGGGCTATTAGCCGTCAGGTATTTCTTTGTAACTACGTCTGCATCATCTATTGGGTCGGCCACCTCAACCAACCGTTTTTTCCCAAAGTGCCAAAAGGTGCCGTATCTAGGTGGAACAAGAGAGTCTACGTACAATTTAGTTGCAGCATCTTTTGCTTCAATAGGATTCTGAACATTTGCTATATACCTGTTTTTAGCATTAATGTATTTATCCTCGAATAATACACAATGCTCACCTATAATCTTTAGACTGACTGCATCATTTTCACCTATTGCATCGCCTATATTCGCTAAAACTCTATTTTGCATATCATAGTTTCCTTCAGGAGTCAATTTAAATCCTTCACCTCGTGCTCCTTTGGGCACAGCAGCAGCAGCACCTTTTTGAACTAACTGACGTCCGAACTTGTCGATAGACATTACGATAATGGTTACAAAATAAAGTTATCAAAGTCTTTTATAATATCCGCCTCCTTGAGCTCCTCCAGAATGGCGATAATCTCATTATTGTGACCACTGTTACCTGCTTCTTTAGATGCTAACAACAGACGCAAACGATCAACCAATTCATTAGGGTCATCCCAGTACCGGTAGTCGATTTTGGATTTCTCAACTTCCATTAGCAAACCCTCTCCCAACTTTGTTCTCTTGATAAATGGTGATAGTGGTTGACTTGGTCTTTTTCTAGACGCTGGAGAAGCATTAGTAAGGGTAGTTTCTTCTTATTTTTTGGTGGAAACATATTTGATATAATATTCGTGTACTTGTAGCCTCTGTTGGATTTTATTCCTCTGCCATCTTCACGCTTGTGAACACCAGTTGCCTCCAACATTTGCTTGTACACTTTTAAATCATTGTCGTTGAACGATCCACTCTGCGGATGTTTCTTGAAAATCAACTCAAACAGTCCAGGTGTTCCCTTGTATTCAACTCCATTTATAATTATATCGTTATCGGAAAAGCTAACCGGATACGATCCCATTTTCCACTCGTTGCCATCATAGTGAATGCCGTACGTGAAATCAGCTTCTTCCTTATCGTCTGTCTGAATAAACTGAAGGTAGGTGCTTAACATGTCTCCAATGTTGTTTGCACGAATAAATGCGTCAAACTCTGACGCTAAAGACGGTCTTCCAGATGCCTGCTCAGGCTCAAAAACCTCCTCCTCCCGCTCCTCCTCCACTTCCTCTTCATTCTCCTCTTTGGGCTCTTGCTTGATCTCTTTGGCAGCAACAACCGTCTCCGTCAACTGTTTTAGCGGGTCAATCAATGGTTTGTACTGTACTTCCAACGAACGTTGTGTTTGAATTGAACTGCTTTTAATATCGCGCAACTTTTGCCTTATACTATCCTGCAGCATCTTTATTTCTCGTATAAGATGTTCATCCTTGAACGTCATCTTGTCGAATAACTAATTCAAGATATCACATCCTTATTTATTGAGTTTTCACAGTCTCTCCCCGCTGTGGATAGTTGTAACCGACCTTCTTCTTGCTACCTCATGCACTCTTGTGCTCCCATCCATATTCTTACGGAATCCCCTCAGGTTATTTTCCTGTTTTCCTGTTTTCCTGTTTTCTGTTTTCCTGTTTTCCTGTTTTCCTGTTTTCCTGTTTTCCTGTTTTCCTGTTTTCCTGTTTTCCTGTTTTCCTGTTTTCCTGTTTTCCTGTTTTTCTGTTTTCCTGTTTTCCTGTTTTCCTGTTTTCCTGTTTTTCTGTTTTCCTGTTTTTCATGTTTTTCTGTTTTCCTGTTTTTCTGTTTTCCTGTTTTTCTGTTTTCCTGTTTTCCTGTTTTCCTGTTTTTCTGTTTTCCTGTTTTTCATGTTTTCCCGTTTTCCTGTTTTTCTGTTTCTTCTTCTGTCTTCAAGTCTTTCTGTTTCACAATATGTAGCAAAAGAAGTGGACCCAAAATGGTTGCTTCCAACGTATCTATTCGCCTTTTAAAACGTAGCCTGTCTAACGTCAATGATTTACGATCCTCATTCATCGGTAGGTGGTACTCTCTTGTCACAAGAGGCTGACTGAAACTAACCTTCAGCATCATGTTGTAAAACTTTGACAAACTCGTCGAGTCCGACGCGGTATCTACCATCGTTGATGTTACGTTCTTTGTCCACTACAACGAACTTGTTCTTACCACTGTTCCATGCGGTGGCACACAACTCTTTGAATCTCCCATAAGACATGTCCGTATTTATATGATCATCGTATATGTGTCTTAGATTTCTGTCATCTTGCTTAAACACAATAATAAAGTTTGCATTGTCTCTAATCAGCTGTTTGGGTATTCTACTGTATGTTTGACACAGGTAAAAAGTATCAACATTCTGGTGTCGTCCCATTGTAAAGTAGTTTCTGATGTTGTCTTGCTTTTCACATGCGACATCATCAAACACCATCACAGAGTGTTCCATCACCTCGTTTGGATGAATCACCTCACCGTTGTCTGTGAAAGGGAAATATCCTATACCGGGTATAGTCAGTAGTACCTTCTCTAGCAACTTATACTTTGGCTGATGGAGTGATTTTGAAAACACGTAGACATTTTCAAACTTTAGTCCATTCGCATTAAACAACAAGTTTAACATTACATTAGTCTTGCCGGAATTTGAAGGTCCGCACATGATACATCGAACATGGTTTGGCAGCAGATCACTGTGTTTGCTCCTTTCCTTCATATCTCCTCCACAGTATGTGTCATAGTTTACGATAGGCAATTTGGGTGTTTTCATCTTAATGTCTAAGCTCAAACTGAGTAATTCACACAAGTTCACTTTTATTTATCCACGAATTGTGAGTACCATCAAAGCCAAGCCACTTAACCAGCACTTTGTTACCCTTTCTCCTCAACACCTTTTCCACCAGGTATACGTCTCCGTGTCTGGTCTTGAGCAGTTCTTTTCCGTAAAAACTTCCTTTAAGTATGTTGTTGCGGTAATCCTTTAGGTGATACGTAGTCGGTACAGTTGGACGCACCGCTTCCACAGTAAAAATCTCGTTTGTCCAGTTGGGTAGGTATCCCTTATCGAAAACCTTTTTATACTTGCTTATCCTTACTTTGTCACCCACTTTGAACTCGATCTTTTCCTTCTTCTTATATTTTTGTCTATTCTTGTTAATGTTTCGTCTGACCAAATCCTCGTTCTTTTTGTTCACCTCAAAAGGTGCCATGCCAATTGTTCTATGTTTTCTCGTGTTGTACTCTTCCAACAGGTCGGGTAGGATTTTAATCCATTGGTAGTTGCCCAGTTCTGTGAATTTTCTCCACATTAGAGACTTGAGACTACGATTGAATCTCTCCACTATGGCTCCCTTCTTCTCGCTGTACACAGAGTAATGATTAATGTTGTGTTTCTTCATTAGCTTGGTGAATCCAGCGTTGTAAAACTCTTTTCCCATGTCGGTTTGCAGGTGCGTCATCCGATTCTCCTCCAAAACAGGTTGTATGGCCTTGACGATTTCCTGTCCAGACTTGTCCTTGACTGGTATTGCGTAAGCGTATTTGGTAAAGCAGTTGATTACTGTGAGAATGTACTTGTAGCCCTTGTTAAACTTTGAGTATGGTATCATCTCCACCAAGTCAGCCTGATACAGATCGTCTATTCCTTTGACTTCCACAGGTCTGGTGGGAAATGTTCTTCTGGCTGGAGCGTGTAGCTCTTTGGCGATGATTTCTCTCACGTTCATAATTTGTATTGGATTGTGTCCAATTCATAACTAATTGAAATTGTTGTAAACCAAAGTATTTATTGGTTTTTAAGGGATTCCACAGCCCCTCCCCGCTGCGGAAAGTGGTAGCCGACCTTCTTCTTCTATTTGCTACCTCCTGCACTCCTGTGCTCCCATCCGTCTTCTTACTCCACCATTACCTCACTCCTTGTTAAGATTTTTATTCCTCCATATCCCCCTCCCCCTCACTCGATTCAGAATCTGATGTTTCTTCCACAATAGGCGAATCTATATCAAAGTGATTAATTCTTTCCAGCGCTTTATTAGCATACAGGTCGCTATATAGCTTCAATGTGTTGATGTTAGTCAAATCCAGAGAGTGTTTAAAACAAACACACGACTGAGAAACTTTTATACTATATTCATCCTCATTTACGCTCTGTTTGACATTCGGTAAAAAAGCCATAAGCTAGAATATCCACTCTATCGTATTCGGATACATCAATCGTTCTGGAGTACCTGTACACTGAAACAGTATCGACATTTTCCCCGTTCTTGTAGAACCTTAGGAGAGTCTCATCATCACTACTGAACCCCTCAGTAGGATCGGGACTATTTAACACGATAAACACTTGACTCATCTTGTGATGTTTACTCCTTTGTGTCTCAACTGGAAATGAGTACACTTTGCTGAGATCGTGTATGTATAATCGAGTATTACATCATCCTCTAGCAACGCAGGTGAACCTTTGGCGATAATTTCTCTCACATTCATATTTTGTGTTGGATTCATAACTAATTGAAATTGTTGTAAACCAAAATATTTATTGGTTTTTAAGGGATTCCACAGCCCCTCCCCGCTGCGGAAAGTGGTAGCCGACCTTCTTCTATTTGCTACCTCCTGCACTCTTGTGCTCCCTTAAGTGAGTTGTTTCTCTATGTTTTTTTTCGTAAAAGGTAAAGGAAACGTAAGTATGAAATTTTTCCCGTAGTCTCTTTTCTTGCGCTGTATGCTTTTCCATTTCTACATCTGCAAGTTTTCTCTTACGACAGTTCCTGTTGTAATGGATTCCACGTACAAAAATCTTTAGATCCATCCAATCCACAGTGTCGAGGTATGCCTGGAGATAATCCTGTTCCGAACTTATCGACTTCCAATGCTCCTCAATTATTGGATTTACTTCACTCATAAACTTCATATCCTCTTCGAACCATTTCCATTCGTATTCGTCACGTGGTTGAGCATACCATCTATTTGTGATGTTATCTTCTCGCCACATAAAGTCCATGTAGAGATCCCTCCATTTCAGATTGACGACTGGGTTGCAGTCACCGTCCAGGATGGGTGCTTGTTCAGAAGTAGCGTCGGATTCTCCGTACATGTTGATAGCCTCTGGGACACTGACGATCGTTGTGAGTGAGGTGTATTTATACCTGGTATTCAACCTGGAAGGTTGATTGGGCGTTGCCGGTTCTTGAAGGTCGATTGGGCGTTGGCAGTCATTGCTCTTACGGGATTCCACAGCCCCTCCCCGCTGCGGAAAGTGGTAGCCGACCTTCGTCTTATTGCTACCTCCTGCACATCTGTGCTCCCATCCGTCATCTTACTCTACCAATAAGGCTTCTTCGATGGCTAGATTGAGCATAGTGTCATTGGGGATAGAGTAGTGACCCCATGGAAGCGTTTGAACACCACCATCCAGTATAAATCTTTTGTCGTCCTTGGCTGAGAGAGCGATTTTGTTAAGCTCAACGCTGTATAAGTCATGGTGGTAACTCCGTATCATATTCATTGATCTGTAAACCTCGCATTCTTTATAATGCCTTGATGTTCCCAAGGTGATATTTGAGGTACTGTACTGACGGGCAAACCTTTCCAGACAGTCCTTGTAATCAGCAAAGTTGATGTCTTCCTTTATCACGCACTTTTTTACACCTTTAGCTTTCTTTGTTTCTCCATCATCATCTTTGTTCTTCTTTTCTGAGCGGCTGGCGTACATTTTCGAGCGCAATCCCACATGTTCAAACATTATTCGTCCACTCAGTTCATCCTTAAACTTCCCTATTACCTTTTTGTTTATTCTGGGCATGTTGTACCGGTTAGGGTTTGGATAATCACTGGTGTCGAATAGGTCTATTATTTGTTTCATATCGCTGTATACGTTATCAGTTTGTATGAGGTAGGTGAGGGAATCAGTATCGGTATACTGGAGTTGAACCTTTTCTCCGTAGCGGTTTTTGATAACATTGTAGTGGAAGTTAAACATGAGCGTCTTGGAAATATCCAAAATGCTCATTCCAACGTAAATGGCTTTGTTGAACGTAAGGCGTGTCTTTCCCATGTGAACTGCGGCAAGCTGTTCAGTGAAAATCGTCCTGGTTTTAAAGTTGGGCTGAGCCATCCACTTGTCTACTTGTTGGTCTTTGGTTGCCAGGCGGATGTCAACCCGGTTGAGAATATTCTCCATAGTTTTTCCAAATACGGAGTTATTCATAAGTTTAAAAAACTCTTTTTCAAACTCAGTTTCAGCTTTGGTTCTCATTTCTGTATTTAGGTCTATGTAGGATTTGAGCCATTTGCATTGTGAGAAACTCACAGCTCTATGGATCTTTTCCAGCCTCATACCGAGTGAGATGTATTGTTTAAGGTTTCGGTAATGAAGAACATAATTACGTTTGTGAAACAAAGTAAGAAGTAATTTTTTCTCTTTGGAGCCTGGGGGAATACGTTGCTCTGGTGCCAGGGGATAATCCGCATGAATGTCATGAAGATGCTGGGGGTATTCCAGGTCGACTTCTAGAATGTATCCTGTCTCCGATTCATCGGGGATTTTCATGACGTCAATTGAATTGAGCTCTTCAACCCACTTAAAGTTAGCATATGGCATGCTTTGACCCATAGCCCAGCCGTATAGATTGTTGGCGTCGAGGTACATTAGATAGGTCGTAGGTTTGCTAGAATCGTAATCTTCCATGTACGGGTTATTGGCTCGGGCATACCGGTTAGAGCACTGGGATACTCCACCCCTAATTCCTTTCAAGATCATCAACCTCATTTCATTATCAGTTAGTAGCTCGAGTTCGATGTTGGTAGACTTTAACATGGCACTCCATGCTAAACCTGGAGCGGTAAAATACCAGGCCGGGTCGAGTTTGTAGGTTGTCATGCACACATTTCGAAAGTTTTCTACTATATCGGCGAGCAAAAGTACATCGGTCTGGTTGTAGAGCAGTGTGTATTCTTCCATGTTCTGTACGTTGAATTTCTCCCATACATTTTGAGCATGTTGGTAATCTTGGTCGCTGACGTCGGTCTTGTTGAGTTTATTGGAAAAGTCCTTCTGTTGCGGAAGTGACGTTAGTTTGTATTTTTCCAGAGAATCCATAAAATCGTACGGATATACGCCCTTTTTTACTAAAAGCTTGAGCTGCTCCCCAGAGTAGTATTTTGAGGTGTGGTAGAACTGTGGAAGACTTAGGTTTTTTGCTAGAGCATCAAGGCTGTATGACATGAATCGACACGAATCTAGGAATCGAAGTTT
>JAQJVL010000090.1:755588-1000963 GCA_035578905.1 Stictocephala bisonia | reverse complement strand
AGTACTTACGTACTACTTAAAGCCAAACAATACATTCAGACTACTTAATTTAAACCTCTTCCTTAAGATGACTCCCTTTACGATACAGTGAAAATTAAGTGCGCATCTATGAGTTCTTAAACAATTACATTTTACGAATGAACTCTTTTTGTCTTAGAATATGCTATTTCGGTACCATAAAATATATTGGCAATGGAGCTAATATAGCAGAAACACATCCACTAATTCACCTTGGAAGGAAACTGTTACAATTCTAAAACTTGCACTGTATCGTTAAACCTGTATAAAACTATCCTACCTAATTGGGTGAGTTATAGAAATACCAGTATCAATGAGTTTTCAACTAGTAGTACTAGCAATTTTACAACCCTCTGAAACTTCGTGTGTGCTTCTTTCAGGCTAAACATGACGTGAATACTATAATAATGAACTTTTAAAGTGAGGAAACTCACCCGAGAAGGAACAATGGACTTTATCTCATCATCAGCTGGGAATTCAATAAACTACGATACTGTAGAACGCATTTCATCCAAAAGGAAACACAGGTTAAGTTTATTATGTTTTACGTAGTACAAAATAATACATTTATGTTGTACGTATGTTATGTTGTACGTAGAAACATATTGAATTTATTCACCACATCTAGTTTTTAAATCTGAGTGTATATATCCCTTCCTTTACATCTTATTGTTTGGATATGCTAATAGGATGTAGGACTTGAAAATTGTATTAAAAAAACTTAAGTTGACCATTTAGAGTCCCACATAATTTCAAACAAATCGGAGGCGTAAATTAAAGTATTTCGTACCCCTGTACAGTGGTTTAAAAGGGGTTAGTTTTGTATCTTGTTTAGTGACTCTACTGACACTTAGAATTGATAATTTATTTTAATTCATTTGAAGAATGTTTTAAACTAAAGACAATCCTTGACAGTACAAACAAAATTAAAAAATAATGAAGAAGGTTTTATAAAAAGGATAGATCAATAAACAATCAAAAAATACTGGTTATATTATATTATTCACCATCAAAATGTGGTCATGGTAAATTTAAAAAGTTTGCTTTTAAGTGTCTATATATTATGTTTATAAATTGCCAACTGTATGTTCAAAATGCGTATAAATATTTTGTTAGTTAATAAGCAAATTAGTCAAAATATTGTACTGAAAATATTTGTATATATCAAAAATGATTTTAATGTAAACAATTACTGGACAATATTTTTTGCTTCGTTTATAGCTTTCAAAAGAAATTGTTTTACTTTAAAACATATGTTTCTATACTCATAAAACGAAATGTTAAATTTACTTAACAGTAATATTAACAAATGAAAACAAAAAATTTTCATCGAAGTAATTGTTTTAATTTGTAGACACACGTCCAAAGAAACGTGAATAGTTTCAATAATATAACACCAAATCTCTATATATTATATTACACAATAATTATATTACATTCTCTCAGTTGATAGTGTGATATAATCAATATTCAAATCCCTCTATTCTCGTCTTGCCTTCAATACGAACTGATCACATCATCAATAATCAATGTGAGAACTGTCCAGTCAAGCCCAGCTTCTAGCGGCCCGGTAAAGTAAACTCATTATAGTAACATCATTTAAGGAAGTGACCTATTTAGAACCAGTATTTTAAATAAGGGTTTAAAATTATAATTGTTGAGTACTGGCATAGATATTTTAATTATTAGGGGCCTATTCATAGAAAATTTTTTATATATATAATCGTATCATCCAGATTTAAGTATTGTCGCCTCAATGAAATTGTATTTCCCTCCCATGGATATTGTTATTTACTGACATTTACGTAAACATTATTTTAGCATTTTTGGTAATTTTTTTATTTTTTATAGCAGGACTTTGACATCTTCATATACATGATAAACTTATATATTTTACGAACTATTCCATTTATGTGTGTTTTTTTCAGACTTAACATGACGTGACTAATCTAATAATGAATACGTTAAGAAATTTGCCCCGAAATTTTATAAATTTGTTTGTTGGTCTGTATTGTTTTGTTGTTTTATTTTAAATTAAATGTCATGTTAGTAAGAAAACAATGATGAGTAGAAGTTACATTGAAAACTGCATCATAAATAGCAATGAATACCTAATTTCAACTCAAATTAAATATAATAATTATTTTAATTGTTGTTAGTTAGCCTCCAGATTAATATTAATTATACCATATTATAGTAATTGCTGTTTAATTCAGCAATATATTCAGTTAAATATACACCTTTGGCTCGACAAACAAATATTGTTGTTGAATCTGTCTATAACTGGAGTATATTTGAGTGGTTTCTTTAAAATTTCTTATAAACAATTTAATGCTTTATCATCAAAAATTAACATAATAAAATACAACCATACAATCTTGGTATTATATATTGTATATAATAGTAAAATGTAAACATCTTTTGTCATTTCTGTAATCAAACAATTGTGATTACTTATATTATAACTAGAATATTAATCTCTCGTGATAGCACTGTGGTCTCAGCTGTAGGCTTGCCGGCAATACAAATGACTCATCAACAACTCCGGGAGTGGGAGTTTCTCATTCCTTCTCGGTTGTGTTGAGGCGCATACTTTGAGATGTGCAAGTCCTCTCTAAAGTCTGTAGTTTGTGAATAGTTTTGAAACTATTACATCTGACCTGGCTTCTAAGGACAGTTGACCTTAGTATATTTATATCATCTTTACAATAACATCTTTCGAACTAATAATGTAATTAATAAAGAGTTTGAGAATATAGGTTGGATATCGAGTACACAACTCGTGTGTGTGTGTGTGTGTGTGTGTGTGTGTGTGTGTGTGTGTGTGTGTGTGTGTGTGTGTGTGTGTGTGTGTGTGTGTGTGTGTGTGTGTGTGTGTGTGTGTGTGTGTGTGTGTGTGTGTGTGTGTGTGTGTGTGTGTGTGTGTGTGTGTGTGTGTGTGTGTGTGTGTGTGTGTGTGTGTGTGTGTGTGTGTGTGTGTGTGTGTGTGTGTGTGTGTGTGTGTGTGTGTGTGTGTGTGTGTTGTGGGGCACTACATAAGTTTATGGTGGTTGGCTGTTACAGTAAGGCTTGTTTATGACTGTTATAATTCTCATAAATAATTAGTTTTTAACAATATTCAATAAGTAAATGTCAGTGACGTTCAACAGTTCAGTGAATTTCGGCTGTAGCCAATGAATACAGATCTCTATAATAAGAACAAACCTTATGGCAAACAATCATCCTGTTTTATTTAGGATTGTCAATTGTAGGAAAGTTCCTATACTACTTTCCTACTATAGTTGATAGGAGAGTTCTCTGCTCTGAGTAAAGGAAGTGTGAGAAATACAGAGATCGCCAGCAGACGATGTCACAAAGTTAGACGTTGACAGGCTTGTGAAACGATCTCTCTCACTCTCACTCGCACCGACTTAAGTAAAAGATGTTTCTCAAAATCTAACGTTCACTGATCGATCTTACGTTTTCAAGCTCAGTGGTTTATTTTTTTAACACAGACCTCTGTCTGCACTTGTAATACAGGGTTGTATTCATTGCTTCAGTGCCACATAGGCTGATCCTCTGGTACACGTAAGGAGCTATCGGGTTCTAACTAAGCAGGACCTTCGGACGACCCAGGTCTGTTTGCCTTCCTTCTTCACCCGAGGTAATACCACCTTACTGGGTACAAAATCGTCTGTTAAGTTTAACCTGCTTGTATCAATGAATATTAGTTGATTGTTGACTATTGTTGATTGTTCATATTATTCCTAAAAGACAAGAAATTATAATTTGATTCTAGTGTTGAGAGTAGACATAATTTCTGTCATATCTTAACGCTAGATCCGGGCAATGCAAACCATCCCAACAGGGCGGGCTGTTTTCTGGGCGCTGTAAGCTTTTTTTGGAAATTCTAGAAAAAATAGTAAATTAAGTTATACATTATAAAACGATATCTCGTTTTTTGCGTTACGAATACTAATTTTATCTAAAAATAATAAAACTTGGGTAACAACATTGTAAAAAATAGTAATTGTCATGAGAATGCAAATTTTCAATTTGTCACATCATGTTTTCATAATTTGAAACTTTTATAGCAGGTAAGAAAAACGTTGAGGAACAATTACAAGATAGACAGAATTTAACTATTGGTTGTAAGCTCCGGGTTGATTGGTTTGTAAGCCCCGCGTTTCTGGCAAGACGGTTAGCGTATAGAATTTGTCAAAGATGAACAATTTTAGCGCACGTCACTGCTCAGTGGCGGACCGTTTGAAATCCGCACTTGTGTTTTACTTTTGTTTTTCACCTGGCACTTATTTATTATTGCAGAAGTAAATATAATTACATTTTGCGTTGAATAGTGCTAATTTCATTGCGCTACGTTGATGAATAAATTTCTCGCAAACTTGTAGTCCATCGACCCTAAAAGGGCACTTGGCCCGGATAAGTGAAACATATCATACGATACAAGCGAGAAAATACAAGCGAAAAAACAATAAAAAATAAAATAAAATACCTAAAAGGCTCGATGGCCCGAATATAGGATTAAGAAAATAATATTTTCAGAGACCTTTTTTCATTTATTTTA
This sequence comes from Stictocephala bisonia, assembly GCA_035578905.1. Taxonomy (NCBI): domain Eukaryota; kingdom Metazoa; phylum Arthropoda; class Insecta; order Hemiptera; family Membracidae; genus Stictocephala; species Stictocephala bisonia. The sequence goes on along the minus strand of JAQJVL010000090.1, from coordinate 996,381 downwards.
AGATGGTCAGTTAATTCAGATCAGTTAGATCAAGTTAATTAAGATTTTATTACATTTCAATTGAAGTTATTTTTCAGTTTAATTAATTTTTTCCTGCACGTAGGGGTAGTACTAAGCTCTTTACTCTTACCTAAGCCTAATTCATTGCAGACATTTACTCTGACAGTCAGTGAACAATGAACAGCTTTCATTCCTCTACCGCCTCATACGTAGCGTAATCAATCAGAATCGAAGATAGGGGTTAAACAATTTTAACCATTAATTAACCCTAATTACAGAAAATGCAACCTAGTATATAATGAGTGAGACAATATTCCCTTGTTTAAGACTAACCTATATTAACGGCCCAATGACAAGAGAAGTTTGGAAGCGATAACAAGTCAAGAAGTCCTGTGGAGTGGAAGGGTGATAAGAATATCTCAGTAAACCATGTTTCGACATCATCAGAGACAACACTGAGCTCTACTCCTAAATAAACCTAACAAATAGTTCTTACTTGCCTTTCAGAAATATAAAAACTAATACTAAAGTAGTGGTAATTGATAAAAATGTTACTCTGTTGTAAACCTTTTCAGTTATTCTAAACTCTGGAATTCATCTAAGTTAGTGTAACTTTAACTGTAACTGTCTAAGACACAACAACAAAGCACGTACACTTTTCTATATTTAGGTGAGAGTGACCCAAAATTAAAATGTTCAATGTTGTTGACAATAATTTTTAAGAACTTAGCTATACTCGAAGGGTTTGGCGCAGGTATTACATGGCTACGATATTATAGCATTGGATGTTTATTTTGCTGATTAAATGAGGTAAATAATCTTTAGATAAAAGGGGAAAGTCCATAATGAGGTCTTGTATACCAATATTATAATGTTCTAAACTTGTTCATACAATTATTGTATGGACTGCAAGTGGGTGTATATGTAGAGGAAAATATAAGTAAATATTTAAACCCAAAAAGGCAGAAAATCAGTGTTTCTATTTTAGTGCCAAAGGTGAATAAACAGATTTTTTTTAAAAATGTGCTGACATACGTAATTTGTTCTTTTAATTAAATAAGAATTTGTTTTGTTTTCATGTTTAATTCACTAGTAATGTAGTAATTTAAAGACGCTCAATGCAATTGACCTATATTTCATAACAAGCGATGGATGTAATTTTATCAAATAATTATTATCAAATGTAATAAATAAACATAATATCATAAAATACTTAATAAATTAAACGTAATATACAATATAACAGAAATATTATAATTTTTGTAAATGTTGTCTACTTTTATTGAAGTATACCTTTTTAGACACTATACGACAGTAAATGCTTCTTATAGATTAGGTTGCTCTATCTTTTATTCTATATCTCCAGTATATTTATAATATTTAACTATTATATTGCATTTACCTGTACAACAAATCACCCCCTATAAAGAGGGGTAACCCATCCAGCGTACGTCCTGAAGAATGAAGATTCATCAAGCAAACTTACTGGTACAAATATTCTAACGAATTTAGATGTCCAATTTAAGTAGTAAAATAAAGGTTTTATCCATTTACAGCCTGCAATGTGAACCTTTTAGCAAATTAATATTTTAATGAAATACAAAAAAAAAAAAAAAAATACAAAAAAAAAACTAACAAGTAATAGAACAATTAACAGATCTGCATACAGAACATGTTTAACGTACGCCAAACTCAGTGCAGTTACCAGACAGACAACTAGATATCTAAAAATAAAGATTATAAATAAAGACATGACCCTGGGTAAAACATAAGACAATATATTAAACCTTAGTATAATGGTAGCATTAGTTGTTTCACCAGACACCAGATGGCTCTCAAAGGAGTTGTTTGTTGTAGGATCCTTAAGGTGTTAATTTGCCTGAAAATACATTATATTTAACAAGATAATGTTACTTTGCTATTTGAATATTTCAATAAATGAACTAATATATTGTTAAGTTATGAGGCTTTCATACTAATGTAAAACATAATTGATTCAGTATGTAATAATTTTAATTGGAAAGAAATACTATTTTATTTATGTTACTATATAATTTATATGATACAAAAACGTCTAATTTTTCCCTGAGAGTAGCAAACTAACACCAGTCACATAATGCCATTAAATGTCTAATTATTATTTTGTTAATCGATAACAGTAGATATAATACAGCGGTTCACCAACGTCCGATGATGAGTTTTTCGTCCAATGATGACCGAGGGTGGGGGAAGGTCACGTGACCGGATCCAAGATGGCGGCCCCAGTCCTGCCAACCTGTTGGGAATTTCCCCCCAAATTTCCCTCCAAATTCCCACAATATACTATATAAAATGCACTCTTAACCTAACTTTTACCATGTTATACTATATAAAATACACTATTAGCCTTGTTATACTATATAAAATACAAAAGATGGCGACGTCATCCAAGATGGCGGCTCCCGCCAAATTTCCTAACCTCACTTTTCCCAAATTCCCAAATATCCCTCCAAAGTCCCACGTTATACTATATAAAACACACTCTGTTATACTATAACAAATGTAATATTTCATATACTCTATGTAGTTTCCTTCGTACACCCTTAGCCTACGACGCATGCGCATTTGCACAGAGTGCAATCGAGAATTACTACATGAAACAGCTGTGCATTTGCACAGAGTGCAATCGCTACCAGCACTCCTAGCAGCAATTTTTTAAAACATAAATATATATTAAACAAATTAGACAAAAAGCAATCAACCCCTCGTGGTCCAGTGGTTAGCGTACCCGACTCTGGGAGTCACAGAAAATATGCTGTCACCGTATTCTAAATTGTTACTGGATGAACTCAACCATAAGCCAGCTAAAGGAGATAGTTGGTCGGTTTCGTTTAGTCAAAGTCGGGTTAGGAGTCGGATGCGGAACCACTCGGACACAAGGTTGTTTTTTAATTCGATTGAATTGTGTCCAATTCATAACCAAGTGACTCATGAACAAACACACCACGTACACAATCGATTGCACTGTGCACCTTATCGAGGTACGTATAGTGTCGACAACCTACAGACTTAACTACTACTTTAGCATGCACAAACATATTACGTAGATACTCACCCTGTATGGTCGGTAGACTGTTAGTAGAAAGCCTCTGAAGGAACGTCAACCTCCTCTACCAGCTCAGAGGTCACTCTTTTGATTTTTAAGGGCAAACAAAGAGGCTCCCACAGGTCTAGACCATATAACCCTGTGGTACGGAGAAACAAACCCTTGTAATGAGCCCCATCCATCGCTCATTACGTTGGTAGCCACACTGCCACCTTACCATAGAGATTTACGTAAAGCATGCAAAGATACTCACCCTGTATGGTCGGTAGAATGTCAGTGCAAAAGCCTCTGAAGGAACGTCAACCTCCTCTACCAGCTCAGAGGTCACTCTTTTGATTTTTTAAGGGCAAACAAAGAGGCTCCCACAGGTCTAGACCATATACCCCTGTGGTACGGAGAAACAAACCCTTGTAATGAGCCCCATCCATCGCTCATTACGTTGGTAGCCACACTGCCACCTTACCATAGAGATTTACGTAAAGTATGCAAAGATACTCACCTTGTATGGTCGGTAGAATGTCAGTGCAAAAGCCTCTGAAGGAACGTCAACCTCCTCTACCAGCTCAGAGGTCACTCTTTTGATTTTTTTAAGGGCAAACAAAGAGGCTCCCACAGGTCTAGACCATATACCCCTGTGGTACGGAGAAACAAACCCTTGTAATGAGCCCCATCCATCGCTCATTACGTTGGTAGCCACACTGCCACCTTACCATAGAGATTTACTCTAGATGTTTATAGTAAACCTCGTAGACCATGTAACTTGCGAACAAAATACATGGTACGAAGATCAATGGGATGCAGCGTCCTTTCCTGTTTTCTTCTAATGTCTTACAGTATCTGCAGTCGTGTCCTTGATCTTCCAGCCTCTTGAAACACCTACACATCTTGCAGCAATGCCCCATCTTTCTGAAACAATAACAGCACACATAAGAAAAAGAAAACCTCAAACAAAAGAACTTTGTTACTTTTCCCTCAAGTTAACATACATACCTGGAAAATGTGCACAGAAGACGTGGATCCAACTTCTTTGATCAGTACCAAATTGTCCGGTATTGATTCTCCCTCAAGCAAAGTGTCGACGTATCTCCTAGGTAGAAACACCTTGATGTCCTCCTCCAAATGCGGATCAAACAGTATCGCAACAAGAGTATCACCGTATTTCGTACTTACGCGTGTAATACTCTTGACTGGATACTGGATGTTGGATGACAAATCTCCAACCTTGACAGTAATGTAGTTCATCGGAGTAGCAGCGTTGAAACGTTCGACAAAAGATGCCATGGTAGACTGAGAAGAAAGCCGAAATACAAGTCCTTTTATACTCACCGTTGACCTTGAGAGCCAGTCGTAGCACCTGTCCTTGCATTCTTATGCACAGAGTGCAATGACAGGGCGTTGTCCGTCTAGACAGGGCGTGGTCATTGCACGCAGGTGGCCTCGCATTGTCAGACAGAACATGCCTGTCCAGACAAGTCTGTGACCTTGACCCAAGTTTCCACACCACCCAAGGGGTATTGGGATTGCACTCTGTGCATTGGCGCGTTTTTTATTATAGTGGGTGTCCCCAGTAGGCATAATCCCACTTTCCGTATTGTAACTTGCCCCAACCATCGCAAGCTACGGTGATAGCCACTCCATAACAAAATTGCTACCTCCCAGTATTATTTTTGTGTTTTTTTTTTATTTTTATTTTTTTTTTGGAACCCCTATAAGTCTAGCCGTCACTTTACTTGGAGAAGCCTTTCAACGTGACGTACAAACTTACAAAGGGCTTTTATTTTTTATTATTTTTTTTCTTGTTACTAAAACATCCCTAACTCACACCCTGGACTTATAGAGTTTAAGCCAGCCATAGAGTGTTACACACATCCAGATACACGTACCGTACGAGGGCCCGGACTGCGACTCAAGGTCTTACGGGGATTAGCCCAGCCCCAAGCTGCAGGACCGCCTCAGGACTTATGCGTTTTACGGCTGCCTTAGAGAACAGTCGGGCTTTTTTATTGAATTTGGGCCGCCTCACCTCGACGTTACGGTTATTGCACACACACACACAGAGCTAGGGATACGATAGTAACAATTTTTCCACAGTAAAACTATACACATTTAAAAGCACGCGACTTATTGTAGTAAAACTGAGCACTTACTAAGGCGCACTTGCCATCACTAGCATGTTGCGGTAAACAACAAGGTAAAAACGTATACATGTCGGGAACTGTCCAAGACTCGTCGAGTTCCTGAACATTCCCGTGAAATTTGGAAAGAAATAACTTTTTCTCCAACCCTTTGGTATAGACTATATCAAAAGGTTTTAGTAAACTACGAACTAGTTTGAAGCTAAAAGGTACACATCCCTCCTCCCAAAGTATTTTGTGAAACTTACGCTCACACCAATTGTTAGCTTTCCGAGCAGCACTATTCAACTTACTTTTAGGATAAGGAGACTTGAAAACTATATTTACATTTACAAAAGGACCCACAATGACAAATTCTTTAACGATAAATCTATTGCGATTGTCTTTGAACCCATGAAACTCCACCACAGCCGGTGTCGACATGGTTATGATCAACCTACTGTGGGCTTTGTCTTCTTATACCAAACAATCTCGTCATGCAAACGGTCAGCGTCCCAACCGTTTACTTGCTGTGGTGGGGGAACATAGACCGAATCACTACGCATAACCCGATCAATGTGTTCAATCAGGTAAGGCTCGACACAGGTCAACTGTTCAATGTACCGTGAAATGCAAGGCAATAAGCTAACAAAATTCAACCATTCGTCTTTAGTGAAAAGTATAGCGGTTTCATTATCTTTGTCGAAAAGCTCTACATAAGGTTTGTTGAAAATATTACGGATAGTGTATTTAATGTCCGCCTCAGTGAATCTCTTTTGTTGATCCTTATGACACAGAGCATAGGTAATTGAAGGTTCTGTTTCTTTCAACTTTGAAAACTGCGCGTTGTTTAGTAAAACGTACTTACGCATGCCTTGCTTGTGAAACAAAATGCCCACTTGAAAGAGAAATTCATTAAAGAGACCGACAGTGACAAATTTAGTAAAATCCGAGTTGAGATTGTACATTACCTTGAGAAAAGCTGTCAGATCCCGTTTGTCCGATACCGGCACCAGAGTAGGTACACCTTCCTTGTCTACCAGTGGAAACTCTACTATAGAGACATCAGTGTCTGGAACAGCGGAGGATGATGATGCCATGGTGGTGGTGGAGCAGCGACTGAGACCGAGTGGGTGCTGAGCTTCCTTTTATAGGGCTCGAACGACACTAGAGAACTCTGTTGACAGTTCCAGTAAGTGGACTGTACTCGACTAGGGCGTCGTGAATAATCAAACAGTAGGCTGTTGTACCTTTTGGAAAAGCGGTGGAAGATTCAAATTCAAGGCGGACGTCTACAGGTCCTGATTTGAGGTTCTCAGACTGTTTGGAACAGTCGATTACAAAAACGGGACAAGAATCAAAAGCTGTACGATTCATAATGGGACTGGGTGAACTCGACCCGTAATAAGAAGATTGAAACCTTGCGTACATTTCATACAACAGAGCGTCATCACCACGTATGTTATCATACGGGTAGTACTGAGAGTTTAGAAAGAGCTTTACATCCGACAGTGAACACTTGTCAAAGATACTAGCGTCCTTGGTTAAATCATTTTTCCTACTAGTTTGAAAGGCTAATATTACGTAACATGGCTTTTCCAGTTGTGAAGAAGTCTTGATGGTCCAAGATTGTCTCGTACTTGTGGGAAGTTCAGGAAACTCGTGCAACTCCCAAGACCTGAAAGGCATTTCCAATACACGATCCTGTTCCAGCACCCGTAGTAATGACAACTTCATATCATCAGACACTTTTACGTAGGGAACCCGCCAGTAAATCTTATCAATCGTCAACTTGAAATCAGTGGCCGCAACCTCCTTGTACAAGGCGTTCTTTACATTCGAAGACAAGAGCAAAATCAATTCCTGCCTTTGGTTGACAATGATTCTTTTGTAGTCCTCAAAGAACCCCATTAACAATTTCAAAGGAATACAAAAAGAAAACTCCTTCACCGTATTCAATGATCCTTTTCCAACCCAACTAGCGTTCATCAATCGCTTCTCATCGTCTGGAGTTAGGGTTACTAAATTCTTAATAGTGGATGTTATACCGACATTTTTAGATCGATCGACAATTACACCGCCAATTTCATATCTAATCTCGTTAATCAGAAACGCCATGGCATTGTTGACTAGATGTAAACTATCATACTGTGTCTGACCATCAGATTTTGTCAATTTACCAGTCACGTGTAAGTAACTCTCACAAGGGTATGTAAACCCATCCTGCTGTTGAATAGAAATACGCACCTCATCGTCCGGATTAAAAGTTGTCGATGTAAAAGGTGCATGAGTACGGTACTCGTACTCTGTCACACTTTCATCAAATTGCGCTTTACTACTTACGGACAACATATTGAAGACCGAGAGACTGTAAAAACTCCTTGTTCTTTGATGTTAACCGTTTCACACGTAACAGGCGACTGATTGATTTTGTCCTGTGTCCATCCAATTTATTGAAAATCAGACCCATCTTTGCGTTTCAAGTGAAGTCTAATGTTGACCACTTCGTCTCTCAGGTTTATCAAATGATTGTTTTGGTCGGAGAGTCTAACTGTTATGTTTTCCAACCTCTTGACGCTTACTGGCAAGTAAATGACGTTACGGGGCGTTTCAACAATTTTAAACCCAGGAGGTACGGCAGGGTAAAACTCGTGAATAACGTGACCTTCTGAACCGTTTTGATAAGAACCTCTAACAACGTTACATTCGACTCGTATGACATTCACTTTAATAATGGCAACTGGATTGTCTGACACGTGCCATTTATTTGGTTCAAGAATCGATCTGGAATAGCCCAACAGTGAACCTATGCTGTCTTCCTGAGAGAAATCAATTACCTTTTCACCGTAAATTTCCACTTTAAATGTATTGTTGTTGCCTCTAATCTTTAAATTCGGATCGTTGATTTTGTGTTCGATAAATTGCGTAATGTCGTCAATTTCATAAGAACCAGTCGGTATGTCGACAATTTTATCACCGTAATGAAACAAATTATTGACTCCCTTCTCAACGTTTGGTATAGAGTTGTATGTTGTAAAGTCTACTAATCCAATTTCCCAATCGCCTTCAGAAAGGTCTATTGCAGGGAAAACACTGCAGCCAAACACTGAACTATTTCCACTCACACAAAACATAATGCTGCTCACTCTCTAAAAGTCAGACACATACTAAAGTTGATTCATCAAAAACTCTAAACATAAATGACCGCAAATGTTGGAGCCGAAAGTCTGACGTGGAGTGTAGTTGTACAACACTTTACATCCTTGAAAATACTCTAAAAGGTCAGGTGGTGGTCGTAGGTTTCCAAAACTATCGAAATACGTCACTACGTTGTCCACTTTTTTGTAACACACCCAGTGAGTACCCCTTCCACTGTTTGAATCTAAATTAACAATAGCACTTTCCTTTTTCCAAACATTCTGTGGTAAGGCGTCTCTCATAAAAACACCTCGAAAATATGGTATTCTAAATTTACGTGCATATCTGTCCAGGTCAAAGTTTGTAAGAGCCCGATCCGGCAAGTGTTTTAACGCAAACTTTTTTTTTTTTCTTATGTACGACTTTAGGTGATCCATTTCCCTGCTTGTACGGCTTTAAGTAGTATCCCTCCCCCTTTTTGTAAGGTCTCAAGTAGTAACCTTTACCTCGCCGCTTTGCAATCTTTTTCTTTTTACATACGCGTCGTCTCTTCATTGTACCTCCCAGCTTTTTCTTGGCATTCATAGCTGTTGTCACGGACCAAGCTGCGGCTCGTTCTGCTAAAGAAGCGTCTGATGATTTAACCCTATTCCAAGCCTTATCGGCCAGCTGTTGATCCGCCTGTCTACGGTGTTGATTGTCACTATATTTGGAATATGTAATGTCGTGCTCCTTACAGGCCTCGTCCAACTTGTTAATTCCCTGATCACCACGAGCTAAGCTCTCCTTTAATTTGGTACCTGGACCACAGTACCTGTAACCTCCTGGCAGATGAAGTTCCACTGGTAGTAGATCGATCCCTTTGTTAAGAGCTGAACTGGCAAAACTACCGACTGTCTCTAGTAGTCCGCACCCTTTGACTGTTGAATGACGACTGACTTTTTTCTTGTTGACTCTCGGCATTATAAAGATCAAATGACTGCCTCTATTCAAATTCAAGGGTTTTTATTCGTGTGATCTAACTCTAGTAGCTTCGTTTAAGAAATACGGTCGTACAATATGTTTGTCGATCCACTCCTCTTTAGACAAACTGTGGATCTGATCTTGAGGTGGTAATATGCGATAGTATATATCGTAAAGTAATGCACTCATTGCTCGTACAAGATAATTCATAGTTACAGCGTCTTGCATCGTGACTGGATCACCCACAGAGGAAAGCTTTTTATCTCCGAAATCCCACTCATTAGCGGTCTGTTTAGGAATCCACTTTTCCCGTACCACGTTAAGAGATGCTGACAGGTAGTTTTGAGTCACTGCATCTTGAGGCTCAACAGGATCTTTGATTGACGTTAATCGCATATTGTCAAACCCCCACCCGCTTTTAGCCCTTTTCGGGCTATTAGCCGTCAGGTATTTCTTTGTAACTACGTCTGCATCATCTATTGGGTCGGCCACCTCAACCAACCGTTTTTTCCCAAAGTGCCAAAAGGTGCCGTATCTAGGTGGAACAAGAGAGTCTACGTACAATTTAGTTGCAGCATCTTTTGCTTCAATAGGATTCTGAACATTTGCTATATACCTGTTTCTAGCATTAATGTATTTATCCTCGAATAATACACAATGATCACCTATAATCTTTAGACTGACTGCATCATTTTCACCTATTGCATCGCCTATATTCGCTAAAACTCTATTTTGCATATCATAGTTTCCTTCAGGAGTCAATTTAAATCCTTCACCTCGTGCTCCTTTGGGCACAGCAGCAGCAGCACCTTTTTGAACTAACTGACGTCCGAACTTGTCGATAGACATTACGATAATGGTTACAAAATAAAGTTATCAAAGTCTTTTATAATATCCGCCTCCTTGAGCTCCTCCAGAATGGCGATAATCTCATTATTGTGACCACTGTTACCTGCTTCTTTAGATGCTAACAACAGACGCAAACGATCAACCAATTCATTAGGGTCATCCCAGTACCGGTAGTCGACTTTGGATTTCTCGACTTCCATTAGCAAACCCTCTCCCAACTTTGTTCTCTTGATAAATGGTGATAGTGGTTGACTTGGTCTTTTTCTAGACGCTGGAGAAGCATAGGGTAGTTTCTTCTTATTTTTTGGTGGAAACATATTTGATATAATATTCGTGTACTTGTAACCTCTGTTGGATTTTATTCCTCTACCATCTTCACGCTTGTGAACACCAGTTGCCTCCAACATTTGCTTGTACACTTTTAAATCATTATCGTTGAACGATCCACTCTGCGGATGTTTCTTGAAAATCAACTCAAACAGTCCAGGTGTTCCCTTGTATTCAACTCCATTTATAATTATGTCGTTATCGGAAAAGCTAACCGGATACGATCCCATTTTCCACTCGTTGCCATCATAGTGAATGCCGTACGTGAAATCAGCTTCTTCCTTATCGTCTGTCTGAATAAACTGAAGGTAGGTGCTTAACATGTCTCCAATGTTGTTTGCACGAATAAATGCGTCAAACTCTGACGCTAAAGACGGTCTTCCAGATGCCTGCTCAGGCTCAAAAACCTCCTCCTCCCGCTCCTCCTCCTCCACTTCCTCTTCATTCTCTTCTTTGGGCTCTTGCTTGATCTCTTTGGCAGCAACAACCGTCTCCGTCAACTGTTTTAGCGGACCAATCAATGGTTTGTACTGTACTTCCAACGAACGTTGTGTTTGAATTGAACTGCTTTTAATATCGCGCAACTTTTGCCTTATACTATCCTGCAGCATCTTTATTTCACGTATAAGATGTTCATCCTTGAACGTCATCTTGTCGAATAACTAATTTCGAACATCACATCCTTATTTATTGAGTTTTCACAGTCTCTCCCCGCTGCGGATAGTTTTAACCGACCTTCTTCTTGCTACCTCCTGCACATCTGTGCTCCCATCCATATTCTTACGGAATCCCCTCAGGTTATTTTCCTGTTTTTCTGTTTTCCTGTTTTCCTGTTTTCCTGTTTTCCTGTTTTCCTGTTTTCCTGTTTTCCTGTTTTCCTGTTTTCCTGTTTTCCTGTTTTCCTGTTTTCCGGTTTTCCTGTTTTCCTGTTTTCCTGTTTTCCTGTTTTCCTGTTTTCCTGTTTTCCTGTTTTCCTGTTTTTCTGTTTTTCTGTTTTTCTGTTTTCCTGTTTTTCATGTTTTTCTGTTTTCCTGTTTTTCTGTTTTCCTGTTTTTCTGTTTTCCTGTTTTCCTGTTTTTCTGTTTTTCTGTTTTTCTGTTTTCCTGTTTTTCATGTTTTTCTGTTTTCCTGTTTTTCTCTTTTCCTGTTTTTCTGTTTTCCTGTTTTCCTGTTTTCCTGTTTTTCTGTTTTCCTGTTTTTCATGTTTTCCCGTTTTCCTGTTTTTCTGTTTCTTCTTCTGTCTTCAAGTCTTTCTGTTTCACAATATGTAGCAAAAGAAGTGGACCCAAAATGGTTGCTTCCAACGTATCTATTCGCCTTTTAAAACGTAGCCTGTCTAACGTCAATGATTTACGATCCTCATTCATCGGTAGGTGGTACTCTCTTGTCACAAGAGGCTGACTGAAACTAACCTTCAGCATCATGTTGTAAAACTTTGACAAACTCGTCGAGTCCGACGCGGTATCTACCATCGTTGATGTTACGTTCTTTGTCCACTACAACGAACTTGTTCTTACCACTGTTCCATGCGGTGGCACACAACTCTTTGAATCTCCCATAAGACATGTCCGTATTTATATGATCATCGTATATGTGTCTTAAATTTCTGTCATCCTGCTTAAACACAATAATAAAGTTTGCATTGTCTCTAATCAGCTGTTTGGGTATCCTACTGTATGTTTGACACAGGTAAAAAGTATCAACATTCTGGTGTCGTCCCATTGTAAAGTAGTTTCTGATGTTGTCTTGCTTTTCACATGCAACATCATCAAACACCATCACAGAGTGTTCCATCACCTCGTTTGGATGAATCACCTCACCGTTGTCTGTGAAAGGGAAATATCCTATACCGGGTATAGTCAGTAGTACCTTCTCTAGCAACTTATACTTTGGCTGATGGAGTGATTTTGAAAACACGTAGACATTTTCAAACTTTAGTCCATTCGCATTAAACAACAAGTTTAACATTACATTAGTCTTGCCGGAATTTGAAGGTCCGCACATGATACATCGAACATGGTTTGGCAGCAGATCACTGTGTTTACTCCTTTCCTTCATATCTCCTCCACAGTATGTGTCATAGTTTACGATAGGCAATTTGGGTGTTTTCATCCTAATGTCCAAGCTCAAACTGAGTAATTCACACAAGTTCACTTTTATTTATCCACGAATTGTGAGTACCATCAAAGCCAAGCCACTTAACCAGCACTTTGTTACCCTTTCTCCTCAACACCTTTTCCACCAGGTATACGTCTCCGTGTCTGGTCTTGAGCAGTTCTTTTCCGTAAAAACTTCCTTTAAGTATGTTGTTGCGGTAATCCTTTAGGTGATACGTAGTCGGTACAGTTGGACGCACCGCTTCCACAGTAAAAATCTCGTTTGTCCAGTTGGGTAGGTATCCCTTATCGAAAACCTTTTTATACTTGCTTATCCTTACTTTGTCACCCACTTTGAACTCGATCTTTTCCTTCTTCTTATATTTTTGTCTATTCTTGTTAATGTTTCGTCTGATCAAATCCTCGTTCTTTTTGTTCACCTCAAAAGGTGCCATGCCAATTGTTCTATGTTTTCTCGTGTTGTACTCTTCCAACAGGTCGGGTAGGATTTTAATCCATTGGTAGTTGCCCAGTTCTGTGAATTTTCTCCACATTAGAGACTTGAGACTACGATTGAATCTCTCCACTATGGCTCCCTTCTTCTCGCTGTACACAGAGTAATGATTAATGTTGTGTTTCTTCATTAGCTTGGTGAATCCAGCGTTGTAAAACTCTTTCCCCATGTCGGTTTGCAGGTGCGTCATCCGATTCTCCTCCAAAACAGGTTGTATGGCCTTGACGATCTCCTGTCCAGACTTGTCCTTGACTCGTATTGCGTAAGCGTATTTGGTAAAGCAGTTGATTACTGTGAGAATGTACTTGTAGCCCTTGTTAAACTTTGAGTATGGTATCATCTCCACCAAATCAGCCTGATACAGGTCGTCTATTCCTTTGACTTCCACAGGTCTGGTGGGAAATGTTCTTCTAGCTGGAGCGTGTAGCTCTTTGGCGATGATTTCTCTCACATTCATAACTGGATTGAATTGTGTCCAATTAATAACTAATTGAGATTGTTGTAAACCAAAGTATTTATTGGTTTTTAAGGGATTCCACAGCCCCTCCCCACTGCGGAAAGTGGTAGCCGACCTTCTTCTATTTGCTACCTCCTGCACTCCTGTGCTCCCATCCGTCTTCTTACTCCATCATTACCTCACTCCTTGTCTCCATATCCCCAATTGTGTCCAATTAATAACTAATTGAGATTGTTGTAAACCAAAGTATTTATTGGTTTTTAAGGGATTCCACAGCCCCTCCCCGCTGCGGAAAGTGGTAGCCGACCTTCTTCTATTTGCTACCTCCTGCACTCCTGTGCTCCCATCCGTCTTCTTACTCCATCATTACCTCACTCCTTGTCTCCATATCCCCAATTGTGTCCAATTAATAACTAATTGAGATTGTTGTAAACCAAAGTATTTATTGGTTTTTAAGGGATTCCACAGCCCCTCCCCGCTGCGGAAAGTGGTAGCCGACCTTCTTCTATTTGCTACCTCCTGCACTCCTGTGCTCCCATCCGTCTTCTTACTCCATCATTACCTCACTCCTTGTCTCCATATCCCCCTCCCCCTCACTCGATTCAGATTCTGATGTTTCTTCCACAATAGGCGAATCTATATCAAAGTGATTAATTCTTTCCAGCGCTTTATTAGCATACAGGTCGCTATATAGCTTCAATGTGTTGATGTTAGTCAAATCCAGAGAGTGTTTAAAACAAACACACGACTGAGAAACCTTTATACTATATTCATCCTCATTTACGCTCTGTTTGACATTCGGTAAAAAGCCATAAGCTAGAATATCCACTCTATCGTATTCGGATACATCAATCGTTCTGGAGTACCTGTACACTGAAACAGTATCGACATTTTCCCCGTTCTTGTAGAACCTTAGGAGAGTCTCATCATCACTACTGAACCCCTCAGTAGGATCGGGACTATTTAACACGATAAACACTTGACTCATCTTGTGATGTTTACTCCTTTGTGTCTCAACTGGAAATGAGTACACTTTGCTGAGATCGTGTATGTATAATCGAGTATTACATCATCCTCTAGCAACGCAGGTGAACCTTTGGCGATAATTTCTCTCACATCCATAATTTGTATTGAACTGTGTCCAATTCAATTGTTGTAAACCAAAATATTTATTGGTTTTTAAGGGATTCCACAGCCCCTCCCCGCTGCGGAAAGTGGTAGCCGACCTTCTTCTATTTGCTACCTCCTGCACTCTTGTGCTCCCTTAAGTGAGTTGTTTCTCTATGTTCTTTTCGTAAAAGGTAAAGGAAACGTAAGTATGAAATTTTTCCCGTAGTCTCTTTTCTTGCGCTGTATGCTTTTCCATTTCTAAATCTGCAAGTTTTCTTTTGCGACAGTTCCTGTTGTAATGGATTCCACGTACAAAAATCTTTAGATCCATCCAATCCACAGTGTCGAGGTACGCCTGGAGATAATCCTGTTCCGAACTTATCGACTTCCAATGCTCCTCAATTATTGGATTTACTTCACTCATAAACTTCATATCCTCTTCGAACCATTTCCATTCGTATTCGTCACGTGGTTGAGCATACCATCTATTTGTGATGTTATCTTCTCGCCACATAAAGTCCATGTAGAGATCCCTCCATTTCAGATTGACGACTGGGTTGTAGTCACCGTCCAGGATGGGTGCTTGTTCGGTAATAGCGTCGGATTCTCCGTACATGTTGATAGAGTATCCAAGTACACACTGACGAGCGTTGTAAGTGAGGGGTATTTATACCTGGTATTCAACCTGGAAGGTTGATTGGGCGTTGCCGGTTTTTTTGAAGGTCGATTGGGCGTTGCCGGTTCTTGAAGGTCTATTGAGCGTTGAGGGTCATTGCTTTTACGGGATTCCGCAGCCCCTCCCCGCTGCGGAAAGTGGTAGCCAACCTTCTTCTATTTGCTACCTCCTGCACTCTTGTGCTCCCACGGTGTTAGGGATTTACTCTGCCATCAGCGCATCCAAGACTGCTTGGTCTAGCATCGCTTCCTCGTCAATGGAATAATGTCCCCAAGGTAGAGTTTTGATGCCTCCATCAAGGATATAGCGTTTGTCATCTTGAGCGGATAGGGCGATCTTATTGAGTTCCACTGTGTATAGATCGTGTTTGAAGCTCCGTATCATATTCATGGTCCGGTAGTCTTTACATCCATAATCTTGCTGTTCCCCGAGGTGCACGTCCGCTGTATTGTACTTCTTGGCGAACTCTTCCATGCAGGTCTTATAATCTTGAAAGGTGATATCCTTTTTGATGACACTCGATTTTACTCCTTTCGATTTCTTGATTTCACCATCATCGTCTTTGTTCTTCTTTTCAGAGCGGCTCGCATACATCTTCGAGCGAAGCCCCACGTGCTCGTACATGATGCGTCCATTGAGCTCATCTTTGAATTTGCCAATCACTTTTTTGTTCATACTGGGTATGTTATATCTGTTTGGTTGGGGGTAGTCACTCGTATCGTAAAAGTCTAGCATCCCCTTCATATCGGTGTAAAAGTTTTCAGTCCCGATGAGGTACGTTAGCGAGTCAGTGTCGGTGTATTGAAGCTCCGCCTTCTCCCCATACTTCCTTTTAATCACGTTATAGTGGAAGTCAAACATGAGGGTTTTTGAGACGTCCAAGATGCTCATTCCCACGTAGATGACTTTGTTGAACAGCAGCTTCGTTTTACTCATGTGGATGGCTGCTAGTTGTTCGGTGAATATAGTCCTGCTCTTAAAGTTGGGCTTGGCCAGCCATTTCTGCACTTGACGTTCCTTCGTTGCCAGGTGAATGTCAACTCGGTTCCTGATGTTTTCCATTGTTTTGCCAAACACAGAGTTGTTCATGAGCTTGAAAAAGTCTTTTTCAAAGTCATTCTTCGCCTGCGTTCTCATATTGGTATTCAAGTCGATGTACGTTTTCAACCATCTGCTCTGGTTGAAGCAAACAGCTCGATGAACCTTGGTTAATTTCATCCCGAGAGACAGGTACTGTTTCAAGTTGCGGTAGTGGATGACGTATTTCTCCTTGTTGAAGAGGGTCAGCAGCAACTTGCTCTCCTTAGCCCCAGGTGGTATGCGTTGCTCGGGGGCGAGGGGGAGGTCGGAGTGCGAGTCGTGCAATTCCTTGGGGTATTCCAGATCCACTTCCAAAATGTACCCCATGTCATCATCGTCTGGCAACTCCATTATATCGATGTATCCATACTCGTTACCCTCCCACTCAAACTCTAGAGGTTCTGTCCACCTAAAGCCGCCAGAGGGCATATGTTGGCTCATCGCCCAGCCGTATAAGTTGTTCGCGTCGAGGTAGGTGAGGTAGCTAGTAGGTTTCTCCTGGTCGTAGTCCTCGGTGTAAGGGTTGTTAGCCTTGGCGTATCGGCATGACACCTGAGATACTCCTCCTCGGATTCCCTTTCCAATCATTAGGCTCATGTTGTAGTCAGACAAGAGCTCCAGCTCGATTTTTGTAGTCTTGAGCATGGCGCTCCATGCGAGTCCAGGTGCGGTAAAGTACCAAGCGGGATCCAACTGATACGCCCGGATGCAGACGTCTCGGAAGTTCTCCATAACATCAGCGAGCAGCAGCACGTCCGTTTGGTTGTAGAGCAATGTGTACTCTTGCATGTTCCGGATGTTGAAGGCGTTCCACACCTTCTGCGCATGTTCGTAGTCTTGATCGGAGATTCCAGACATATTAAGCTTGTTGTAGAAGTCTTCTTTTGCAGGCAGCGATGTCAACTCGAATTTTTCGAGGGAGTCCATAAAGTCGTAGGGGTAGATCCCCTTCTTGGTCAATAACTCCAACTGATCTCCGGAGTAGTAGAGGGAAGAGTGTTTAAATTGGCTAGGTGTTAGGTTTTTCACCAGCTTGTCCAGGCTCGACGCCATGAACCGGCACGAGTCGAGGAACTGAAGCTTCACCCCGCCCTCGATTTCAACAGTATACGAGATGTACCGCTCTTCGTTGTTTGGTACAACACTGATCATCTCGTCGTTCAGCCCAAACATCTTGATAAACAGATGCGTATCGTACCCGCTCAAGTTGTGAATAAAGATGGGAATAAAATTCGGTTTCCGAAACTTGAGGTTGCAGAGGTTGTGTGCAGTTCCTCTGAACTTTCCGGTCAGATGATCGTGGTCCCGAACCTTGTAGTCGGCCGGGTTGTCGAAGGGCTTTTCACATATGTGGCAGGAGGTAGCTGTGGCAAATTCCTGCTCGTCGTCCGCAGTTAGTTGCATCGGGATGGCTGCAGCGCTCGAGTAGAGCTGGTGAATCTTTCTCGACACTTCAAGTACGTGTTCTACGAAGACTTGAGCGGCGTCCACTCCAAAGTAGTTTTCCGGCGGATCATAGGCTCCGTCACTATAGATGGTGTAGTAACAGAAGCTAATAGCCTCATGCTTCTGGTACTTTTCCGTGTACTTCCTCCTCGGTCCGATGGGCTGATCCTCATCCCGCTCGATAGGTGTGAGCATGCACTCGAAGTCCGCGTACATTGCGAACGGCACGCGCATCTTCTTCTGCCCCTCCTCGAACTTGATGATGCTTCCTTTCTCTGGCATGATGATCTTTACTGCTTCGTGCTCTTTGCAGTCTTCCTTGTGATGGTTGAGACGATCTTCTGTTCCGAAGTGGAGCAAGCAACGGCGGCATATAAAGGTCTTGTGTTCATACTTGCTAATCTGAGAACGTGTGAGTCGGCTGAGATCCCTGATGAGGCAGTAGTGGGTGTTGTCTCCGTCCTTAACGTAGAGAAGGTCGATGTGCGTCGACTTCTCCTTATCCATCACAAGTAGCGGGTATACAACACATTTCTCGTCATACGCATAGACGTTGATAGATACGCCTACCCTCTCCCCAAAGAGTTGGATTTGATCGAGCTTGACGGGGAACTCAATTCCATGGAGATATTGATCCAGCTCGTGCTCATAGGGTAGGTAGTGCTGAATTCGGTGGGGCTGCTCCTCCCAATGAACTGGATGAAGAGCGGCTAACACAGACCATAAGAAACACTTTTGGTCGGTATTCTGAATGTTTAGTACCGCTTTCTTGTCGGCGATCTTCTTAGGCAGCTGGATGTATGTAGAGGCCTGAATGGGATCGTATCTGTTGATTCGCAGCTCCAACCCAATGATTTTAGCTAAGGTCCATCCTGACCCCTTGGCGTAAAACTCGTCCATTTCCTTCAGCAGCTTCCCCTCGGCGTCCTCTAGGTACTCATCGATGTCGGTGATCGGGAGAATGATCATGTTTTTCGTTTTGAAATTCATTTCTTTTTGCTCCTCCTTATCTCCGATGGGTTTTTTATAGTCAACGAGGAATACGAGGCTAGTCTTGATGTTGTTCCTCCTCGCGTTCTCCTCGATCTTCCCGCGAAGCAATTCTCGGGATAGGTGTAAGAAACCGACGGGATCCTTTATGTTGGGTCGGTTCTCGATGGAGTACATCTTCATTCTTCCCTTAAAGGCCTTCTCGAGTTCCACGATCTCGAGCTCTTTTGGTCTGAGAAGACCGCTGACGTTCTCCTTGACTGTATTGTACGCCGATACGATAGAGGAGCGTACAGTATCGATGATCGAGGCGCTGGTCGATGGTTGAGGCTCGGTGGATGACTCATCATCCACGCGGGATACCTTCGAGGTAGATGGTAGAGGTTCCTCGGCCTTTCTCTTGAGGTGAGCGGGGCTGCACTTCTTGAGGTGCTTGCTGCGGTTGGAGAGGGTTATCATCATTGCGCAGGAAGGGCACGGACGTTGGGGCTCCCGGGTTCTTGTAGGCCCGGTGCAGGTCTTGAGGTGCCGAGCTAGGTTGGCCTTGGACACGACCTTAGCACATCTAGGGCAGGGAGCCTGGTTGGGATTCATGTTGATCTGCAACAGACGGACAATTTGTATTGGTAACATGTTCACTAAGGTAATCTATGCAAATACCGTAAAGAGAACGGTAATCTAAGTCTAAAGTTTGCTTAGGGGTACTAGGGTTACGGAAATGCTACAGTAATGATGTATGGGTGCTTACATGTATTAGATGGGTGCGGTTGCCGTAGGAAGACGAATTAAAGTGATGGGGTGGTAGCAGGTTTTTTGCGAGGTTGGCTGATCTGCAACAAATGAAACACAATATCGTAAAACTCTCAATATCTATCTACTCGGGTATGTATAATACTAGTAAAAGCCTGTGGAAAATGTTTTTCAATATCTTGGTGAAGGTACGATAGGTTAGGTTATGTCTCTAGAGAGTAAAATGAATTTATAGGTTATGTATACTTACTGTACGGTTGCAATATATGCGTTGTAAATAGCGGAGCTGCTAGATGTGTCTCGTTCAGAAGTGTGACACTGACTGTGGTTTAGTCTGAAATCATCGAAATATATATATATTACTACGTGAATCAAAGTATTATTTTATTAGATGCTACTACGTTAGTCAAGAAAGTAACAAAGTTCCAACTATATTTTAGGTTATGTTAAAAAAGTGAGGTTATGTTTGATATTTATGAAGACTTACTTTACTGATGGAGATAGCAGAGATGTTGCCAATTTGAATCTCGTAGGCTGACTAAGGTTTGGTCTGAAATCATCGAAATATATGGGTTAGTATACTACTACGTAAATCAAAGTATTATTTTATTAGATGCTACTACGTTAATCAAAAAAGTTTATATAGAGTTTCTTGAATGTGACGTAATGTTGGGGGTTTTTACTAACACAATTGTATCATAATAGGCTAAGGTTGTGAGCGAGTGGTATGGGTTTTTAGTATTCTACACCTGACGTGACTATGTTAAGGACTAATACAGTCTATTATTGAATGTTTTAGTAACTAAATGTGGTTATAAGGTAGTTGTATTATGTACGTTGGGTACTTACTCAAATTGAAGGTTCAAAGTTGCGCAGCGGAAGAGCGGTGTACAGGCAGGTAGGTACTCGATGGTCCACAATGGGAAGGCACACTGGCAGCCGTTGTGAGTGAGGCGTATTTATACCCAGCTAAAGTGACCGCACCCGCCCAGACAAGGTTGGGAAAGGCAACCACACCCAACCTTGAGCAAGGTGAGCCACACCCGACACGCCTAACCGGACTCTGGACTCAGTGGCTGTATGTGTTATATCACCTAGGAAGTCCGGAAGTATCATCCCGGAAGTACCATCGCGGAAGTCCGGAAGTATCATCCCGGAAGTTGACCGGAAGTGGACCGGAAGTAAACCGGAAGTCCGGAAGTGCCATCCCGGAAGTGTCATCCCGGAAGTGAACCGGAAGTGGACCGGAAGTAAACCGGAAGTCCGGAAGTATCTTCCCGGAAGTGTCATCCCGGAAGTGGACCGGAAGTAAACCGGAAGTCCGGAAGTATCTTCCTGGAAGTGCCATCCCGGAAGTGTCATCCCGGAAGTGAACCGGAATTCCGGAAGTGCCATCCCGGAAGTGGAACCGGAAGTCAACCGGAAGTGGAACCGGAAGTGGAACCGGAAGTCAACCGGAAGTGGACCGGAAGTGGACCGGAAGTGGACCGGAAGTAAACCGGAAGTCCGGAAGTATCTTCCCGGAAGTGTCATCCCGGAAGTGGATCGGAAGTGGACTTGGAGTACCTATCTGGCATTACATGTTACATTATTTCGTGTCTGTCACCGATCATTGAGTGTTACGTAACATTTTCATGTCTGTCTTTGACTCAAGGTCGGGCGTCTAGACACCAGGTGTTCACGCAAGGTTGCCCGCCAAGGTGGTCGAGGTCCGGTGTCTAGACGACAGGTGGCCTTTCTCGAGGTTAACCGCTGAGGCGGACGTATCCGGGTGTCTAGACGCCAGGTGTGTATGCAAGGTCGTGTTGCGTAACCTTTTCATGTCTGTACATGCAGGCGTTCCTTGAGAGGCTTTTGCACTGACATTCTACCGACCATACAGGGTGAGTATCTACGTAATATGTTTGTGCATGCTGTAGACCTGTAGCTGTTTTGGCGGGAGCCGCCATATTGGAAGACGTCGCCATCTTTTGTATTTTATATAGTATAACAAGGCTAATAGTGTATTTTATATAGTATAACATGGTAAAAGTTAGGTTAAGAGTGCATTTTATATAGTATAACGTGGGAATTTGGAGGGAAATTTGGGAATTTGAGGGAAATTTGGGGGGAAATTCCCAACAGGTTGGCAGGACTGGGGCCGCCATCTTGGATC
The DNA here is from genome assembly GCA_035578905.1 of Stictocephala bisonia. Taxonomy (NCBI): domain Eukaryota; kingdom Metazoa; phylum Arthropoda; class Insecta; order Hemiptera; family Membracidae; genus Stictocephala; species Stictocephala bisonia. The sequence goes on along the minus strand of JAQJVL010000090.1, from coordinate 974,631 downwards.
CGGTCACGTGACCTTCCCCCACCCTCGGTCATCATTGGACGAAAAACTCATCATCGGACGTTGGTGAACCGCTGTATTATATCTACTGATAACTTATCAATTTAATTTATTTTGTATTCTATGAGTTTAAATAAGTCATAAATCAGTAGTAATATACATAACATCTTTACTGATGTTTTATCTATAGCATAATTGTATTAATATTAATCGGAGTACAAAATTATGTAATGTAGATAAAATAGTTAATATAGAGAATACATCTTGGACTAATTCTAATTCAAAGAAGATCAAGATAATCTATTTATTTATGTATTTCACTTTAAATAAACTAAGAGTTATTAGATATTGTTTCTAAAACATTTACAAAATATTGTGCAACGTCATACATTTACATGATGATGAATATTACACAATTATAAGTCATACATTTTAATACACCTCTTTTACTTTGAATAAAGCAAAAATACAAATTTATTAATTTAAATTATATTGTTTAGAAATTAATCGATATTAAAAAGTAACATCACACTGTACAAATAATATATTTATTTGTTATATACAGTGCTGGAGTAATATTTTTAGCATATAAAACAACCCTTCTAAGTTTTATAAATTATCATCAACAAATCATGATAATTACTGAAACACGAGATTGTAAATATTCAAAATATTGTAAAATGTGGTACTTAATATTTTATATTGTCCTAATTAACACAATTATTAACCTTAGCTAAGGTTACAAAACAAAACTTGGAGAGAATAAATATTTACTTAAAATGAGAGTTTTTCACTCTTAAGGTCACGGAGTAAATAATTGGGTATAAAATTAAAACTTAAAGTACCTACGGTAATTAATAGAATATTATGATAATAATTTCTTTCCGTCCTGCTGTTTTATCCCCCTTGCAGTGGTGACAGTAACCTTGGAGTACAGTTGGGTCTTAAGCCCCTTAAGGTTGTACAAGAAGTGTTGTTAATAAAAATGTACGAATCTCCCGTAGCTTTGATTTACTATGCTCCTTGTTTAATGTGTCCTTTCATTAAACATTTTCAATGAGCGTACGTTACTCTTTCCTCAAACATTAATAACATTCGGATTATAATATATTGTTATAATTCCGATGAAAACTAAACTATCGTAATGCCTGTTTTGAAATAGTCACAGAATAAAGTTGATAACCCCCTCCCCCAGTGACATAGTCACAAAATACAGGTGCTACCCCCACCAGTGAAACAGTCACAGAAGACAGGTGCTACCCCCCCCCAGTGAAATAGTCACAGAAGACAGGTGCTACCACCTCCCACCCTAGTGAAATAGTCACAGAAGACAGGAGCTACCCCCCAGTGAAATAGTCACAGAAGACAGGTGCTACCCCCCCCCCAGTGAAATAGTCACAGAAGACAGGTGCTACCACCTCCCACCCTAGTGAAATAGTCACAGAAGACAGGAGCTACCCCCCAGTGAAATAGTCACAGAAGACAGGTGCTACCCCCCAGTTAAATAGTCACAGAAGACAGGTGCTACCCCCCCGCCCAGTTAAATAGTCACAGAAGACAGGTGCTACCCCCCCCCCCCCCCAGTGACATACTCTTCATGGGTTGAGTCGGTTGTAAATATATCCTAGTAAGTGTTTAATTACTATTTTTTTCCATTTTATTTTACTTTGACGTATCGTAAGTGTAATTAGGACTTAGTAATCATGTGGCAACGTTTCCATCGTTGGAAATTCAAACGTTCAGGATTACTGGACTAGAACATAGTTTATATTATGTGAATCATTAGATATTTCAATGTCATTTCTCTTATACAAGTCCTTGTTTTGAAGCCACCTTGAGTATGCCATTGTTATTTGGAATTGTGACCGGATGTACTAAGGTGCAGCCGACGAGACCATCCACATGTAATTCCTCTTATGGAAGTTTCTGGAGCTAGGTGAAGTGTACACACTTGTATTAACCTTATTACCTCGTTGTGTTGTGACTGACTTGGCCGCACTGGTTCCCTAGAGTTGTTGGTCTAAGAGTTCCAGAATATATCTCAAGCGATCAATTTGTTTTGCCAAACTTTGGAATATGTGATCCAGTGGTCAAGTGTGCTAGTACTGTATACAGGATTTAATAACTTAGTTTTTGATAACTATTATGGCAGTTTCTCAGGATGCTGAAACAGCATATAATTCTTGGCTACGTGACCTAACTCTAACTAATTCAGTTTAGTCCCATTTCTCGAGTGCTCCATATTTGGGCCTCGATATATTCAATTTCAATGGTTTATTTTCAAAAATGTTATAGGACATTTGAATGTTAGATAGTTATCAACAATTGATTACACTTTTACAATCAATTAGTCTCTACACTCTGAATGGTGTGTCCCATTCCACAAAATCCAATAGCTACGAACCTTTTATTTGTCTTAAATCACAGAAAATCCACTGACCCTTAGCATAGTTCCCAAACCTTGTTTTTACCTCAAATCAACGAATCTACGCTGTCCCGTAGCACAAACCTGAACAAAGCTCTGTACATTTTCAACTATCTTACTTCCCCTAAAATGAAGTGGCTCATAGATAAATATCCCATGTTCCCGAAACATTATTGTTTCACACCATAAACAAAGAGATGTCTCATTGATTTGTATTCTAATCAGAAACTCATTTTTTTTTATTTAAAAAATCAATGGTCCCAAAGGGCAGACATGTCAAAGATGACAAATCTCGGAAACAAAAAAATGTGATTGTCACTTATGTCAAAATAGTTCAGATATCATACTCGTCAAAAACTCATGATGGTTTCAGTGTTTGACTCTTGGCATTGACAGTCAATGTGTAACCTAGCATTACAAGTCAATTACGATACTAAGCATTTGTATAGGTTCAGGGATAGTATTATGTTACACAATACTACAATGATAGTATAGATAATGTTACACTGGTCGACGCCTGACTTAGTTTCTGATCCATAGCATTTGCCGTTCAAGAATAAAACTTGTTCAACAGAAATCGCTAGAATGTTCTTTTTCAGATTAAAATTGTCATATTTTGCATGAATATAATCCTTATTAATTTTCACCTGGTTGACCTGACCAATCATTAATTTGACAAATCAAATTATAATTACAAATTAAAATAAAAGTTAAATTAGGTTAAGTTAAGTAATTTACAAAATGCCACAGTTCCAAATTGTTTAAGATCAATATAACATGGTAAAACTATTTTTTACGCATATAATTTGTATATCACATATTTGCACTTATATACACAGTAACTTACACAATTTAAGGTTGTACAACCCATTCAAACTACTGGGCGTATCAACATTCACGGCATTTAGTATCTCGACTGAATTTAAGTATCAAAGAGTATTCACACTTCTTGTTGAATAATTGGGATTAATTGAATAATAGGGAGATGAGCTGACTCCTGATCGATATTCAATTACTTACCCTCGAGGATTGTTGCAGATGTTCCAACAATGATTATGACTACTTCATATTGTAAGCAGGATTTTATTACATCGCGTCTTCAGTCAAGATTACATGGAAGAGTCTAAGATTCTCTTTATAAAATGAATTCACTGATGCATTTTTATTGAAGGAAAACTCATTAAAACCATTTTAGTGACTTTTACAAAATTGAAACTCTTATTAACCTTTTAAATTATTTTTTTCCTAAAAAAGTGTCATGTTCAAGTGAAAAAATAATAAAAGTTATATCATAAGTGATATCTGAACAAATTTTACCGTGAAAAATTCCCTTGTCACGTGTTTTACAACTATTTCCATGTAAGTTTATAATGTATAAATAGTAACAATTTTATAAAAACGTATCCAAGGTAGTAATAAAACAATTAATTTAATTATTTAAGTTTGCTGAAAACGGTGAAATTCAAGATTTTCTTGGTTAATAAACTGGTATAAAACATATTCACTAAAAAGTATGTTTTAACTTTATATCTACTGTATGTATAGGTTTACGTAATTATATATTTTTGGTGATGCAAATTGTGCCAGTTTAATAATGCGACTAGGCATAATAAACTGGCATTAATGAGTATTTTTTATTCGTTGGACTCGGTATTTTGGATAAAAATATCAAGTATCCAAAAAGTCCCGGAAAGGTTAATTATTTTTGTAAATTTTTAAGAAGAGGTAAAATAAATAAAGAGGAATTCATCGATACTCATGCCAATTTGTTGCTTGATAAGCAAATTTTGTATGATGACAGAAGTTACCAAGTTCTCATCAATAATAGTGTTTGAGGTACTAAGTCATCAGTCACTATGGGTGAAACATTGATCTTGGACTTAGGAAATTAATAGTTCCTTCCATTTGAATATGTATGCTCCTCTAATTCTATAATATGAAAGCAATATGTCCTCAATTTTAGGGGATTATTTATTCGTTTGAAACCAAAAGTTATTGTCCCCTAATAACATTATTAGGGCTTAGAAATTATATTCCACAAGTTCCAATATTGTAACTGAATACACAATATGAACTAGATAATGTACAACACAAATATTAAGATTCAGCGAAATAACTTTCTTTTATTTAAATATTGAATAAATGTAAAGTTGATAATATGTGACCATAATTCGATTCAATAATATTTTTGTAAGGCGTAAATTGGTTGAATAAAATAGTTTCTATTAATTATATAATTTGCTATTTATTATTAGGCCCATATGTTGTAGCATTCGTAAACACTTGATAATTTATGGACTAAAAAAACTGTTGAACATAATGTATTTACCAAAATTTTGGGTGAGATATTGACATTCATATTAGTCTACGTAAAAAAATAAAAAGTAGAAGCCTTTCAAGAACAATACTAAAGAGAATTTAATGAGTTGTAGGGTTCCCATTATACAAAGCTGCGCCTTAACAAGTCAGATATTGAAAGGTTCAAATTGAAGGTCCTGAGATCCTCATCACCTGCTCACTGAGCCTACAGGCGTGTTATTAGAAACTGAACTTTTATTGCAAGTTTCCTAATATTAGGTAGCATACGTTCTTAAAAATGTACAAGTATGCTCTTCACCCAGGGAGAAAAGAAGACCATTTTTAATAAGAATAAAGGACCTTCTTATAGCTTATTCTAAAGTAATAAACTATATCCTGTAATGGAAATAAATATAAATTTCAGGTTTGTAATGACAGATGCAAATGTTAGGGTCAAATGTAGTTTTTATTTGCTTTAGCTTTACTTTTCTTTAACTATTAACTAATCTGTTACTTTACAATGATGTAGCATTATATTTTTAATGCTATCACCATAAAATAATCTGAATGCCACAAATACAGAGTTACAAACGTAATTTTAGATAAAAAATGATTTTGAATTAGAATTATTTTAATTGGTAACAGAACTGTAGAACTTTTTGGGGAAATATTTTCATAGGCCGTAAATTAAAAAAATTAATCAATTAAAATAATTAAATAATATATTTTTATTTAATTTTAATAACAACTTTCACATTTTTCGTCAATCTGTAAAGTGAATTTTGTTTTATATAAAGTAACAATTGATTGTTATTAAAAGTTGAAGATGATACATTAGTCTATTTACGTAAGTACTGTATACAGTTTTATTACAAACATGCATCATACAATTGTTAATATATTCTAAACTCTATACAGTGTTGTTTATTAAATGTTGAAGACGATACATTAGTCTATTTACATAAGTACTGTATACAGTTTTATTACAAACATGCATCATACAATTGTTAATATATTCTAAATTCCATACAATGTTGTTTATTAAAGGTATTTCGTAACTGAAAACTTAATTAAACGTCATTTATTGCTTAGTATCAAGACGTTAGTCAGTTTTAGTTACAATCTATTTAAGTGCTTCCTACTGTTAGTAAGTTTATTAATTTTACTTCTTCTGCTACTTTCGTAAGTAATATTAAATGTATTACGAATAAAAACTTTTAAGTAAAAGACAAAATGTATATATCATATGAATGTGTAGATAAAACACATGCACACCATATTTACAGGTTTTTATTAAAGGATGAAAATTTTCCATTACTACCAAACCCAAGTATCATGCATTAGGTTATACTGTGGACGCCCCAAAACCCACCCTGTACTTCTTTATTTAACTCTGGACTTTTCAACCCAGTCCATTGTCCAGGTCTGTATATGTGGTTGTTTTATTTTAGTTATTACTAAAGAGAACATCCCACAGAATACTTTAAAATTAAATAATCTTTTAAATATATGACTTCTGACACACATGTCTATTTCAAATAATACACAAATAATGGATCTCAACTATATTCACTAAATTGTGTATATACAATGTAACAGAATGTAATTTAAAATAAAAATAAATGCCTTCAAATGTTATTATTTCATTTTGTGTACTGTAGTTGATAAAGATAAATCAAAACATTGTTTTATTGCTGATACATTTTATATGCCGATAATCAAATACAATAAAACTTACTGTTTTGCATATCATTAACTTACTGGAATATGACATCTTAAAACATGCCCTTTCTTAACATTTCTAAATACATTTTAAGCCGAATATTTGTTTGTTTTTCTACTTAAAAAAATATCTAACTAAAACCTGTTTATGAAATGAGTATACATAAAACCCTAAAAATTAATTATTTACTAAAGAGATTCTTGTTAGCAAAACATTGTATACTGACAGTAAAATAGCATGGCTTCAGTACATAAGTATTAAGCCGTAAAAATTACAAATAAGTATAATAGGTAAAAACACGACCCTGTATATCAAAATGATGAAATATTATACTTTATCCTCGGTATAATGGTTAGCATTAGTTACCACACAAGACACCAGATGGCTCTCAGAGCAGTTTTTGTATAATTTGTGACATCTGGGGTCCGTCAGGTGTAAAATGACTTGTAAACACTGCATGTAACTGGGCCATTTGACTATGTGAGCCAAATAACAATATATTAACAAGTCTGTTGAATTAAATTGTTGTTAAAATGTTATTATATTAGTTTGATTCGTTATGAGTCTTCATATTAAATTTTAAAAAGTTTACATAATATTTTCAATTAGATTATATTATTTTTATTTTTATGTTAAAATACAAATATAAATAAGAACATATATTTTTGTCAAATAAGGCACAACTTTAAAACCAATATATAAAACGTTACTTGTGAGACCTTAAATAGAAATTCTATCATTATCATACTTTTCATAAATATTTAGTACTAAAAGCAAATAACATTTAAACTTATAAAAACATACGTTTAAATTTTAAAATTCATGGATAAATCTATCGATTCTTTTCAATTTTAATTTTATATGATTTTGAAAGGGTTATAAACTAAGTAAAATTTAATTTTGAATTTGTCCATCTTCTTGGTTTAGAAAGTTTTCGGAATGTGCTTTATTAATGTACATGATGCCCCTGCATTAATGTACATGATGACCATACACATTAATGTATATGATGCCCATACATTAATGTACATCATATCCCTGCATTAATGTACATGATACTCACGCATTAATGTACATGATGCCCACTCATTTACGTACATGATGCCCATGCATTAATGTACATGATACCCCTGCATTAATGTACATGATGCCCACGCATTAATGTACATGATGCTCATGCATAATTGTACATAATGCCCATGCATTTAAGTATCGTGGTATTGTTACATGTCTTGATCATTTTAAATTGCCTTTTCAAATACTGTATCCAGTGTTATTCCAGTACTTTTTTTTATGTTGGTTTAAAATCGTGTTTAATTAGACAGTAATACTACACATAAAAACCAATGTTACATATTTTAAAATATATCTTTATTTAAACATACAGGTACAATCCTTTGTATTGTGAAAGTAATAATTTCTTTTTATTTATTCATGATTAGTTGTGTTTTAATATTTATTCTTTGAAGACATCACTTTATATGAATATTTAAACGTTCTTGAGTTTTGAAAATAACTACTTGATAGTCGATACTATAGTAAACTATATTACTATAACAGGAATTGAAGACGATAAGGTACGTAACCTATTAATAATTTCTTCTTTGTTGTTCATTGTTTTTAAATCTGTCAAATATAGTGATTGTCTTAATGCATTGATAATAAACAAGAGACTATTAAATAAATACATTTACAGTACTCCAGAGGGATAGTTGAATGATAGTTCTTGAATAAACTATCATTCAAAGAAAATCAGTGTTTGTTGATTTCTTTGAGTAGTTTGAAGAATTTATGTAAGCAGCGAGTTCGTGCAGATTGCGACGTTTGTTTACACAATGATAAGTTATAATTTGAAGTTGCCTCTTTCTCTTTGAAGAAATCATTTATACATTTTAGTGATTTTACAAATATTTTCTTTGATCAAAATATTATATTCCTAATACTAAAAAAACATATTATTCTTTGATAATGATATATAATAAATAAATATGTTTTCTTTTACATTAACACATTGACATTATTTGTGAATTCATAACATTTGTAATTTTTTTATTTCTTTAATGATAAATATTGAACCAGTTTATTTGTATTCATATTAAGATTTTACGAGGAAATTATTTAGTTAGCTATTTTATAATTATTAATACCTTATCATTAACTTTTAAGTAGCCTATTGTTACTAAGTGTTTGATTTAAAAACCATAAACTTTGGGAAAACTGTGGCGTGATTTGTGGAATTTCATTACCATAAATCAATCAAAACTTTTTGTTTTTAAAGTTATTTTATATTTTTGTAAATTTTAATTTATGTAGTGTTAGGATTTAAAGTGGCAACCATTACTTACTATTTTTTTAACATGGAGGTAATAACCATATTTAACAACTATGCAAGGACACTGTGTATAGTTTAAATTTTAAGATTATTAGTTTTGTTAATTTATATTTTAATAAATTAGCTAAGCTTTTTGTCACCACCAATAAGATTTAATAATATTATTTTTGTTTTTTAACTTTTTTTAGGAGCCGGCTGTAAATATATTGTAACAATGCTAATGTAAGTTTTTCTGTGTGTATGTTTGTGTATGTGTGGTTTACCGGCATTGTTACGTGTGCCTGTGTCGCCGTTGACCGCTGCTGCTCGAGGTACCTTGTTGCACTTTAACTCTGACCCCTCCCCCGCCCCAGGCAGGAGCACCCCTCCACCCCACTCACCGCAACATACTCGAACCATATCATAAACATCTAAAGGCAGCTCATGTTAAAGCCCAATCTTTTATTTACTGTTTTGATGAATTTTTAATAATGATTTATTTTAGCTTATATTCATATCTGAGACTTGGCTGAAACCTCACATTAACAATAAATCAGTCGAATTACCTTGCTATTGTCTTCATCTAAACGATCGTCAACACAAGGGGGGAGGAGGAGTTGCCATCTACGTCAAGTATCACATGTCTAGTTACGTATTGCATGCCTCCGACACTTCTAGAGAAGTAAGAACTGGAATATATATTCTTAGATATCAGCGTTATTGGACGCATATCCTTGCTAGTGTTTGCTACAGAGCTCCAAATCCTCGTTATCATTCTGTATTTGAGGAAGCCCTTCAAGTCCACATAGCTCACTACAGTCATGTCTTAGTGATGGGGGGCCTCTGACCGCTGACTTACTTTGGGACCTCGTTCTTATGATCTATATTAAACTATTGTAAACCACAGGTTGTTGTAGATGATGTGTCAATGAATATGACTGACGTCATATTGTACTCACGATCTTATTACATCGCATCTGCAATCTAGACGACGTAAAAGACTTCAAGAGTCTCTTTATAAATGAATTCACTAATGCATTTTTTATTAAAGAAAACTCATTACAATAAAAAGCCTGTTATCAACGTATCTACGTATGATACGTAAAATAAAGCAATGTGTGACCCTGGACGAAACAATGATATCTCCCACTAGAGAGTTCGATAATCCCTTTCCTTTAGTTGTGAAAATGCCCCAATTAAACTAAAACAAAGCAATATAATCTCATTGTTTTAACAAAAACCTCATTTCTCCTTCACAACACTCATAATTTTACGTCCCCACATGCTAAACTGTCATATTATAAATCTATACACTAAATATGTAACAAAAAATAATATTTAATAAGAAGTAAACAAATTTGAATATAGTGAATGCAATCTAGAAGAATGTATAAATTGAATATACTATACACTTATTTAAAAAAAAAAAAAAAAAACTAAGTTTAATCTCATTCAGTTTGTTACGTTTGAACTCCTCCATTGGGTCAAAGTTAAATGCAGAAAAACGTTCTTTTTCTTATTGAAAACACATACAATAGCCCACTAAATGACTCATTCTTACGAAATAAATCAGATTTCCTATTAAGTTAATTTCATCTTGTTGATATTTTGTTGCATTAAATGTTAGTGTGGCTTTATAATTATCAATTGAATGTGTTGTACATATCAATATCTTGATTCCAAATATTGAATATCTGTAAGTTGCAATATATTTAGTAGTTATAATCATTGAGGAAAATTTTATAGAGTACTGTAGTTTACCTTTCTTTATTGTTTTTCTAAATAAGATAAAATATTCTTTGTGCTGGAATCCTTCTATTTGGGACTAGTAAATAATTTTTATAAATAAAACAGAACCTACATAATACTATACTGATTACCTAAAAATTATACCCACAAATTAAGAGTATTCTCTTACTCTGGTCTAATAAATTATAAAAAGATTGAAAGACTATATAGTAACGCTTTAAATACATTATAGGGAGGTTAGATTTATACTTAAATAAACATTATGGATGGGTAAAAATTCCTGTTCATTGACTGGATAGAAGTAATTGTGATATTCGGTTACATAACACTTATGAAAGCCAATAAAGGTCAAAATAATTCAGTTGGTTGAAAATAGCATAACTTACACCTAGATTGACAATTAATTACAAACATAACCAACCTACAGCAGAGTGCCGTTATTGAACACACGTTATTTATAGACGTATTTATAGACGTATTTATAGACGTAATTATCGAGCTATTTATAGACGTAATTCACGTAATATTAGATCTGCAAGAATCTTCATCTGATTTGAATTTAAATATAATGTATAAAGTACATTCATGCCCAAATGTGAAAGTCTTTAATTAAAAATGCATAGTCCTTTTCAATCATATGACTATTACGTCCTTATTACTATATAGGACGTAGTTTGCCATTACCGTCTGGATTACATATTACACAACACAAAGCCAGGCGTCATGTACAAACTAAATCAGGGTGATGATACCTCAGGGCAACATAGACGGCGTGTTGAGTTATTCCATCTTGAAGGTATTGGGTTCACACGCTTACCTCTAGATCAGGTAATGAACAGTTACGTTGCCTTTATCAACTAAATGATATAATAATCTGAATCAAATAAAATATCAATGTCTTTAGTTAAAAAAACTTCTAATCATTTCTATAAATTGGAGCCTACCTTATTTTAAGAAATTTGTGATTATTTATTAACGTACCGACACTTTGTGAATGCCTTAAACGGAATTACTTTAAATTACAACGTCATAATTTTTGGAGTTGAGATATGTATGCCTTAAGGCTCTTAATTAGTTTGGTGTGAATCTTAATACAAATAAACATTTAAAATCAAGTTTGTTAATACAAGTCCCAGGCATATCAAATGGCATATAGTTTAAACATACTTGATAGTGGATAGTTAAAGGATTTTTAATGGATGCATTACACTCAGATCTACAACACTTTGTTTATAGTTTGCAAGCTTCATATTGTCTGATTAAATAACCTTAAATAAATGGAATACTACATCAGATAAACTATTCCAAGGCAAATATATCTTAAGACATGAACTTTATTTAAAAACTTTAAAAAAAAAAATACCATTATACCTAACGTTCTGTAGTCACACTTTTAAATAGAACTATCGTCAATTCATTCCATAAACAACTATATACATCACATAACCCACCCGTCTTATCGGATGTTAACGATGTATTCCAAGTTCTACTTAGCTTCAAACAAGAAATTTGTATGTAATGGTAGTTAACGAGTGAAACATTGACATTCAAAGTAGATAGGGAGAGAGTGTAGATCCCACAAAACGGATATATCAGCCAAGAATGGAAGTCCGACAAAACGGTTATAACAGCCAAGAGTGGAGGTCCCACAAAACGGATATATCAGCCTAGAGTGTAGGTCCTACAAAATGGATATATCAGCCAAGAGTGTAGGTCCCACAAAACGGATATATCAGCCTAGAGTGGAGGTGCCACAAAATGGATATATCAGCCAAGAGTGGAGGTACCACAAAACGTATATATCAGCCTAGAGTGGAGGTGCCACAAAATGGATATATCAGCCTAGAGTGGAGGTCCGACAAAACGGATATATCAGCCTAGAGTGTAGGTCCTACAAAACAGATATATCAGCCTACAGTGTAGATCCCACAAAACGGATATATCAGCCAGGAGTGGAGGTCCCACAAAACGGATATATCAGCCTAGAGTGGAGGTCCTACAAAACGGATATATCAGCCAAGCGTTGCATCTGCAGAAATGGCAGATAATTTCAACTGTCAACGAAACGTTACGTTGAATTATTCTCGCCTACCTAATCCACTAGAGCGTTATATAAATAGATTTGAGGTAACAGATGGATTAAACGCTAGCTTGTTGATCAAATTTATTAAAAACATGTTAGCTTTGAAAAATGAAACTAAGTTAAAAGATAGTGAGATTTTAGAGATTATCTTGGGATATTCAAACGCTCCTTTGTACAGTAAAATATTAAAGTGTAAGGAAGAGAGGGACACTGTAAGTGAAACTCACCTTATTATTCTAAAACAATTCGTTCCAATGGGGCTGAGAGAAAACTTAAAGAAAACAATGGTAAACCGTCCACAGAGGTCTGGGGAACCATTAGAAGTATACATAAATGAATTGAAAATCTATAGTGAGGTACTTAATACTAGATACACCGAAGAAGAAGTAGTAGACATTGTTAAATTAGGATTTAATCCTGAAACTAGAGCTAAATTAGTATTTGTGGGAAATCCTACCAGATATGCAGACCTAGATAGCATGTGTATTCAAGTACAAAATGTATGTTACAACGATGTACAACGTAGAGAGGTAAGAGCATACCTACTACCTAAGCATATGGTTAGCAGTAATGTAAACAATGTAGAAGATAGAAAAACATGTTTTATGTGTAATAAATATGGACACATAGCGAGGGATTGCTATCCGACTAAGAACACACAGAAGCACACACAGCAGTACAACAAAGTTTTCACACCACCCAATAAACAATACAACCCAGTAAAATACAATAGAAACCTCCCAGAAATCCAGCAAAATGTAAACAAAAACAAACCTGTACACAATAACACAGCAGACGACAAGATGACTCACTTGACTGTAAACAATAACAGTGCTAATATGGAACACAGTCTAAACATTTTACCAACTATTGAAGTTATAGTAAACAACAAAGTGAAACAGGAAGCATTAATCGATACTGGAAGTTCAATTAATGTAATTAGTGAAGATTTGTTTAAAAAAGTGAAAGCATGTTGTCCTAAATTACAATTAAATGGGTCAGACATTAAGTGTCGTACAGCGAGTCAAAGTGAAATGAAGATACTGGGGCAGTGTAATTTAAAAATAAAAGTAAATGAATTTACTTGGAAAATACTTGTCCAAGTAAGTAAACAATTAAGTTATGCTATGATAATTGGGAGTCAATTTATTAAACAAAGTGAGTTGGTAGTAGACTTGAAAAGTAACCAGTGTTATTTTAACTTCAAACCAAATATAAAAATTGAATTCATTCACAGTTTAGCTAACATAAGAATTAATGTAAACAATGTTAGTAAACAAGTAAATATTGGTTGTAGTGAAGTCAAGGAAGAAATAGTTGATTTAATAGAAAAATATCCAAATGTTTACACTAATAAAATAGGCAGTGGAATAGATTATGAATATACAATTAAATTGAATGATACTACACCCGTAAATATTAGACCATATCCAGTTAATCCGGCTAAGATGAAAATTTTGAAAAATATATTAGATGATTTACTCAAACAAAATATTATTAGACCTAGTCAATCACCATACAATAGCCCTGCATTCTTAGTACCGAAGGGTGAAGACAAATATAGGCTAGTTATTAATTATTCAGAAGTAAACAAGAAAATAGAGAAAGTAAACACGCCACTGGGTGACTTGCATGATATTCATCATTTCCTAGAAGGAGCAAAATATTTTACAGTCTTAGATTTATGTAGCAGTTTTCACCAAATTAGATTATCGGAAGAAAGTAAGAAAATAACAAGTTTTAGTACACCCTTTGAAAGCTTTGAATTTAATCGCATTCCATTTGGTCTTCATTTAGGCTCATCTTTGATATCCAGTTATTTAAATAGAGTACTGGAGGGACTGAAATTCAAGTGTGTCCTTAATTATGTGGACGATTTAATAATTTATTCCAAGACATTAAATGAACATTTACAACATATTAAAGAAGTAACTGAAAGACTTAATAAATGGAACCTCACTGTTAACCCAGAAAAAGTAAAATTTGTATTTAAAGAAATAAAGTTTTTAGGATATATAATCAGCCATAATCAAGTTACAATAGATCCTGAGCGCACCAGTTCAATTTTAAGTGCCAAGCCCCCTACCAATAGCAAAGCTGTAAGTCGATTTATAGGAATGTCCAGTTATTTTGCTAAATTTATTCCAAATTATGCTGAACTTGCAGCTCCTTTAAATGAATTAAGGAAGAAAAATGTTAAATTTGAATGGAATTCCAAGAGTCAGGAAAGTTTTGATAAAATAAAAACAATAATTAGCAATCCACCAGTATTAAAAATACCTAATTATGATAAAGAGTTCATTCTACACACTGATGCCAGTAACAATGCGGTTGGAGCATGTTTATTACAGTATGAGGGAGCCGATCTTAAGCCAGTAGCATTTTATTCTAAGAAACTAAATCAAAGTGAAAAAGTAATGAGTATATACCATAAGGAATGCTTAGCTGTAACAGCTTCAATACAGAAATTTTATAGTTATTTGGAAGTAAAGCCATTCACTTTGAGGTGTGACAATAGTGCCTTAGCTTGGATTTTAACACATTGTAGAAAATTAGGAAAACTAGCAAGATGGTGTGAAATAATTCTGAGTTTACCATTCAAAGTAGAACTAATTAAGGGTACAGATAACGTATTAGCAGACTATCTAAGTAGAATAATTAGCAATAATGAAGAGGAAGTTCCAAGTGAAGACATTTTAGTTCATTGTTATGATCAGTCGGTAGTGCAAACAATGGAAGTAGATATGGAAGAGATTAGCGATGTTTCACCCACTGTAGAACCTGTTATTGTCAATCAAAATAGCTCCAATAGACTGTTTATAACTAACATAACAGACTTTCCTATGTCATGTGTACAGTTATCTGAATATCAGAATAAGGATCCGGAAATTATGGAGATTCTATGTAGTATAAGAAACAAAACTAACAATGAAAAATATTTGTTGAAAAATGGTGTTCTAATGTATAAATATAACAACCGAAGTATAGTATAGTATAGTACTTGCAGATGCCATTTGAAAAAAATATTTCAATTGTTGAATTTTAAAAAAGCCTCCAAACAGGCAAAGCCTTGGAGGAATTGAATATTTCTCAATTTACCAACGAAATATTGTAGTAATATCTAAAAGGACCTGTAGTATCAAGTTACTCGAAGCAGCCTATGGAAAAGTTATACATGGATATATTTGGACCATTAACTAGGAGTAGTAAACAAAACAAGTACTTGCTCATTGTTGTGGATGATTTCACAAAATTTAATTGTTTATTTCCCATGAAAGAAGTTAAATCCAGTAAAATTCAAGAATTGTTAAATGATCGAATTTTCAGCTTGTTCTCACTGCCTAAAATAATAGTGTCAGATAACGCTTCTTTCTTTCAATCTCACGAATTAAGACAATTCTTCTTTAAAAAAGGAATAATTCATAAAACGACTATACCTTATCAGCCCCAGGGTAACAAAAGTGAAAGGTTTTTACGCAATTTGAAAGCCATATTAAAAATTTATGCATATAATAAACAAAATAAATGGCACAAAGAAATCAGTGAATTGAATTTAGCCATAAACAATAACACATGTGAAAGTACTGGATTTAGTGGATTTTAATTAATGTTTAATCACGCCAAAAACGATCCGTTAACCAACAAGTGGAGCTTGAACGACCTGGTGGAGAGAAATCTCAGTGCAGAAGACCGACTAAAGCAGTTCGAGGAAGCAGTGGACAACCTTCGAAAAATGAGAGATCACAACCAACACAAGGCGGAAGGAACCCACTTCGCATCGGAGAGCAGGTCTACATCAGATCACGGGTGCAGTCCGACCAAAGCCGAGGATTCCAGGAGAAGTTGCAATGCATCTATGAGGGTCCATACCAGGTGCGAGCCCAGCTGAGTCCGGTGAGCATATTGGTGCAGAGGCTGTCCAATCCTAAAGAAGTGCGAAGAGTGCACATAAAAGATGTCAAGGTATAAAGAAGTCAATAAGATATTCTTGAAGGTGGTAAATATGAGTTGGTAATGTATGAAGGGTTATGAACTTTAATTGATCATTTATGATTTCAGCAATTAATAATTTCAGGTCATAAAAAATATCTTTGTGTAATTAAATAGATGGATAAACAAAGTTACTTGATATAATTGAAATTTATTTAAAATGTATTAGTTGATTATTGAAGTTGATAATGAATGACTAATTTTGTTTACATGTTATATGTCTGTTTGTAAATAACGGATTACTAATGCTCATGGTGTAATTCATTTTCAGAAAAGTAAAATTAGTATATTAATTATGTACTTTCAGCAAAATAATGTCATGTCAAAGTTAAGATTTGATGATTGTAGATTAAGAATTTTAGATTAAGATTGTTAGATTACAATTGTTAGATTAAGACTGTCAAAGTTATTAATTTTAAGGTTTAATGAATTTTTTTATGTTCGAATAAATTGCTTGGTGGATAAAAGTAAACAAAGAGTAAACAAATTTTGTTTATGTAAAATATATTGAGTTAGTTAATTATCCATGAATATTATGTATTTGAAATTTAATCTGTATTTGTATTATTGTTATATTATAAGTGTGTTAAATAGTACAAGAAAGAATGTTGAACTTCTAAAACAAAATGTAAGTTGAAAAATTATGTGTTTATAATTGTAATTTATATCCAATACCAGTTTCCAGCCTGTTCCAATTGTTTGTAAATAACAACAAAACCAAACACAACACTGAAAGGAGAAGCAAATGGGATCTGAAATGGACATAAATTTTGAATCTTGATTTGTTGGTGAATTGTTTTAATATGAGTGGACTTACGCACCCAATTTTTTTTCTTTCTTCTTTTGTTTCCAAGCACTTATTGACTGCGAAAAATCCTGGTTTTTACCAAACGTAACGACACTGAGCACTCATTTTGAAGCACTTCATGGTAATGGGGAAGTAAATAAAAGAATTCATTCGAATAGTTCTCCGATCCACTCTACACTGCATCACACGGAACACGCAACAGAAAGTTGTATGTCAACTCTGTCTAATGTCACTTTGGTTAACTGTTGTTTATGTGGTACACTTCGTGGAGGGGTGGAGTGAGGACGGCCAAAGTCAACGAAACCGGTCTAGTATCGATCGGCCAAGCAGTCAGCTGATGGGAGATGGGGGCATGCTTGCTGTCCCGTTCTTCTGTTTGGAGTGAAGACAATGGACTGGGGACAACAATGCCTGTAAACAATGGACAGTGGTCTTGTGCTCTTGACCCGATTTATCAAGTGACTGTTTGGAAATGAATTAAGTGTTATAGTAGTTTGTAAGATGGAAGTATAAAGAGAGAATTTTTTTTTTTGGAGATCTGGAAAAGGAAAAATTTAGGGTAGATTTGAAAAAAAATGTTTGTTAAGGTTAGAAAATCTTAAGTCCTTTTAGAGATGTGATGAAGATAGGGTTTCAACAAACAAAAATTCCTTTTTTTTTTCTTTTGAAGGGGGAAAATAATTTAACAATTGTTAATTGTTTCAGTATAATTAAATTAGAAGATTGTATTTAGAAAATGTTAAATACTGTAAGAACTGAGATGTTTAGGAGTTTGGTTTATTTACCAAAAGTTTTCGATATAAATGCTCCAAGTTTTGAGAAAAATTCAGAATCTTCCCCTTTCAAATAAAAAAGTAGTTTTTTCCATATAAATTAGCTAAATAACCAGTATATTCACGTTTGTTAATTTCCTGTCAATTTCATGCGACATAATTTCTGAAGGCAACATGTTTGGTGAGCCTTACCTGTTCAGATGTCCTGGTTTAGAGGGTTCTAATTGGTTGGTTTAGCTTCTAGAGTCAAGAGGGGGTAAGTCCGTTGGTGGCAGGGTTGCGATCTTTCCAGCAGTTTGACGTTATCTTTCAGTGAGTGACCACGTTTGATCTACACGGCGATTTTAACCGTTTTCGGTGTTCTTTACCAGTACGGCAATTTATCTTGTTCGCGTGTGAGTGAGAGGGTGTATGCCGGTCAAGCTTTGTTGTGGTCACGTTTGGGATTTAATCCTCCAGGACAGCTACGTAAGTAATTTTTACATGTTTTCTTTAGTTAGGGTTTTTCTGTAGGGTTTTAGTAGATAGGGTAAGATCCACCAAGCATGCGCGGTTAAACTTGTTTCTGGTTTGAAGTCACTCTTCTAGTGACAGTTTTTAGAGTGTTTTGATTTCTGTTTAAAATTTTGTATGTAAAATGGAAAATGTTTCAAGTCACTAAAATCTGGTTATTTCTTTTGGTTCCAGATCTCCCGGAGGCAATTTAAGAAATGTTTAAGCAATTTTTTTCAATTTAAAGAATTTTCAATTTTTAAACGATTTTGAATTTAAAGAATTTTGAATTTTGAAATTTTTGATTTAATAGTTTAAAGAAATTTATTAAGAAAGTCAAAGAAATAAAAAAGGTTCTGATCTGAAGATATTTAATTTATTATTTTGGAAGAAATGTTTTAATTTATTTATGTTCCATTGAGCCAATAAAAGAAGAGATTTTGTATTTTCCTTTTTATTATTATTTTAAGAAGAAACCAGCTAATTTGTTGAAGTTATTTATAAGAAGAAAAATAAAGAAACATTTTTATCATTGAAGAATTTTTATTTTAATCTCTCATTTAAGTTGTTCAACATATCAAAAATAAATAGTAGCTTTAATAAGGCTACAAGTGTAGGTCCTACAAAACGGATATATCAGCCAAGAGTGTAGGTCCTACAAAACGGATATATCAGCCAAGAGTGGAGGTCCCACAAAACGGATATATCAGCCTAGAGTGGAGGTCCGACAAAATGGATATATCAGCCAAGAGTGGAGGTCCCACAAAACGGATATATCAGCCTAGAGTGGAGGTGCCACAAAATGGATATATCAGCCTAGAGTGGAGGTGCCACAAAATGGATATATCAGCCAAGAGTGGAGGTCCCACAAAACGGATATATCAGCCTAGAGTGCAGGTCCGACAAAACGTCTATATCAGCCTAGAGTGGAGGTCTGACAAAATGGATATATCAGCCTAGAGTGGAGGTCCCACAAAACGGATATATCAGCCTAGAGTGGAGGTCCGACAAAACGGATATATCAGCCTAGAGTGGAGGTCCGACAAAACGGCTATATCAGCCTAGAGTGGAGGTCCGACAAAATGGATATATCAGCCTAGAGTGGAGGTCCCACAAAACGGATATATCAGCCTAGAGTAGAGGTCCGACAAAACGGATATATTAGCCTAGAGTGGATGTGCCACAAAATGGATATATCAGCCAAGAGTGGAGGTCCCACAAAACGGATATATCAGCCTAGAGTGGAGGTGCCACAAAATGGATATATCAGCCTAGAGTGGAGGTGCCACAAAATGGATATATCAGCCAAGAGTGGAGGTCCCACAAAACGGATATATCAGCCTAGAGTGGAGGTCCGACAAAACGGATATATCAGCCTAGAGTGGAGGTCCGACAAAACTGATATATCAGCCTAGAGTGGAGGTCCGACAAAACGGATATATCAGCCTAGAGTGGAGGTCCCACAAAACGGATATATCAGCCTAGAGTGGAGGTCCGACAAAACGGATATATCAGCCTAGAGTGGAGGCCCCACAAACGGGATATATCAGCCTACAGTGGTGGTCATTGGATGTTACCATATTAAATTATAACTAAGAACAGTACTCTATGGGAGTTTCACAACTTACCACTAAGTTACAGGAAGTGCAATAATTGGAATACATAAGGGACTTAGCTGGTATTACCTGACCAATACTACGTGGTTCCTATTCCATGTCAAATGGGATATTAATAAATAACACTTTATGATCATAATAGCCCTCCCTGAGGTGTTTAGCAAACAAAATCGAATGGCATTTGATTAAGGATAAATCAACAGTGTTACAACTTTTACTATCCCTAACCTAATAAATTGACTTTACTTTACAGTGTATATATATATATATATATATATATATATATATATATATATATATATATATAAATGCATATTAATTACATTATGTAATTCATAAGCACGAATAAACATTTTAACTAAGGATTCTATTCGTATTTTCATATCTTATACGAAATACCTTAATTGTGGTTACCATGTAGTTTATTCTATTTTATTTTTTTATTTATTCATAAGACACCGATCGTCAAGATATGGGTGAATATGGATTTCGAATGAGTGTGATGAGTGTAGATGAGCGAATTTAGTCATTGTTACAAACTAAGGTCGACTATTCCTTAGAAAGTGTAATTAATTAATAGCCCAATGACAAATGAACAGCCGGTGGTTATCAGCTGATCCTTCTCAAAGTGTATTGACTCTGATTGGGATCGAACTGAGAACCTTTAGCACATGAAGCTTGGATTGAACCAACTACGCTACCGACCAATCTGTATTTGAAAAATAAATTGATCGAGTTACTTCAAAATCTCTGGCGAGGTGATCAAACCCTACGCTGACCAAATCACTCACCGCCATGAATCGTAATGACATCAAGTTAGTGATTGCTTATATGGACATGGACACTTCAGGAAATATCTGGCGAAGATTTGTCTTTACAGAGAAGACACCAGTTGCCGGCTTTGTGGTGAGGCTCTCGAGTCTGCTGAACCTTTACTAACTGATTGCGAGGAACAGGAGCTCAAGAGAAGGAGAATATTCGGGGACGAGTTCTCAGAAGAAAGAATGGTAGCTAGTCTGGGGATAAAGATTTTAGGGCTGGCTAAGCCGCTTGGAATAGGTACCCCATTCTAGTAGGTAATTGGGGAGCACAATAAACATAAGGTTGACGTTCAACCTAGGAATGGCCTCAGAGCTTTACTTCCCCTCAACAAACTAAACTAAAAACTACTTCTAAATTTTGCAGTATTTCTTTATAAAATAGTAGTTCGTAATGGTATTCATCAACATTCAACAACAATCATCTTTACATCTACATACGACAAAGACTTATTGCATGGTTTAATGGCCACAGAAGGAAAGGTTAGGAGTTGATCAACCCACTTCGTTAACATATATTTATCCCAAAATATTATAAATTGATTTTAAGTATAAAGATAAGTCAATGATCAAGAAATAAATAAAAATAAATAAAGATCAAACAAGTCAACGAAGCAGTACACTTGAAATCCAAACTAATCGAGAGATGTATATCCATAAATAAAAAACGATCTTCAAAACCATTTGGAAATATTTTAGCTACCTCATGGTATTTTGTAAAACAGACATTTTAACATTTTAAAATACATATGAACTATTATAAAACTAATTATTTGGTATGAAAGATATCACAGTAATTCCGAAAGTATCTTATTAATCGAATAGACAAATACTTGCATGGACTATAAAACCAGAAACGCTGAGAAGGACCAGAGATAATCCATGGATATGAACTGGTAACCATCATACTTCGCCGGTGATATAGGGATGTAATTGTCGGGTATTACCATTTCCCCAGCCAAGCACTTTAGCTAGACGCTGCATTACCATATTAATCACTGTAACTTGTTACCCATGGTGACAACAACTTATTACTGTTTTGTCAAATATTTTAGATGTTATACACACTGTGAAATATGTCATGTTGGATTTCAGTATTTTAATAAATATTACACTCATTAATGTTTTATAAATATGTTAGTCAAACTGTTATTTTTGTTGGGTAATTTTATACGTTTTAAAAGACCTAAAATGTTTTTTTTTCTGTTCTAACCCCCACCTAAACCGTCTTTTGGTCTACAATATATAACTATACTTTGGTCTTATGGTGAATGTAATACTGCTTACAGTATGATTATGTGTAGACTTTCATATGAAAATAACTTACTCTAAAGGGTTATGTATTCAGGATTAAAACTTTGTTAAACATTCAAAGCTTTGGTAATGCTGAAATAAACTGTGTCTAATTAAATACCAAACTATAGGACATTTGTAATTCTACCTCCTAATTTGAACTGATTGTTAATGTATTAAAATGAATTTAGTTTTATTGCTGTCTTCACCAAATATTTCTCCTATTCACGAAATAAAGAAAAATACTTGAATTTGTTTTAAAAGCCTTTCCTTTTGCTCTGTAATACAAGTCAATGAGTGAATATAAAATCACCATAGCCAAAGTGGCACTTAGTTAACGTGAATTTTTTTAAATTTATATTTCACTTAGGCTAGGAATTATGAGAGTGCAAAATAAATACCTTTAAATGTTAAAAAACATACAAAACTTACAAAATATTAGTAAGTTACGTAAATTATATAATTAATGTAAATAGTTTTTAATTAGCATATTACGTGTTGGTATATATATATATATATATATATATATATATATATATATATATATATACAGTACAAGTAAACGTCACATAACACATATATATTACAATATAAGCACAAAATGCACAAATATATTACAATACAAGTACAAAATGCACAAATATTATGGTGATCGATTTCGGTGAACCACGATCACCTTCCTCAGACCAGAGGGATTCACAAAAGAATCAAGAATAAAGAAAGAGGATCTTTTGTGAATCCCTCTGGTCTGAGGAAGGTGAGCGTGGTTCACCGAAATCGATCACCATAATATTTGTGCATTTTGTACTTGTATTGTAATATATTTGTGCATTTTGTGCTTATATTGTAATAAATTTATGTTTTATGACGTTTACTTGTACTGTGAATTAATGTAAATATGTTACTGAATTTTCAAAAAAAGAAATTATAAATAATTTGATGCTACACTTTGTATTACTAATCAATTACAAATTAGTCAGTGTGTTAAACTAACCCAAATCTTATGGTACTAGTAACATCTAAGACCAAGTATTAAGTATTCATATTGGGTTATTTGTTAGTGTTTTTCTATTTCAGGTGTGTTGAATTTTCAGTTGACTAAGTACTAAGTACTAACTACACATCATCCTCTCTAAGTTGGATTAACACTCACTCACCTATAAGAATATCACTCAACAGAACTGTGGTTGAGCTAGTAACCAGTGAACATGTGTATTATTTTCAAAATCAGCAACTTGAGTACAAACCTGCAAAAATAAAACATATTTAGGAGTAGGAGGGGGAAATATATTGAGTTTTATATTTACTACTAATTCTAGAAGTAGCTGAATGTAAACATATCATGAAAATATAATATTTTATGTTGATAAAAAATAATACATGAATACATAAAAATTAATTAAATACAAATTTTAGAAAATAGTGAGATTTTTTGTCTAAAATTTTTGAGCAAGTAATTAAATATGTTTATGTATAAAGAAACAACGAATATATAACAATCGCCATAGAGACCAAAGAAAGAAATAAAATAAAAAAAATAATCAGTTCCGACAGGGTCATTAGTTTAAAACCAGTTGTGAATCCCATTCGTGTAAGAATAGGAAACGCAACTCACCGATTCTCCGATACATTTACATTCATCATAAGTAGATAATATTTGGAAATGACCAATGCTTCAAGTGTTTAAGAAAGCACTTGATGCATTGGTTTCAGAATTATATTATGGTTACAGAATTATTCGTATAAATATTTTTACCTACTTTTGCACGTGACATATTATTTTAATCTATATTTTTATTACATACTTGCCCAAACGACTAAATCAGGTATAAACCTTGTAAGTATAGGATACAAGACAACTTTAAATGCTACATATTATAAATAAGGAGCTCGATGTGAAATTAACGTGTTTCTGCTTATTAACATAGGTCAATGATGGAAGTGAAACTGTATAAAAGCTCACGAGATAAGAAAGGTGAAACATATAAATCACCTTTTTTATGAACACTTGTATTTACACACATTTTACTCAAAACATGAACAAAGCTTTAATATATTTCCATTACTAATTTATATAGACCCTAAAAATACATTTTCTATAATTTTTCAAAAAGTCAGGCAAAATAGTTAATTTGACCTACAACATCTAAAATTAATTTGAACTGTTTTAGAAGAAGTAATAGGTTTATTCACTTCCAAAACTAACTTTAACTTAAATAGTTACAAATTAATTCACTTAGTACATAGGAACGTTGAGCTTTTTATGTAATTTTTTTTAATTGACGTTAAATACGTATTTCACGATAAGTGTAGAATACATTTCAGTAACAATAGGACTGCTTGATTAGATCACTTTTTTGTACTTTTTTTAACCACACTTGGTTTTTGATATATTTTGCATCGATAGAATATCGGAGTAAAATATACTACGCTTAAAAAGTAAGTTATATTTTTCATTAAATTTATATAAAAAGCTGTAACATAACTTGCTCCTTAAAATAGATCCGTAATACTAAAGATACTTAATGAAGAAATAGTAATAGTCAAATATGGTAAGGTATTACTATTACTTCATCTGTAGACATAGTGACAAATATGTCCATAAATTCTTTCAAATAAATAGTTTAATTAGATTATTGCATAGTGGCTTCGATCAGTTTATGTTGGAAGGTGTTTTATCGATTTTGTGTACTAAATACATTATACATGACGTTCAGTATAGTCATAACTGGATTAATGACAAAGTAATAAACAATTAATAATGAGAGAAAATTTTAAAATCTTTAGTTTATATGTTTTTGGTATTTAAACTGCAACGATGCTTTACTGAAAAAGAATCAAGATTGACTACTCAGAGACAGCTTAAAACTATTGTTTCGTAAAAATAAACCACGAAACAGATATCTTAACGGCAAACGACTACAAACGAAGCCCCAAGAGAGCACTCGTTTACCCACCAACCAAGTAACTGTCCTAGAATAAATCCTAAGGAAAGATATATTTGAGTTAACAGGCAAAATAATAACCAATAATAATAATGACCATTCGTAGCTTCGTTTGACATTTTTTGATACGCTACATAAATTTAACATGTTCACAATATTTTAATAAAGTACTTACACATTTTATGTTAAGCTTATTCACACTAAATGTAAATAAACAACATAAATATTTACATAACATATCCCTGAACTAATGTCCCAAACTTAGGATACGGTTCCTTAGGAAAAAATAAGAAAAACGTTTCTACACATACAACGTGTTTTTTTTTTTGTCTGTTAGAATGTGTATTTTAAAGAAATTTTTGTAACCTCCGAACAACTGAAGTTTGCGAACCAATGAGGTTAACTCGTTCAAACTTAGTATAGAAGTTGTTCTAATTATGCACTTTTATTATATGATGATTTCACAATTTTCTATTAAAGGAAAAGAAAAGATGGCCCTTTATATATTTTAACTGAGCATTATTTAAAAGATACTCACAAAAAGACAAAATATTGCTAATTTAACAAACGAGCCTTTGTATGTTGCCATCCAATCATAAATAACGACGGAACATGCATATAATACATGTAAGGTAGACTGCGCTTCAGGCAAGGCTCTGTTTACCGGAGCCACTTACAGTGTATTATAAAAATGTACACTTAATACATATTAAAAATACTTGTTATATAATTTTATATAAATTAGGTATTTCAAATAATAACATTAATTTAAGTTCTTATAGACGAATTCCAGTTGATTCATTCAACATTGGAAGAATATAAATAACCGCAACAATTTGGAAAAGACAACATATTTCAAACTTGTTTTACCAAATAATTCAGCGTTTCATGAACTTCAAAATAATGTGCCAACTGACCCATTTTGCAATTTGTATTTTTTCGAGATTCGAACCTGTGAATTTATTTTCTGGCACAACCTGGGGGTTTTAATGCAACATAAAGAATTTTGCGACGTCCGAAAAATGAGATTAAGTAGCATTGCAGTTTATTGCTTCATTATAAGTCCGACGGTTCAACCACACTAGGTGATGTAAAACACACTGTGTATTATAAAGACCACTATCTTAGTTTAACATCTATGAACATTAATCATTAATAAACATCAACATTATACAGTCGGATACCTTTTGACACGTAATGGCAGTTTTAGAATGTTTACTCGTTTATACAATTGGTAACCTAAAAATCATAATACGAGCGTTAATTACGCAGTGTACGTACGTTCATAAAACAATGTCATGTAGTACAAAATAATACAAGTTTTCATGGACAAATATAGTACACAACTACAAGAGGATATTAATTATATTAGGGAAGAAGGATGATTTCTTTATACAACTATTTCTTTATAAAAAAATTGAGTAGCCGATCTCTCTTTAAAATTATTCTGCCCATTTCTTATAGACTGTTGGTGTGTCTGACGGAGTAGAGAGAACCAGTATAGTAGAAGGTCAACATTACTAATACAAGCTCCATTCCAGGCCTGCGCTATTTCTAACTCAGGTCCTTAAGACTTTGACCACTTGGCCAATGCCAGTAATAAATTTTTAAACTTGTTAATAAGAGTGCCAGTTACCTTTATTTGATTCGCTTAACATTTGGATAAAGGTAAATTCTGGGCCATGCAATCAACTTTTTTGTTATTTTTTTCATTAGGCACTAGTTAATTGAACGTGCTGCTAATAATTGATTGAATATATATTTGCAACAAGATTTACAACAATAATATTATTTTAAATTTGTGTATATTTAACTATCATATGTTATGAAAGCAAAGATTTAAAAAGAATTGCTTTTATTTATGAGTAAGCAAGGTGAATCCGTACAAATTCTTCCTTTCAAAAAATATTTCTGAGCACAGCAAATGAGTGTTGTTATAAAGGGAGTAATTTTGTAGCTACATATTATAAGCAATTACTCTGCATTTTTGAGATGCTTTTGTACATTTACTTTGGCAGTACATTTTACTTTGTTTAAGACTACTTTTTTTGCTGGTAAGGTTATTTTGTAAGTTCAGCCTCTTGTAACTAGCTGCAGACAGACAGTCTTACAGCAGACTCGGAAAGTGTATTTTCACTGATTTTCCTTCCTGTTTCTTCATAGTTTTAGGTTTTAAAAATTACAAACATATTTGCTACCCACTCTGCATGGAAACTAGGTGCAGCAAAATATTTTTTTTTATTTTGATCTGAGATGTAAAACCGTGTTTTAAATAAGTGAAGGCTCATAATGAACTAACAACAACTGTTATCTAAATACATGGTTTTATATTCAATTTCATAATATATTTTAATCGGCTAAAAACAAAAAAAGAAAAAACCTGTTTATTGTATAGCAATGTTTTAAAAAACTGACCTTTGGGATTAGTTAAATTAAAATTCCTCTGCCGTAGGTGAATAAATGATGTCCATTTGGTAGAATTTTGTTTACATATTTTGAGTTCAACATTTTTATACAAATTAATGGAATTTCTGTCAAGCATTATTGGTTCGTTCTAAACATTTACATCATTGTTTAGTCAAAAACATGTCCGCTGGGTTTCTATTTAATTTGTTATTGTATCTGACACGCTCATATTGAATATCGTCAAAAGAAACACTTCTATAATATTTAGAGAAAGACATAATCTAAAATGATACTTAACCAAATCCAAAACCCATACATTATTTAATTCAATTATATATTTTTTATGAACTGAACCATTTAGTTTGAGAAACCATGTCCCACAATATTGAAAATGCATGCAGTATATCGTTTCCTCAGTTTTATTCTCTCAATTTTTTTAACCCAATCGAAATGATATAGTTCGATGAAATTGTAAATCATTAATAATAATGATGTTAGCGTGTAAAATAGTTTACTTATAAAGTTATTATAGTTACTTATAAACTTTTTGAAAATTATTAATTTAATATTTTAATTACTTTAATATTTAAACAATAAATATGCAGATACCATAGCTGAAGTCTTCATATAAATATAACTTCAAAACAATAATTAAAAAATAAATTTCATTAATAGGTTAGTAAATAATTATGTATTCAATGAATCTATTATGTAAACTTAAAATAACACATTTGATAGAATTTTAATTACATGAAAATGACATTCCATCAAGATTCAATGACAAGTCGTGAATGACAGTGCCAGTCCATTTAAACCACTCACCTACTGTATTTGCCAAACTTACCAAGCGTGTTATTAGAATTGTTTTTGATTAAAAAGTCCTATTAATGTTGAACATACCATTCCTATCTAGAACACACTCAATGTTGAACATACCATTCCTATCTAGAACACACTCAATGTTGAACATACCATTCCTGTCTAGAACACACTCAATGTTGAACATACCATTCCTATCTAGAACACACTCACTGTTGAACATACCATTCCTATCTAGAACACACTCAATGTTGAACACTCGAGTGAATATGGTGAATGCTTTGTTATTTAGATAATATTTTAATGGATCAAACGATTTATTATGATAGCAAGGAAGCAGGAATTATTTTGACCCATAGAACATTTAATGAGAAAAAGCTATCCAACTTTAATTAGTGAGTTTAGATTCTTATTGAAATGCATTTACAGCTAACTAATATCTAAATCTTTGGGAGTAATAATATAATTTACATTCAAAGATCTGTTTACATGAAAGTGTATATCTCACAACGTCACAATGTAACATAACTATACGAGTAATATAATTTACATTCAAAGATCTGTTTACATGAAAGTGTATATCTCACAACGTCACAATGTAACATAACTATACGAGTAATATAATTTACATTCAAAGATCTGTTTACATGAAAGTGTATATCTCACAACGTCACAATGTAACATAACTATACGAGTAATATAATTTACATTCAAAGATCTGTTTACATGAAAGTGTATATCTCACAACGTCACAATGTAACATAACTATACGAGTAATATAATTAGTCATATCAATACATTACTCTAATTTGGAAGATGGTTTAACCTGAACAAAATATCTCTGTCATTTATGTTATATTGCAAACCAAATCTCCACCTTCAATAGCTTAAGAAAGAGTGTAATAATATATGTATATTTCAATAACAAAATAATAAGCTGATACCATTACCAATGTACGTGTATGGATGGGCGGGTGGGTCATTACCACTATGTGTATGAGTGGGCGGAGATTAGGATAAGGATCAGAGACTGATAAGTTATGGTACTGTCTTCCCGACGAAGAGATGATGCTATACCTAAAACAGATACACGTTTAGTGGCTCCTCATTGATATTCTTAAATGCTGCCGGTTTCAAAGAACTATGGAACTTTAGGTTCCACCAGAAAAAACCAGAAAAATAATTCATAGATCTGGTATTTTATAAAATGTTAATGTAAAGAGGCATTATATAATATAAAATCATTGTGTACTGCTAGTTTATAAATAAATGTGTTTATTCAAACCAAGCAAATCTTAAAAAAGAGTTAGTAATAATCTACATTAGATTAAATATATTTAATATGTCACTGAAAAGATATATTTGTTCATAATTTTATTTCCTTTTTGCCAACAATTATTAAAGGATGACAATTGTCACTTATTTCTTGACCAATTGAAACAGTTGTGTGAAAACAATTTCCTCTATTCGTAGCTGTGCAATAAGGTCCTAATATTTCAGTATGTTTACTCTGAAGGATATGGTAAGCCCTCAAATTACGTTTTTCGTTCATAAGAATAATATGGAAAAATATTTAAATAAATATAAAAGTAACAGCTGTTCAAATGTAAATAACGATTTCCAAAATGTTTTACAGCTGTTGGAATGTAAACAATGGTGTTTATAGTATTGAGAAGGTCAGATAATTCCACGTTAACCACTGTCGGTTTCAAAATTCAATGTACTCGAGTTTGAACCCTGCTATAAATACAATATTTATTTAATTTTTAAAAATTATACACCATTTTAGCTTATTTAATTCTCCGTATTGCCATATAAATTAAGATATTTTAGTTTTGTGATGAATATTTTTACTGTGGTTCGAAGACATAAAAACACAGATTTTTAGCACTTTTGAGACGAATCTCTTAAAACATAGCTAAAATGCCAGTTTTCTAACCTTTACAGTTTTTATTTACAAAATATAAAACTTTGTTTCAAAAGTTCTAAAAATCAGTGTTTTTTTGTGTGTCTTCGAACAACAATAAAAAATATTAAATACTAAAGTAAATAATTTAATTTATAGTGCAAGAAGCAGAATTAAATAATTTATAAATGTCCGTATAATTTTTAAAAATTGAATAAATATTGTATTTATCAGGGGTTCAAACTCGAGTACATCGCATTTTGAAACCGACAGTTTGATTTTGATATGAACGCGTTTGACAAAGGCTAAGTAAAAATCATTAGGGGTTTATACCAATAAATAGGGAATAACGCAAGTTATTTGGATGAGATACTGTAAGTAAATTTATTACTGTAATTCTACGTTTTACAGATAATCTACTATTATTTGTAGTCAAATGTCATTGGCCAAGGCTGAAGACGGAAGTGTAACGAGTGCATCGAGTGACGGGGTTGGCATGCAAAGCGTGCAGGGGTGTCCCCCATTAGGTAATATCAGCATATGCTTACCTAATAATACATATTTTATTACTGTGTTCGCTTCTAGTAAAACATAATATATTCTATTCTGTTGTAAATTTTTCTAAAAATTAAATGTTGGTTTAAAAAATCGGTAAAATGTGTATTTGATCTTCTAAATGCCAAGTATTTTTCAGTAATACACAAATGTACTAAAATAGTTCTACTAATAGTACACAAAGAGCTAAGCCCTTTTAGAATGTGGGCCGGTACTATATTTAAGTATGTGAATATTTATAGTTAAACCTATTTCATTATTATATTTATTTTAAACCTAAAACATAGTAATCAAAGATAATGTAATTTATTTTGAACTAAAAATACAGACATCTTGCTTATAATGAAACTATGTTTGGTTTGTTTGTTTGTAAACTTTTAACTGTTTAGAAGAAAAATAAGTCGTTGTAAACAACGCACATAACCTTAAAGGCAAACAGTATTGTTAAATGAGAGAGTGTAATACGGATAATGTATGTAACTACTTGATTAAGTTCTTCTTTTAATTTTTATACATGACAAAATGTATTAGCCTGTTGTGTATAGTCCTATAAAAGTGACTTCTAATAAACAAAAAGTTCATTTTTCACCCACAGTAAAAATATCAATCACTATGCAAGCTTTGTATTAAACACAGCTGTTTACCCGTACTTTACGGCCGTAAACGGGATTAAAACATAAACGGTAATGTGAATGAGGCACTGTTTCTAATCAAGTACAATTTACGTTCAATATAATTTAATGTTAACCATCGTAAATGTTTGATTGACATATGACGATAAAAAACACCTGATGACATACAAAAAGATACTGACCTCTCCATAACTAGGTCGGTAACTTTCGGAACATGGATATGAAGAAGAATTAAGTAAAACCAAATGTGGACCATTCACTTGATAACGTGAAATGCAAACATGAGCGTTTTCAACCGACAACAAATTTTAATACAACCTGTATTAGATTCTCTGGAGAACGAAAGTTTATATATATAAATTTCATATTTTATAAAACTGTAAAATTATCACTAAGACTCGAGCAACTTTTTAACAATCAATTTTTATGGAGATTTATATAAATATTTTCAACAAATTAAATAGATATCTGTAAAGTAGGAACTAAATAGAAAGTATACGTATGCAACAGAGGTGTTACGTAATTTACCCAACAAACCAATATCATTACTTTCTGATCATCTAGGGTCTTAGATACTATGCTAAATCACTAATCACTACAAAGTGGGGCGATCAATTAGACAGCCATAAAGTCTAGGGCAGTGAGGAGTTATTGTTCAACGGAACTGAAGTGTTGCGTAATTTACTCAACAAAACGAGGTCATTACATTCGGGTCATCTAGAGTCTTAGATACTAAGGTACATCACTAATGACTTGAACGTAACACGTTCAATTAGACACCAATAAAGTCTAGGGCAGTGAGGAGTTATTGTTCAACGGAACTGAAGTGTTGCGTAATTTACTCAACAAAACGAGGTCATTACATTCGGGTCATCTAGGGTCTTAGATACTAAGCTGCATCACTAATGAATTGAACGTAACACGTTCAATTAGACCCCCACCAAGTCTAGGGCAATGAGGAGTTATTGTTCAACGGAACTGAAGTGTTGCGTCATTTACCCAACAAAACGAGGTCATTACATTCGGGTCATCTAGAGTCTTAGATACTAAGGTACATCACTAATGACTTGAACGTAATACGTTCAATTAGACACCAATAAAGTCTAGGGCAGTGAGGAGTTATTGTTCAACGGAACAGTGGTGTTACGTCATTTAACCAACAAAACGAGGTCATTACATTCGGGTCATCTAGGGTCTTAGATACTATGCTACATCACTAATCACTACAATGTGGGGCGATCAATTAGACAGCCATAAAGTCTAGGGCAGTGAGGAGTTATCGTTCAACGGAACTGAAGTGTTGCGTCATTTACCCAACAAAATGAGGTCATTACATTCGGGTCATCTAGAGTCTTAGATACTAAGGTACATCACTAATGACTTGAACGTAATACGTTCAATTAGACACCAATAAAGTCTAGGGCAGTGAGGAGTTATTGTTCAACGGAACAGTGGTGTTACGTCATTTACCAAGGTCATTACATTCGGGTCATCTAGGGTCTTAGATACTATGCTACATCACTAATCACTACAATGTGGGGCGATCAATTAGACAGCCATAAAGTCTAGGGCAGTGAGGAGTTATCGTTCAACGGAACTGAAGTGTTGCGTCATTTACCCAACAAAACGAGGTCATTACATTCGGGTCATCTAGAGTCTTAGATACTAAGGTACATCACTAATGACTTGAACGTAATACGTTCAATTAGACACCAATAAAGTCTAGGGCAGTGAGGAGTTATTGTTCAACGGAACAGTGGTGTTACGTCATTTACCCAACAAAACGAGGTCATTACATTCGGGTGATCTAGAGTCTTAGATACTAAGGTACATCACTAATGACTTGAACGTAATACGTTCAATTAGACACCAATAAAGTCTAGGGCAGTGAGGAGTTATTGTTCAACGGAACAGTGGTGTTACGTCATTTACCGAGGTCATTACATTCGGGTCATCTAGAGTCTTAGATACTATGCTACATCACTAATCACTACAATGTGGGGCGATCAATTAGACACCCACAAAGTCTAGGGCAATGAGAAGTTATTGTTCAACGGAACAGAAGTGTTGCGTCATTTACCCAACAAAACGAGGTCATTACATTCGGGTCATCTAGGGTCTTAGATACTAAGCTACATCACTAATGACTTGAACGTAACACGTTAAATTAGACACCAACAAAGTCTAGGGCAGTGAGGAGTTATTGTTCAACGGAACAGTGGTGTTACGTCATTTACCCAACAAAACGATGTCATTACATTCGGGTCATCTAGAGTCTTAGATACTAAGGTACATCACTAATGACTTGAACGTAATACGTTCAATTAGACACCAACAAAGTCTAGGGCAGTGAGGAGTTATTGTTCAATGGAACAGTGGTGTTACGTCATTTACCGAGGTCATTACATTCGGGTCATCTAGGGTCTTAGATACTAAGCTACATCACTAATGACTTGAACGTAATACGTTCAATTAGACACCCACAAATTCTAGGGCAATGTGGAGTTATTGTTCAATGGAACAGTGGTGTTACGTAATTTACCCAACAAACCAAGATCATTACATTCGGGTCATCCAGAGTCTTAGATACTATGCTACAGCGCTAATGAGTGGGACGTAACACGTTCAATTAGTGAGCCACAAAGTCTAGAGCAGTGAGGAGTTATTGTTCAACGGAACAGAGATGTTACGTCATTTTCCCAACAAAATGAGATCATTACATTCGGGTGATCTAGAGTCTCAGATACTACATCGCTATTGACTACTAAATGATGGGATAGTTAATATAAAAATTGTAAGAAGAATTTACAATACAATAAATAAATAGTAATACTATACTGGTACTAATTTTCCTTCGGTGCTTAACTATTGTTTCTCAATAATTGTTTACACATTTGTATCTGAGCATGTATGTGGATATTTATATATATATATATTTATATATATATATAATTTTTAATTGATTTAGTGTAAAATTACTTTACAAGTGATTAAAGCAGTTTCATTGATAAAACAGCTTAAATAATGAACACTGATGTGGTTAGTGAATATAATACTATTTTGACTAATTTTGTACTACAATGCATCTTAGTGAGAATTTTAATGATGAATTTAAAAATGGATAAACGAGATAACTTGACGAAGAGAAGTATTATACGACCAAATATGCGACTGCTAACTTCATAATCAATTTTGACTTAATTACGAATAAGTAAACCAGCGTTAGTGACAGTCAGGTTCATTTTACCAGAGATATATCACATTGCAAGAAACACCACCAGTATTGGAAACTAATAGGGTAAACAGGATGTAAACTCTGAGATCCATTCATAAGCAAATTATATGTAATATTTTTTACTATTACCATCAACATAAATGTAATTGAAAGTTTGAGTTACTGACATTCAAGAACTATACTAAATCATATAAATAGTTGACAATAGTTTGCACACAATATGTGTCCACATCCGATGTACAAACTTTGCCGAGAATCAGACCAAACACGTCAAGTCCCAGTCGTAATGTCGTTCCATTACCATTAGCTTCTGAAATGTTGTTTATTTTATTGCAAGTGGAATTTTAAATATATCAGCATTACTATGCCTCTTTGATTTGACTGGAGTTTTTTTATTTACATATCTATCCAAGGTTTTCATTCATTATGAATATTGTTCTGAAATGTTAGCTTAGAATTATTAAAGAAATGGAAGAATATATTGTATCATGAAAAAAGGCTGATTACTATCTACAATAACATCGCACTAGGTTTTTATGTAATATTCCAAATATAAGAACAATAAATGAACTTTTTTCCAAACTTCATCCCTTTCTTACCTTATTTTAGTAGACCATTTAGGCCCCATTTAATATATACGAGAGGCCTATAAAATATTGTTTACCTATAAAACGTGCGTTGCTCGTAGGATTATTGTTGCTACTAAATTTTGTCTAAACATAAACCTTATTGTGTTTAAATATTTGTTCTGATTTGCACAATTACTATCGGGATCGTAATAAGATAGTATAAATGCACATTTTATTGCTGATTACTCAACAGTTACTGACAATTTTGCAAATTACAGCAACTTCCATTTTGTCAGCACCTTACTTGTAGTAGGGTTTCAACCTCTAGTGAAGCATGAAAATAAAATAAAATAATAAAATAATGAAAGAGTATTAAGAACGTAAAATTGGCGCTATTCAGATAACAATATATTGGCAGTTACAGAGAGATTTTTCTGATGATTGGTTTTTATTTATTGGCCTTGAACTATGACTTGCTCCTGTTTGCGGCCCTTCCATTTGCGGCAAACTGGATTTCTCTGACATTTGTGGCCCGACTTAAACTGACCCCCTAATTATTGGTTATTTATGACTTTGGGATCAATAGGAAGACGGAATTTCTTGCGGCTCAGACTCAGTTTTGAACAAACATAATTTTTATTATATCGAACCTATATATAGTATATATGTATGTATGTAGTAACTATAAGATATGCTAATAAAATTGTTATCTACTGCCAAAGAAGAGTTGAATGTAATTATTAGATCAATTCTCAGTGACTTACTTTTAAATTTGTAGTCTAATTTGCCGAGTTATGCTACAATCTAAATATGTTAAATAACAATCTTCAACTAATTATTCATATTTAATAGATCGCCATAATATACCATATTTTAGCGCGTACTCTTTTACTATATAATTTCAAAATTCATCAACTATATTTAACAGTGACTATAATTAGTCACTTTTAAGTGTAATTAAAGAGCTCAACGAGGTATGTGTATTTATAGTGAGACTTAGAATTTATGGTAACAAGGAATTCCTTAAACCTACAAGTTCAAAGCAACATATTGGTACAACACATACCCTTAGTATATAGGCTAGTACAAGTATTTAATATTGCCTCTGTAGTAATTGTATTTTTGGAAGAAATTAATAGAAATTTACAACCAATATATATTGAGTTAAAGTTGAAGCTCACAAAAGTATATATAATCTTAATTTGTTGATAAATCCAATTTAAAATGTTGAATTGTGTAACCAAATCGTTGATGCATATCACTTTTGACGGCATGAACGCTTTCATTTCGTGTTTACTCTAATTAAATCCGCCATTCTCATGATCCTCATTTCCAACATTTAGACTCAGCAAAACAAAGTCCCGCCTGAACTCACTCACTGATAGTCAAGGTCACGAGGCAGGTCTCGTCAATACTCATTATTCCTAGTGTGTTATGTTTGTTTAGGCTATTTTTAATATATGTATTGAAGGAGCGATATATCCTTGTTTGTTACTATTATTTTTGTGCATTCATTAATTTGTGATCATTTTAATATTATATCTAGCATTATCGTGCTCATTTTAATTCAATTCTTGTCGAACATTTACTGTTATTAATCCACACTACAACCATAATTAATGAGCTTTGAATATATAGGAAGTACAACATTGCATGATCTGAAAATAACAGGTCGGGTTATGGAAATATTTTGTTTACTGGACAAATCTTTAAGAGATAATATCAGAAATGTATCTATTTCTAAACTTATAATTTACAACAATATAACCAAAAGTCGAAGGCATCTTCCTGGGCTGGTGACTACACCTTCTGCTGCTAAAAATATCGTCACGAGTTCAAATCCCGAGAGTTCGACTTAACTTCACTTTGGAGTTGGACAGCTGCCCGGCCACACGGTAAAATCTATGTTAAAAATGCAACTTATGTTAGGGAAACTAAAATAAAAAATAACCGCAAAATTTGGGTTGGTAATTCTTAAATACACTGATTTATTATCATTAGAGTGGTGTATATTAACTGGTGCATAGAACTAGTGGCATAGATTAACAATGGTATAAATTAACTGGTGTATAGAACTAGTGGCATATATTGACAGTGGTATAGATAAACTGTTGTATAAAACTAGTGGCATAGATTAACAGTGGTATAGATAAACTGGTGTATAAAACTAGTGGCATTGATTAACAGTGGTATAGATAAACTGGTGCATAGAACTAGTAGCATGGATTAACAGTGGTATCGATTAACTGGTGCATAGAACTAGTGGCATTGATTAACAGTGGTATAGATAAACTGGTGCATAGAACTAGTGGCATGGATTAACAGTGGTATCGATTAACTGGTGCATAGAACTAGTGGCATTGATTAACAGTGGTATAGATAAACTGGTGCATAGAACTAGTGGCATGGATTAACAGTGGTATAGAATCATCGTAAAATTCAGTAAACTAATTTTACGATGATCAACTTCCTACAGACTTAGTTACTTAGTATACTCATTGATTCGATGTAGACTCATGATTTGGTTCGATCATTTTTTTAAATGATCGAACCAAAAGTTTTCCCTTGGCATATAGTAAAATATGTAGTAATTATTAATGTAATATTTAGGGAAACACTTAATTTGCACTTCTACGCAAGGTGTTAATAATTCAGTTAGAGTGAACTTCAAGCCCTTTGCACCATATTGTATATAGTATTGAACATTTTATAACGTAATTGAACACTAACGTTATATTCTTTTTTATTTATTATGTATATAATGAGATGGATTACTTAAAATAAATGTTACTACAGTTGAAACGCAACTCAACACAAGTTTAAGACAGAATAAGTACGAAGAGGTATACAGTAGATATCTTCAGACCTTTCTACGTAGTGTATCAAATTTGTTGAATTTGATAGTTGTTAATTTTGTACTTATATTCTATGGAACTTTATGTGTTGACATATGATTTAATTATTATTTCTACTAGTTATTTATGAAATAAACAATTCTTTATTCATATATAAACTATTTAAAGTAACTGAAAATATATATGTAACTAATTTAATAACATGAATTGATTAGAAAGTTAAATTAAGCAATTTAATACATAACTAAACATTTTTTAGTAGTATTATTCAATATAATTAATTACTGTTACAAGTGTAAAAACTATTTCAAACATTTTAATATTACGTGCAAAATTATAGTTTGCTGAAACTGTCGATGTTCATTAATTTTTTGCCAAAATTTGTTCAATGTTTTAACAAGATTTTATAATGGTGTAAGGTATTTTTAAGAGCTCTTCAAATGATTACCCAGTTAAATTGTATCGTTTCCCGTCTTATTATAATGGTGAGATTTTTGCGTTTACAAGTTAGATGAAGCACGTAATTTTGTAGTTATAATATGGAGCTGATGTTACAAATGTAATTATTAAATGAATTTATTTAAACATGCTATTTATAAAACATGAAACGTGTCAAAATAGACCGTAAATTTTTATTAAATGTTTATTAATTTTAATAATGATGTTTATTTAATTCATAGACATGATAGCCTTAGAACTAAATTGAATATGAATTATATGTATATGGTTAGTTTCTGCAATGTATCCACAATGTTTTTCTTTCTTAATTATAATACAATATAATATTATTACGAGTTATAATGTTAGAAAGCCAATTACAGCTGATCGTCAACGTAAGACTCAATTTTGATAATCAATTATGTATTGGCTTTAACGTAATCTCTAAGACAATCACAGTAATTGATTGTCGATCAGTTCCTCGGTCGAAAGTTACGTGCTTCTTTCAGCATACGCAACATTGCGTGAAGGCTGCTTGCGATTAAATATTGACAATAAATATATTATAACGTTGCTATATTTATTTTCAGTAATTCTTTAATACTGATTCATTGAATCGATTGTTTTATATTATATATTATACTTGCACTTTCAAGTACAAACCTATTACCTAGACACTAATAAGATTGAAAATAAAGGTTTGTCATTATTATAAAACAAAAAACTGGTATCCTGCAAGAGCTATGAAAAACACACATAGAAAGCCACGTGTAATACGTCCGCAATTCCATGGCTGAATTAGCAATGTCTGACATTACAGTTTCCTTATCTGACTCCATGTTACATTAATATGCTAATTCCAGACATAGATCATCCCATTACGGTATGAGCGCATCTCAAATTGGTATCGTACTACGTTATATTTGATATTTGTAATATGACCTATTCAGTAACTATACTAATGACTATGTAAGATTTGATTTCAAAAAACATTTATGATGTAGGTTGCAGTTGAATATAGTGAGCCAGTTGTTCTTGTTGAAAATAGTAATTTAGTATAAATGAAATACTGTTAGAATTATTTCATAAAATAATTATTAGATATATAGGATTATACATATCACAGTTGCAGACGTAAGTCTCTCTTACCACGTAGCTAACTAAAGGGACGGCTGAATTAAAATTTTTTTATATCTCTAAACTAAATTAAAATAATTCAACCGCGTTCAATTTACAAATGTCACGTATGAGTGTCAGTATTTCTCACTCCTTCCATAATTTACAGTCTCGGTGAACATACATTTTCCTCATTTTAAATGAACATTATATTTGTAAAAAAACCCCTTTTTGAGATCACGAAACATACGAAACTGAAAAAAGGTTTGTACTAAATGGGATGTGTATTGATAACTGCAATAACTTTTTATTTAAAATGATTTGTACTAATACAAATATACTTTTGAATAGTTATCTAATAAAAATAAACTATCTATTTAAATAAATTAAACTGTTACCTGTGCAAAATTTCAAATACAGTACCTATAAGACTATTTAGAGGCAGACCACTCTTATAGTTGTATAGCCTATAGCTTTATATTAATTAATATTATCATTTTAAGACAAAAAATAACGTCATGTAGTGAATAAATCAAAGCAGAAAACTCAATTTTACCTTTATTTGAGC
This sequence comes from Stictocephala bisonia, assembly GCA_035578905.1. Lineage (NCBI taxonomy): Eukaryota > Metazoa > Arthropoda > Insecta > Hemiptera > Membracidae > Stictocephala > Stictocephala bisonia. The sequence goes on along the minus strand of JAQJVL010000090.1, from coordinate 934,211 downwards.
TTAATATTAATATTGAATTTTACCGTTTCAGGAAGTAATGTTTTCATGCTAGTGCTAAAAGTTTAATGTACATTTAAATATTACATAAAACACAATTATATTCATCATTTGTTTAAAAAATCAATCTGATAAAATTCAATGTAATACTTAAGACTATTTCCTTTGATTTAACGAGAAGTGATTGTTTTTACATTTTTATAAACCAATGTTTTATACAATAAAATAGCAGAATATATATTTAAATAAAAATATATATTTATTATAAATAATTTCACTAGCAATGATCAGATTTCAGAAACAACTACTTTGATCTCATGATGTCAGACGTTGAGATCTAAGAAGTTAGTAAACCACATAATACAGCATCTTTACAGACAGGTGTTCTTTGTTACTTAAATCTATAAATACTCGTTTAAAATATTTGTCTTTGAAGAGTGTCTAATGTATAAATTTAGAAGTCAATGAGTTTATGAAAATTGTTTTTTTTCAGTCACAATAAGTTTAACGTTATTACTTAGTTGACATTTTAAGCATTCTTTTTCCAAGAACAAAAAGGAAACTAACAATGAATAAATAAATGGATAAATGATTTATTTCCTCAACTAATTACAATAATACAATGAACAAGAACAAAATTTGCCTGGAAGTAGTGTACGCCATCTTTTCCAGTAGTGATGGCCGTGTACACTTCACTCGCACTTTGACCTACTGATAGCGTGGCTCACTGCGGCACTGGGCGAGCTTTTTCACACAGCTTCATCCTACCACTACACCAATAGAACATACAGTTGCCTTATGTCTACCTAAACTACCTTAATTATATATTTACAATCTTCATATCGAAACTAAATACCCTTTTTTTTCAAAACTAAAAACACATCTACAAACAACACAATATATACAACAGAAACAATCAAAAGAAAAGAAGTTGTAATATTTAAAACTTTAAACTATAACTTCAAACATATTATGAACATCTTCTTTATTGATCAGCCAAATTTTTAATTTAGATAAAAAGGTGTTTACATTTTAAATATTTTTTAAATCTACGGACAATAAGTTAAAAAATGTAGGTGCTAGAAATGCAAACCAGTTTTTAAAAGATACTTTATTAACCTTCGGCCTTCTAACATTAAATTGCCAAACTACGTGTTAAATAACCTGAGTCTTGTATGTTTTCATTTATATTCTGACCACTCTTAATATAAAACATTCGCAACACTTTTAAAATATACAAATATCGAACTGGAAGAATTTTCAATGATTGATATACGAGAAATGAAGTTTCGCGTTTCTGTTTAAACAGCAATACTCGAATTATGTGGTTCTGTGTTATTCTTAGCTTCTCTACGTATGATTTGAATGTACCTCTCCAGCAGTGCATTCCATACTGTAACCTTGAATGTACCAAAGCCATATAGAGTGATCTAATTATGTCAGTGTCACATAAATGCCTTTAAAAATAGTCTTCTTATACTCTTTTTAGACTTGCTGTTTAGTTCCATAATATGCTGTTTCCGGGATAACCTCTGGTCTACGCTTATACCAATGTATTTAAAATGCTCTTGTTGTTCAATAATTTGGCAATTACATGAGTAAATTCCATATAATTGTAGGCTAGGTTTGTTTCTTGTAGAGATTGGTACGTCTATAAATTAAATTAAATGTAATAGATTTTATTATATCTACCACTCGTTTATTATTTTAAATATATATATATATATATATATATATATATATATATATATATATATATATATATATATATATATACCAGATATATTTTTAGTAAAATTTGCATATTGTTTGAATACCACTCAAGTATCATGGGGGCATGAATATTTATAAGATCTTATTTTCTTTGTCGAGGGTGAATGTGTTTTATAAAGTAAATATTTTTTCTATAAAATTGAAGGAAACTAACAACTAAACGACATCATTCTTCAAACTCCCGGACGGCGACTACAAGATATAATTTCCCTCCCTATTTAACTCTATAAATCGTGTTTTTAAAATATATTTAAAAATCGACCAAACCAACGCTGTAGATTCAAACTTTGATTTCTTAACATAGTAATCAGTCTACACAGAGTGGCAGACTTGAACTGACAGTCCCAAACTCTTTATCTCCAAGTATTTACTCATTTTCTCAAGTTTCTAAGCGTGTTATCAGAACTATTTTTGTTATAATATTCCATCAATGATGTAAAACCTTATTTGTCAAATGTTTAATATTCTTCATCGTCAAATATTTAAATGTGTTTACAATTATAATACAACTGTTTTATTAAGTGATAAAAATTCAGCTATGTACGTAATTTTGTTATGGTGTCATGAGGTAACTTGTATTTTAATAATTACTGCGAATAATAACCAAAGATAATCTAGCAAAAAATGGAATAATCAGCTTAAACGAATATTTTCCACGATATTTAGATAGAAGGGACTTGCTTGCTATTAAAAAATTGTAACTATATTACACAATAAATATTAATTAAGATTGCCTAATTTGACAAAAATATTAAAATTTGCATTAAGAAAGACTCTGAGGACACCCTACCAAAACGTAAACAAAATATAAACGGCTTTAGAAAGAATTTCTGTAATTTTGATTGTGGTTAATTATCATGACTGTATTTATCATAAAAAATGATCAAGTACTCAAATCGGTAAATCATAGCTAATTTAATTATAGCTCAATATTAATTATAGCTAATTGTACTTGTTTTAGATAGGAGAGTGTTATGTGGGCTATTATTTATAAATTACAGTTCATTTGTTACCTTTGTTTTGTAGTCTTCGTGAAAGAGCTCTTGTTCTAAACAGAAAACTGTATTACCCCCTCCCTATAGACTGACGGAGTGGTTAATAACATACCAATACAAGGTTAAATGGATAGAAAATGAACAATTCAGACTCAATTTTTGTTTTATAGGTTATCGTCTCCATATTTTTAATTGTAGTTTTAAACATTGTACATTGCAATAATATAGAAACAATTAAGTGTGTTATTTACTTTAATGTAACATATTTAATTAAATCTACATAAGTCTGTAACATACAACAAAATAAAAATATGTGATGCTTATAACAGTTAACAAATATAATTATATTTAATTAAAAAAATAACAGTATTGGAGAGCATGTTTTATACTTAAAATTTAAATACATTCACTAGAGAAGATAATGACAATCACAAGTAAATTTTAAAAGCAATCTCTTCTTCACAGAATTTCAAGGAATGATCTCTGTAAAGTAAAATCTGCTCACAATAACCTGATGGGCTTAACTCTTTGCTGCACTAACAGTTTTATTCCGTGTTGACTTCAATTAAAATACCCATTTGAAAGTCCCATTCCAACATCTCTTTGTTTTACGTAACAAAGAGCATCTGCTTTGATCAATTGCTAGGTAACAATTGGATAGGTATTAAAGTAAAAATTATCATTACATTTATTAATTTAATTACAACACTTATTTAACAAGGTTAACGAAGGCTATATAGCCTTCATCTGCTGTCTGAGAATGCTAATCCGAGCATAGTCTCTCTCTCTCTCTCTCTCTCTCTCTCTCTCTCTCTCTCTCTCTCTCTCTCTCTCTCTCTCTCTCTCTCTCATCTCTCTCTCTCTCCTCTCTCTCTCTCTCTCTCTCTCTCTCTCTCTCTCTCTCTCTCTCTCTCTCTCTCTCTCTCTCTCTCTCTCTCTCTCTCTCTCTCCTCTCTCTCTCTCTCTCTCTCTCTCTCTCTCTCTCTCTCTCTCTCTCTCTCTCTCTCTCTCTCTCTCTCTCTCTCTCTCTCTCTCTCTCTCTCTCTCTCTCTCTCTCTCTCTCTCTCTCTCTCTCTCTCTCTCTCTCTCTCTCTCTCTCTCTCTCTCTCTCTCTCTCTCTCTCTCTCTCTCTCTCTCTCTCTCTCTCTCTCTCTCTCTCTCTCTCTCTCCTCTCTCTCTCTCTCTCTCTCTCTCTCTCTCTCTCTCTCTCTCTCTCTCTCTCTCTCTCTCTCTCTCTCTCTCTCTCTCTCTCTCTCTCTCTCTCTCTCTCTCTCTCTCTCTCTCTCTCTCTCTCTCTCTCTCTCTCTCTCTCTCTCTCTCTCTCTCTCTCTCTCTCTCTCTCTCTCTCTCTCTCTCTCTCTCTCTCTCTCTCTCTCTCTCTCTCTCTCTCTCTCTCTCTCTCTCTCTCTCTCTCTCTCTCTCTCTCTCTCTCTCTCTCTCTCTCTCTCTCTCTCTCTCTCTCTCTCTCTCTCTCTCTCTCTCTCTCTCTCTCTCTCTCTCTCTCTCTCTCTCTCTCTCTCTCTCTCTCTCTCTCTCTCTCTCTCTCTCTCTCTCTCTCTCTCTCTCTCTCTCTCTCTCTCTCTCTCTCTCTCTCTCTCTCTCTCTCTCTCTCTCTCTCTCTCTCTCTCTCTCTCTCTCTCTCTCTCTCTCTCTCTCTCTCTCTCTCTCTCTCTCTCTCTCTCTCTCTCTCTCTCTCTCTCTCTCTCTCTCTCTCTCTCTCTCTCTCTCTCTCTCTCTCTCTCTCTCTCTCTCTCTCTCTCTCTCTCTCTCTCTCTCTCTCTCTCTCTCTCTCTCTCTCTCTCTCTCTCTCTCTCTCTCTCTCTCTCTCTCTCTCTCTCTCTCTCTCTCTCTCTCTCTCTCTCTCTCTCTCTCTCTCTCTCTCTCTCTCTCTCTCTCTCTCTCTCTCCTCTCTCTCTCTCTCTCTCTCTCTCTCTCTCTCTCTCTCTCTCTCTCTCTCTCTCCTCTCTCTCTCTCTCTCTCTCTCTCTCTCTCTCTCTCTCTCTCTCTCTCTCTCTCTCTCTCTCTCTCTCTCTCTCTCTCTCTCTCTCTCTCTCTCTCTCTCTCTCTCTCTCTCTCTCTCTCTCTCTCTCTCTCTCTCTCTCTCTCTCTCTCTCTCTCTCTCTCTCTCTCTCTCTCTCTCTCTCTCTCTCTCTCTCTCTCTCTCTCTCTCTCTCTCTCTCTCTCTCTCTCTCTCTCTCTCTCTCTCTCTCTCTCTCTCTCTCTCTCTCTCTCTCTCTCTCTCTCTCTCTCTCTCTCTCTCTCTCTCTCTCTCTCTCTCTCTCTCTCTCTCTCTCTCTCTCTCTCTCTCTCTCTCTCTCTCTCTCTCTCTCTCTCTCTCTCTCTCTCTCTCTCTCTCTCTCTCTCTCTCTCTCTCTCTCTCTCTCTCTCTCTCTCTCTCTCTCTCTCTCTCTCTCTCTCTCTCTCGCTCCCTCTCTCTCTCCCCCTCCCTCCCCCCCCTCTATCTCTCTCCCTCCCTCCCTCCCCATATACACAGATGTTAATATACTTTAACTATTGATACATTTCTTGGTGCAAAACTGTTGTAAAATCTACTGACTACAGTTCGATAATTTTTTTTAATTATACATTTACTAGATCTGCGTATTTTTTCAAGTAAAAAAATTCTTTCTTTAACAATGGGCAGAAAGATCAGCCTTATATCCTTACAGTTCAACAAGTCATATTCATAATTTATATTAGAAGGTGAAGCCCAGCCCAAGTAAAACAGAAAAAATAGTCTAATTTAATTTCCGGATCAATCACACTTAAAGAACATTGAAATCAAAATACTTCCAATTGTGTTATGAAACATACTATGTTAAAAGCCTTTTTAACATAATTAAATGAACGTTTTAGTATCATCCCAGTTAATTTAAAATGAATGCTCACGCAAAAACAGTTGTTCTTCTTTAGATTTGACAATCTGAAGAAGCTACTAGCATCAGACCAAAGTCTGTCATCAGACCTGGGACTGTCATCAGACCAGGGACTGTCATCAGACCAAAGTCTGTCATCAGCCCTGGGACTGTCATCAGACCAGGGACTGGCATCAGACCAAAGTCTGTCATCAGCCCTGGGACTGTCATCAGACCAGGGACTGGCATCAGACCAAAGTCTGTCATCAGCCCTGGGACTGTCATCAGAGCAGGGACTGGCATCAGACCAAAGTCTGTCATCAGCCCTGGGACTGTCATCAGACCTGGGACTGTCATCAGACCAGGGACTGTCATCAGACCTGGGACTGTCATCAGACCAGGGACTGGCATCAGACCAAAGTCTGTCATCAGCCCTGGGACTATCATCAGACCAGGGACTGGCATCAGACCAAAGTCTGTCATCAGCCCTGGGACTGTCATCAGACCAGGGACTGTCATCAGACCAAAGTCTGTCATCAGCCCTGGGACTGTCATCAGACCAGGGACTGGCATCAGACCAAAGTCTGACATAAGCCCTGGGACTGTCATCAGACCAGGGACTGGCATCAGACCAAAGTCTGTCATCAGCCCTGAGACTGTCATGAACACTCTTCTGAAGGAACGAACTACGTTGAATCACCTTTTATCAACTTTAGGAGATCCCCTATTTTGGTAGTAGAATGGGAATAGGAAACTATCCCTTGAGTGTTTGCGGAGTTAAAAAATTAAAACTATGATATGTACAGTTTTAATTATTTCCCATTATGCTATGTTTAAGGGATGGTTGGCTGGTCTCCATTCAATTGAAGAAGTGGGTTTTAAATGTTTCGGGTATCAGACCTACACCTATTACTATTTTAACACTAAAACATATATATTTTCTATTTAAAATTTATTACCGGCTTTTAATTTTGTTATTGTGTTTATTATATAAATTTTTTTTTAATACAAGATAGTGATGAATGACATATATTTAATGCTTACTTGACTTGGAAAAATTATTTTGTACTAAGCAATCGTAGTATAGTTTTAACCTCAAACAACACTTGTAACTGGAATTTAAATTGTGGAAAGAACACACTCTCACTTACAACACATCCAAATTACTGCACTTATCATTTTACATATTCATTTAATTTATAAATTAAATACTTTGACAAGTAAAATATTATATCTCCGTAAAATTAAAAATAGTTAGAGGAGGGAAAATATAAGTGGCGGCAAATATAAATGGCGGCAAATATAAGTGATGGCATATATAAGTAGTGGCAAATATAAGTGGTGGCAAATAAAAGTGGTGCCAAATATAAGTGGTGAGAAATAGAAATAGGCCCAGTTAGTTATGTTCAATAAATTATGACAGTACAGTCTACTAAGACACAGCTACAGGTAATATAAGTGGTGGCAAATAGCAACAGGCCCAGTTAGTTAAGGTCAATACATTATTACATTACAGTTTACTAAGACACTGCTACAGGTAATATAAGTGGTGGCAAATAGCATCAGGCCCATTTAGTTACGTTCAATACACTATGATAATACAGTCTACTAAGACACAGCTACAGGTAATATAAATGGTGGCAAATATAAGTGGTGGCAAATATAAACAGGCCTATTTAGCTACGTTCAATACATTATGATAATAAAGTCTACTAAGACAAAGCTACAGGTAATATAATTGGTGGAAAATAGCAACAGGCTCAATTAGTTACGGTCAATACATTATGACAGTACAGTCTACTAAGACACAGCTACAGGTAATATAAATGGTGGCAAATATAAGTGGTGGCAAATAGCATCAGGCCCATTTAGTTACGTTCAATACACTATGATAATACAGTCTACTAAGACACAGCTACAGGTAATATAAGTGGTGGCAAATAGCAACAGGCCCAGTTAGTTACGGTCAATACATTATGACATTACAGTTTACTAAGACACAGCTACAGGTAATATAAGTGGTGGCAAATAGCAACAGGCCCATTTAGTTACGGTCGATACACTATGATAATACAGTCTACTAAGACACAGCTACAGGTAATATAAATGGTGGCAAATATAAGTGGTGGCAAATAGCATCAGGCCTATTTAGTTACGTTCAATACACTATGATAATACAGTCTACTAAGACACAGCTACAGGTAATATAAATGGTGGCATTATAAGTGGTGGCAAATAGCATCAGGCCCATCTAGTTACGTTCAATACACTATGATAATACAGTCTACTAAGACACAGGTACAGGTAATATAAATGGTGGCATTATAAGTGGTGGCAAATAGCATCAGGCCCATTTAGTTACGTTCAATACACTATGATAATACAGTCTACTAAGACACAGCTACAGGTAATAAAAATGGTGGCAAATATAAGTGGTGGCAAATATAAACAGGCCCATTTAGTTACGTTCAATACACTATGATAATACAGTCTACTAAGACACAGGTACAGGTAATATAAATGGTGGCAAATATAAGTGGTGGAAAATAGCATCAGGCCCATTTAGTTACATTCAATACACTATGATAATACAGTCTATTAAGACACAGCTACAGGTAATATAAATGGTGGCAAATATAAGTGGTGGCAAATAGCATCAGGCTCAGTTAGTTACGGTCATTACATTATGACAGTACAGTCTACTAAGACACAGCTACAGGTAGTATAAGTGGTGGCAAATATAAGTGGTGGCAAATAGCATCAGGCCCATTTAGTTACGTTCAATACACTATGATAATACAGTCTACTAAGACACAGCTACAGGTAATATAAATGGTGGCAAATATAAGTGGTGGCAAATAGCATCAGGCTCAGTTAGTTACGGTCATTACATTATGATAGTACAGTCTACTAAGACACAGCTACAGGTAATATAAGTGGTGAAAAAAAAACAGGCTCAGTTAGTTACGGTCAATACATTATGACATTACAGTTTACTAAGACACAGCTACAGGTAATATAAGTGGTGGCAAATAGCAACAGGCCCAGTTAGTTACGGTCAATAAATTATGACATTACAGTCTACTAAGACACAGCTACAGGTAATATAAGTGGTGGCAAATAGCATCAGGCCCATTTAGTTACGTTCAATACACTATGATAATACAGTCTACTAAGACACAGCTACAGGTAATAAAAATGGTGGCAAATATAAGTGGTGGCAAATATAAACAGGCCCATTTAGTTACGTTCAATACACTATGATAATACAGTCTACTAAGACACAGCTACAGGTAATATAAGTGGTGGCAAATAGCAACAGGCCCAGTTAGTTACGGTCAATACATTATGACATTACAGTTTACTAAGACACTGCTACAGGTAATATAAGTGGTGGCAAATAGCATCAGGCCCATTTAGTTACGTTCAATACACTATGATAATACAGTCTACTAAGACACAGCTACAGGTAATAAAAATGGTGGCAAGTATAAGTGGTGGCAAATAGCATCAGGCTCAGTTAGTTACGGTCATTACATTATGACAGTACAGTCTACTAAGACACAGCTACAGGTAATATAAGTGGTGGCAAATAGTAACAGGCCCAATTAGTTACGGTCAACACATTATGCCAGTACAGTCTACTAAGACACAGCTACAGGTAATATAAGCGGTGAAAAAAAAACAGGCTCAGTTAGTTACGGTCAATACATTATGACATTACAGTTTACTAAGACACAGCTACAGGTAATATAAGCGGTGAAAAAAAAACAGGCTCAGTTAGTTACGGTCAATACATTATGACATTACAGTTTACTAAGACACAGCTACAGGTAATATAATTGGTGGCAAATAGCATCAGGCTCAGTTAGTTACGGTGAATACATTATGACAGTACAGTCTACTAAGACACAGCTACAGGTAATATAAGTGGTGGCAAATAGCAACAGGCCCAGTTAGTTACGGTCAATACATTATGACATTACAGTTTACTAAGACACAGCTACAGGTAATATAAGTGGTGGCAAATAGCAACAGGCCCAGTTAGATACGGTCAATACATTATGACAGTACAGTCTACTAAGACACAGCTACAGGTAATATAAGTGGTGGCAAATAGCAACTGGCCCAGTTAGTTACGGTCAATACATTATGACAGTACAGTCTACTAAGACACAGCTACAGGTAATATAAGTGGTGGCAAATAGCAACAGGCCCAGTTAGTTACGGTCAATACATTATGACATTACAGTTTACTAAGACACAGCTACAGGTAATATAAGTGGTGGAAAATAGCATCAGGCTCAGTTAATTACGGTCAATACATTATGACAGTACAGTCTACTAAGACAAAGCTACAGGTAATATAAGTGGTGGCAAATAGCAACAGGCCCAGTTAGTTACGATCAATACATTATGACATTACAGTTTACTAAGACACAGCTACAGGTAATATAATTGGTGGCAAATAGCATCAGGCTCAGTTAGTTACGGTCAATACATTATGACATTACGGGTTTACTAAGACACAGCTACAGGTAATATAATTGGTAACAAATAGCATCAGGCTCAGTTAGTTACGGTCAATACATTATGACAGTACAGTCTACTAAGACAAAGCTACAGGTAATATAAGTGGTGGCAAATAGCATCAGGCTCAGTTAGTTACGGTCAATACATTATGACAGTACAGTCTACTAAGACACAGCTACAGGTAATACAAACACTATTTTATATATTAAAAAAATAAATTTAGTGCTATTGGTGAAATAACTTTAATTTTAAATACTTACGGTACCTTAGGACAAATTAGTATATCCTAAAGTTTAAAATTACTCTTAGATTTGTCCCTTCTCCATAAAAAACAAAATTATAAATTGCACATTGTATAACTATTGTTTACGATGGAATAAATAAAATATACATTAATGCATTGCATATAGCATCACATTAATCAACCCCTCATAGCATCATCATGGTGGGAAATAGCAACAGGCCCAATTAGTTAGGTCAACACATTATGACAGTACAGTCTACTAAGACACAGCTACAGGTAATATAAGTGGTGGCCAATAGCAACAGGCCCAGTTAGTTATGGTCAACACATTATGACAGTACAGTCTACTAAGACACAGCTACAGGTAATATAAGTGGTGGAAAATAGCAACAGGCCCAGTTAGTTGGGTCAACACATTATGACAGTACAGTCTACTAAGACACAGCTACAGGTAATATAAGTGTTGGAAAATAGCAACAGGCCCAGTTAGTTAGGTCAACACATTATGACAGTACAGTCTACTAAGACACAGCTACAGGTAATATAAGTCGTGGAAAATAGCAACAGGCCCAGTTAGATACGGTCAATACATTATGACAGTACAGTCTACTAAGACACAGCTACAGGTAATACAAACACTATTTTATATATTAAAAAAATAAATTTAGTGCTATTGGTGAAATAACTTTAATTTTAAATACTTACAGTACCTTAGGACAAATTTAGTATTTCCTAAAGTTTAAAATTACTCTTAGATTTGTCCCTTCTCCATAAAAAACAAAATTATAAATTGCACATTGTATAACTATTGTTTACGATGGAATAAATAAAATATACATTAATGCATTGCATATAGCATTACATTAATCAACCCCTCATAGCATCATCGTGGTGTACTGGGCTGAGTATCAACAATGCCCATCGAAGCCATTTCACTCACTATTACGTTAGTTTGCTAATTTCAGCTATAAGTGCAGATATAATACTGTAAATACAAACTGTATTTTACTATCAATAAAATGAAAATACTGCTTTATATCTTTGAAAGATGTCGTAGTTTTTTTTTTTTTTTATATACATACTAGTATCACAATTAATTGTTCAAACATGAAATTCTCAATCCAATTCATATTTATGAGAAAAGTGATTGTACTACTTTGTGAAATAAATGTTTGTACGTAAGAAAGGTGTACTACGTATTACAATATTTATTTATGTTCGTATATTTTTTGGAATCATTTAATTCATTTTAATGGATGAAAATATATACAAAAAATACACTACACAAAGTGATCACAAAGTTTCCTGATACGTTCCGGAAGCGAATGCAAAAACCGCATTTTTATCGAACTTGCTGCAAAAATTGTCCAGGGTTTGGCCGTTGTTGGTGCTTTATTTCTTGACCTAGTTGCAATGTCCCAACTCGTTAAAGAACTGTAGTTCGTAAATATTTAACCTGAGTGGCATATGTAATTGGCATATCAAGTTTATTTCTCACTGATAACCTTATTTATATTATAATTTTATTGTACTTCTGAATGTTAAGTTGATAGTGAACAGTGTCCCTAGTTGTAATATATCATAGAATTGCATAGAAAGAGGTCTGAGTGAAACCAATCGTACCGACCACGATGTGTGATCACATATCAATAATTTGTCCTGTCAGGGACACATAAGATAGTAATAAAAAGAAAATAGCCTTTCATTGTTATTCATTCGTAAAAATTAAAAACTTTTAATACACATAAATATAAAATTACATTTCACCTTCTAAAGAAATCCATTAAATTATATTTTCAGAATAAACAACCTCCTACATTTGACAATTGTTGACATTTATCAGTAAAACTGTTATGATTGTCATAGCACTAACAATATAATAAGTTCAAGAAATAAACAATTCAACAAACAAATTTAAGCGTTTAGTATTTCAAAAAATTCAAATCCCGATATCTATCTTAATAATTCTGGAAATAGTTACCAAAATATTGAAAATAATTCTATGTCAAACTTAGAAAGCTTTGAAATTCACAAAAGTAGAAAATGCAATCAGAAATTTATTATTTTGTAGTAAAGAAAAACTTACTTTTTGGTCGATTTACAAATTATACAGATTAATTTCACCTATTTATTTTATTATCATTTGTAACCACTTAACATATGATAATTCAGATAATTGATATGTATTAGGTTGTCATAACATTTTCTAACACACCTAAACATGTATGTTAGAACTTGAAATTTGATGCATATAATAAAATACATGAAAAGTGTTGACGATAGTATATTGTTAATCAATTTTATTACACCTATATGATGCCTACAATGTCACTATATACCTTTTTTCGTATTAATTTGATGAGTCTTTGTTTTTTTTCTATCCATATCCTTAATAATCTCTATATCCCAACATTCCGTTGAGCCCTGTTGTTAAATTATGCGCATATCCATTGACAAAGGACAGTACAGGGTTATAGGGGCATAAAGCTGGATTCACTGCCAAAGACAAGCCTCACCACTCAGATTCGTGAAGTAACGAGCGCGTGTGCAACACAGGAAGTGCATATAGGAACCGATGAAACGTGTTTTTGAGACATTATGGGGGTGTTTCCATGTTGTGTTTTTACAACAACCGTTCTCTCAGAAATTTATTGCTGGATAAATGACGCTGCAGTTCGTATTATAATCTGAACAAAATTTTAATGAACAGAAAAAAAGACTGATAAAGCTTGTGGTTTACTAATATTTTTAGAAAAAATATAAATAAATTTTAATAACAAAAATAAAAATTAATTCTGAATAATAAATCTATTACAATGTGGGTAATCTGTAATGAACTATTTAAATGTTACTAGATATTTTGGTTTTATATTTACAAAGAATTCCAAACGATTTTTATGTTTTAATATGTATTATAATTTGTTTTTCTAATTACTTTCTGTAACAATAATAATCAACCAAACCAATCAACATACCAATTTAAGTTTATTCCTAGAAGTAATTTTGTTTACTCCACATTTATCACTTTTACTGAAAACATAAAAGAAAATTTATTGTAATATTTATGTTTGGTACAGCAGGTTAAAATGGCTAAAAAATGTTTCTATACTTGAATTACAGCAATCTTACTTATTTAACTAAAACCAAAGGTACATTCTTCAATGGTACAATACATTGTTACAGTAATAACACGTTAAATTATTTTTATTCTAAACTGTTTAGAATAAACAGATTTAATAAAGATTTAAAAAAGATTTAATAAAGGATAGTGTTATAGTAATTATAGTTGAGTTAATAGTGTAGAAAGTAGTTAAGGTTCAGATAAATTAGTGTAAACATGTTTGTCTGCTGAGATAATGAGTATCGCGTCGGCCAAGGTACTGTCCCCTTGAGAGCTCTACGTTAGTACACGTGCCACCGACCAGTATTGTTGTACCTTCATGCTAATTAGTGTAAACATGTTTGTCTGCTGAGATAATGAGTATCGCGTCGGCCAAGGTACTGTCCCCTTGAGAGCTCTACGTTAGTACACGTGCCACCGACCAGTATTGTTGTACCTTCATGCTAATTAGTGTAAACATGTTTGTCTGCTGAGATAATGAGTATCGCGTCGGCCAAGGTACTGTCCCCTTGAGAGCTCTACGTTAGTACACGTGCCACCTACCAGTATTGTTGTACCTTCTTGCTAATTAGTGTAAACATGTTTGTCTGCTGAGATAATGAGTATCGCGTCAGCCAAGGTACTGTCCCCTTGAGAGCTCTACGTTAGTACACGTGCCACCGACCAGTATTGTTGTACCTTCTTGCTAATTATAGTTGAGTTAATAGTGTAGAAAGTAGTCAAGGTTCAGATAAATTAGTGTAAACATGTTTGTCTGCTGAGATAATGAGTATCGCATCGGCCAAGGTACTGTCCCCTTGAGAGCTCTACGTTAGTACACGTGCCACCGACCAGTATTGTACCTTCTTGCTAATTAGTGTAAACATGTTTGTCTGCTGAGATAATGAGTATCGCGTCGGCCAAGGTACTGTCCCCTTGAGAGCTCTACGTTAGTACACGTGCCACCGACTAGTATTGTTGTACCTTCTTGCTAATTAGTGTAAACATTTTTGTCTGTTGAGATAATGACTATCGCGTCGGCCAAGGTACTGTCCCCTTGAGAGCTCTACGTTAGTACACGTGCCACCGACCAGTATTGTTGTACCTTCTTGCTAATTAGTGTAAACATGTTTGTCTGCTGAGATAATGAGTATCGCGTCGGCCAAGGTACTGTCCCCTTGAGAGCTCTACGTTAGTACACGTGCCACCGACCAGTATTGTTGTACCTTCTTGCTAATTAGTGTAAACATGTTTGTCTGCTGAGATAATGAGTATCGCGTCGGCCAAGGTACTGTCCCCTTGAGAGCTCTACGTTAGTACACGTGCCACCGACCAGTATTGTTGTACCTTCTTGCTAATTACGATCCTTTGGTATTTAGGTTACCAAAGGATTATACAAAAATAAGTAGGTTATTAGCACAAAGTTTAAGTTAATTGTATTAATTTAATTTAAACCTCTAAACACTGCAAAAAATATTTCTTGAAAATTCTCAATGTAGTTTGAAAAAAGTTCTTAAACATAAAAAAAAAAAAACACTAAAATATTTCTTTATTTTGAGATTACTAGGTTCATGTTTATATTAGCAGACGATGATTGTGTCAAAGAGAAAAAAGTACTTCTTGTTTGTTCAATTATGTAAACATGTAAGACACAACTGTGTCGTACCAACAAACAGGAATTTGGGCCTTTGTGTTATAATGACTCTTTTAAATGTAGAATTTCTCTAGCAAACATTCACACTTCCATAAAATACAGTATTTTACATATCACTCAACCTGTTAGGCAATAGAGTATTTATTTTTTTATGATTACGTAAGATTTCAAATGTCCTTTAGGTTTATATTTCATATATTAATGTTTATATTTGTTTATTGTAAATTAAGTTTTTAATTTTACGTGTAGAATATAATACACTATTGCTATGGTACTATACTTTTCCACAATATTTATCTTTTATCATAAATATTGAATAAATATAATCGGTTCCCATCATTATAATGAAACGCTATGTAATACATATTTGTGTTTATTTAAATAGCAAGAAATTGTAGTTTATCTCAAAAGTAGCACATATCCTAAAGATGATAATATATATGTTGCAATGTAATTTACTATTATGTAATTTTATGAATAAATGTATTGAACTTCATATTTTTGAACACGTTTAGTATATATTGTAAAACGTTTTTACTATAGCAAACTCAAACAAATTGAAGACTAACTATATAAAAGAAACTCTGGAGTATTAGACACAATATAACATTTTAGAAGAAGAAATTAATAACAAACACAATTTTAGAGACAAAGTCATAAATAGACAATCTAATCTACATTAATACAATAACTAAGAACTACACAGTGTAAATGGACAGAACACGGGAAAAGAGAACATAGTGCATTAATGAAGAAGTTTTGGAAAGATAAGAGGAAGACTTGGTGAATCTTGAGTGTTGTTCAAGTCTATCACTCTCCTTGAGAGAAATAAATGGAAACGTTATATATCTATATTTTTTGTATGTGAGGTTTTACCTCTATGCACTCATTATCGTATTTTGTTTTAATTCTAAGACTTGACCCCTTAGATAGGGTAACTTAATTCTATGCTATCCAGACCAAGGTTAAAAGTGTAAAAGGTAAAATAACGCTATCAATCATGAAACAATAGTAAAGTAATTAAGCCACAACAGTTTATTGAAATATTATTTTTATTTCCAAAAACTTCTAATATATAAGTAAACTTAACCGGATGTGTACTATGCAACCAACGGCTGCTTACAACCAAGGACATTAAAGTTTTACACAGGCTTACCAAACTTAATGTAGTAAATTTGTGTTAATGGCTCAGCTGTCTTGCTATAGTTTTAATTATAGTATTATTTGAATAAATTTACTAAATGAATATACCTTACTGAACAATAACTTTCAGTATATTACTATGTATACAGAACTGAAAAGCATATTTTACCTCGATTATAAAGGATCGAGATACGCTTACAGTTTAGAGTAAATACGACATTAAGTAACATCTATGTATACCAAAGCCATGCGATATTGTTGGCCTGTGTAATATTTTGAGGTAGAACTACGACTCTTATTTAGGTAGTGCACTTCCTAATGATTTCCTTTTATTGAACAAACTGTTCCTAAACTAAAGCAGTGTTGCTTTGGTAATTACATACTGTAAATTCCTCATTAATACAGTCAAGTCTCCCTGTTAATAATATATTTATATCACAATTTTAATTCGCAGCATAGTGATAAAAAAATTCTTAAAAAATAAAATTGTAATTGAAATCCTAATATATGCAGTTTAACTATGCTATTCATGGTCATGAGTAGTATAGTTATTCTAAGAAAAAAAATATTGTGACACATTTGTTAAAAGTAATAAAGATGCTTAGCATATCACCTGCATAGATTTTGTTAGGCAACAAAGCAAGCACACTAATTTACTACAGTGCTGCATAAAACTCAATAAGCTTCTTCCATGTTGTCTGACAGTTCAGTTTCAAATCAATCTCTAAATTTTAACTAAAGTGAACTTTGATTTTATTTTTATTCCCCGTAATATACATTAAAATGATTAATATTTTGTCACATATAAGCATTATGTCTCGAAATATTTATTGTTATTTATAATTCAGAATTTATAATTTTCTTCAAAAACAACTTTAATTCCAAAAGGAAAAAAAGGGGACCCCAAAGTAAACACGTTAAGTATTTTTAGTGTGGTAAATGATCCCATAGGAACCACGTTGAGTGATTTTAATGTGTTAAATGATCCCATAGGAACCACGTTGAGTGTTTTTAGTGTGTTCAATGATCCCATAGGAATTACGTTCAGTGTTTTAGTGTGGTAAATGATCCCATAGGAATCACGTTGAGTGTTTTTAGTGGGGTAATCGATCCCATAGGAATCACGTTGAGTGTTTTTAGTGGGTTAAATGATCCCATAGGAATTACGTTGAGTGTTAAATGATCCCATAGGAATCACGTTGAGTGTTTTTAGTGTGTTAAATGATCCCATAGGAATTACGTTCAGTGTTTTAGTGTGGTAAATGATACCGTAGGAATCACGTTGAGTGTTTTTAGTGGGGTAATCGATCCTATAGGAATCACGTTGAGTGATTTTAGTGTGGTAAATGATCCCATAGGAATCACGTTGAGTGTTTTTAGTGTCGTAATCGATCCCATAGGAACCACGTTGATTGCTTTTAGTGTGATAAATGATCCGATATGAATCACGTTGAATGTTTTTAGTGTCGTAATTGATCCCATAGGAACCACGTTGATTGCTTTTAGTGTGGTAAATGATCCCATAGGAATCACGTTGAGTGTTTTTAGTGTGGTAAATGATCCCATAGGAACCACGTTGATTGCTTTTAGTGTGATAAATGATCCCATATGAATCACGTTGAGTGTTTTTAGTGTAGTAAATGATCCCATAGGAATCACCTTTAGTGTTCTTAGTGTAGTAATCGATCCCATAGGAATAATGTTGAGTATTTTTAGTGTGGTAAATGATCCCATAGGAATCACTTGGAGTGTTTTTAGTGTGGTAAACGATCCAATAGGAATCTTGTTGAGTATTTCTAATGACTCTCTTGTGAGTATTTAGTGTGTTAAGTGGGCCCGAAGTAACCCCGTTGACTACTGGCTATTTACAAGTACATGTACTTTACAAACATACTACTGATTTACTTATGCATGTACTGTCCCCTTCTACCCGCTATTTGCTGCAAGTAAGTACACTTGGAGTGATGGCCCTCCCGTGGGTTTCTAGTCCGGTAACTGAGCCTACAGTAATCATCTTGAGTACCTGGCCATTTAGGTAAACGTACTTTATAACCTCACTTATGTATACTCATGCGTAGAGTGTACCTTCAACCAGCTACGTGCAACGAGTGTACTTGTCATGGCCCTCTCGTGGGTACTTAGTGCGATAAGTTAGCCCACAGTAATCACGTCGAGTACTTACACTGCAGGAAATATACCCTTTTGAACGCCTTTAAATTACCTCAATGAGGTAACGAGTGCATTTTATTACCCGGCAAGTCTTGACAACTTTTCTTTTATCTACTCTGCGTTTAAATATTTGGATGGTCCTACCTACACATCCATATCAAACTTAGAATTACGTCACACATAGGAGTAGGTTTTTTATTAAATACAGTTTATTCGTAATATAGAAGAACTCAGTGGTCAAAAGCAATGACAAGGGGGGGGGGTGATTTCAGCCAAACAGTTTACATAAAATTGATGTATCATTTCGTCAGCTATAATTAATGAATTACTGTCCCTTAGTTATTTAATTTGTATACATCAGTTTTCCAATCTCACTATTCCCCTATTAAATTGTTCTGTTATAATTTGATTTTTCTGGTTTAGCTTATATTTTGTTCTGTTCTGACTTATTTATAGTATTTGTATAGGTATGTAATGATAATATCTTTTAAAAAATGGTTAGAATATCGTATATAATAATTTCACGTTATATCATTACTATAGACTGGATATACTATAGTAATATACTGCAAGTGATAGTTAAATAGTTTATAGATGATTTAAATACAGAAATTGTGAGATTAAACGTTGAATATCGAATCATACAAAATATACTCCTTGGAAAGGCCACTGCTTTGTATACTGACCAAGTCATTGTTTGGTGAGCTTGTATACTAATGACAACCTACAAAATATACTCCTTGGAAAGGCCACTGCTTTGTATACTGACCAAGTCATTGTTTGGTGAGCTTGTATACTAATGACAACCTACAAAATATACTCCTTGGAAAGGCTACTGCTTTGTATACTGACCAAGTTATTGTTTGGTGAGCTTATATACTAATGCTAACCTACAAAATATACTCCTTGGAAAGGCCACTGCTTTGTATACTGACCAAGTCATTGTTTGGTGAGCTTGTATACTAATGAAAACCTACAAAAGATTCGTACTCTAAGATGTAGATATTTAATGAATATGGTGTAATTAGGACTTTGGTAATCGATCGTAATTATTCAAGAATAAAAATATATTTTAATAATTAAGATTTAGTGCAGTTCTTGATTATATTATTGTGACCATTAAGATCATTGTTCCGATTCTTACTATAAATAGATAATTAATAAGCAGTTAAAATATAATTTTTTATAAAACCTGACATAGGGGTTATTGTGTGTTTAGTATATTGAGGGGAAGGAAAGCTCTGAGCCTATTCCAAGATTGCACTTCAACTTTAAATTTATTACGCTCATTAGAATCTATTATTTATTCAAAAGGTCCTTTCTGTTATAGGAATCTCGAAAGCCTTAATAATATTTGATAGTTAGTGTTACTTGAATGGTTACAACTTTCAAAACGTCTTAGATTGTTATCAAAGATCAAAGATTTTTATCAACAGTCTTTGGAAATACCAAACACAAAGCCACATTAAACAGATATGGAATATTATCTTCAACCAAGGGTACTGTGATATAAAATGGTTTTCACAATTGTAGATAAAGTGATAATTATATACAAAGAATATTTCTAGAGATGTTGATCTCAGCCTTATACATACCTAAGACAATACCTCGTTTACTTAGTAATATGTCTAGAGATGTTGATCTCAGCCTTATATACCTAAGACAATACTCTGTTTACTTAGTAATATTCAAAATGCTCTATTTATTTTTAGAAGACGTTATTTTTACATAGTAAATTACTTTTGCAGAAACGTATGTATTTAAAATCTGACTCTATATGCAGAAAACCCATACCATGGTGTGCCAAACTTATGTAACATTCATGTATGCATGTATACATATAGTTCTTGTTTATTTATTATATTTTTTTTAATCAACTGTACCAACGGCAATCTATAAAACCACTGTTTCAGTAAAGTTATTGTTTTAATTTATCTAAAATTAGTAACTTGACAATTTCAAACAAAGAAGAAATCTGTTACTTTCCCACTTTTAATAAGTTTAGCCAGCGTAAACAAGTTCCTTAATTAAACACAGTAATTAATGGATCAGCAACAAAACTTGATTGGCTTATATCCTTTTATAAGTACAACCAAAATGTATAAACTTTCGTTTTTACGGGTTTAATAATTTTAATTTTGTAAATTTTTCTTTAGAAATTGCTTTAGCTAATTGTATTTTTAATATGTAAGGACATTAGGTTTACAGCATAAAATTCTTGACAACTCTCAGATTGTTAGTTTTAAATATTTCTACTTGTTTTAGAAAATAGAATCATGTGGCTAATTTTTAAAATTATTGTAATAATTAATTGATATAACAATTATTTAGGATTAAACCATAAAAAAACGAATAAGACTAAGATTTTAAATATACTGGAGTTTCAAAAAGTCTTGAAATGCTTAATATTTATTTTTTTAAGTAATATGTCTTCACTGTAGTTACTAACTTTTGGGTCGTTTTAACTGTGCTTTTTAGCTTTGGGGGGACGTCCTGTGGAGGAAATCTGAAAAATCTTAAATGTAAGTATAGGTCGAGTTACACATCATTATAAAGGTCATTGTTAGAGAAACACATTGCCGCAACCTCGACTGAAAAAGGTATATTCTTTTTGAAATAACAGCCTCTAAAAGTTTGGCCACGTTGGAACTTTGAGAGGCTGCTATTTCTAAACAAATAGTCCTTTTTCAGTCGGGGTTGCGGCAATGTGTCCCTCTGAAAATGACCCTTAAAGTGAGTTATAACGCAACCTATGCTTACATTTAAGAGTTTTTAGACTTCATCCAGAGGACGTCCCCCTAAAGCGAAAATGGACAGCTAAGATGGCCAAAAAGTCAGTAACCACAGTGAGGTCGTAATCCTAGAGTTTCAATGTTCTATGTTTATTAATATTATATAGTAAAATATTAAGGAGGTTTCATACTTTTTGAACACCCCCTTATTAGTGCAATTAGTTTTGGATTCGAAAATAGTGCTAACACACTTAGGTATAGAGTGTGCCCACATTCAGTGATGTTGCTACACGTGTACTTGTGATGGGCCCCTCCAGAGAATTTATTGCGATAAGTTTGCCTACGGTAGTCACGTTGAGTACTAACTATTTGGGTTAATGTACTTTATAAACACATTGCTAACACACTTATGTATAGAGTGTGCCCACATTCAGTGATGTTGCTACACGTGTACTTGTGATGGCCCCCTCCAGAGAATTTAATGCGATAAGTGAGCCTACGGTAGTCACGTTGAGTACTAACTATTTGGGTTAATGTATTTTATAAACACATTGCTAACACACTTATGTATAGAGTATACCCACATTCAGTGATGTTGCTACACGTGTACTTGTGATGGGCCCCTCCAGAGAATTGAGTGCGATAAGTGAGCCTACGGTAGTCACGTTGAGTACTAACTATTTGGGTTAATGTATTTTATAAACACATTGCTAACACACTTATGTATAGAGTATGCCCACATTCAGTTATGTTGCTACACGTGTACTTGTGATGGGCCCCTCCAGAGAATTTAGTGCGATAAGTGAGCCTACGGTAGTCACGTTGAGTACTAACTGTTTGGGTTAATGTATTTTATAAACACATTGCTAACACACTTATGTATAGAGTATGCCCACATTCAGTTATGTTGCTACACGTGTACTTGTGATGGGCCCCTCCAGAGAATTTAGTGCAATAAGTGAGCCTACGGTAGTCACGTTGAGTACTAACTATTTGAGTTAATGTATTTTATAAACACATTGCTAACACACTCATGTATAGGGTGTTCCTACATTCAGTGATGTTGCTACACGTGTACTTGTGATGGCCCCCTCGAGAGAATTTAGAGCCCACGGTAGTCACGTAAGTACTAACTATTTGGGTTAATGTACTTTATAAACACATTGCTAACACACTTATGTATAGAGTGTGCCCACATTCAGTAATGTTGCTATATGTGTACTTTTGATGGCCCCCTCGAGAGAATTTAGCGCGATAAGTGAGCCTACGGTAGTCACGTAGAGTACTAACTATTTGGGTTAATGTACTTTATAAACACATTGCTAACACACTCATGTATAGAGTGTGCCCACATTCAGTGATGCTGCTACACGTGTACTTGTGATGGCTCCCTCCAGAGAATTTAGCGCGATAAGTGAGCCTACGGTAGTCACGTAGAGTACTAACTATTTGGGTTAATGTACTTTATTAACACATTGCTTACACACTCATGTATAGAGTGTGCCCACATTCAGTGATGCTGCTACACGTGTACTTGTGATGGCTCCCTCCAGAGAATTTAGTGCGATAAGTGAGCCTACGGTAGTCACGTAAGTACTAACTATTTGAGTTAATGTATTTCATGAACACATTGCTAACACACTCATGTATAGAGTGTGCCCACATTCAGTGATGTTGCTACACGTGTACTTGTGATGGCCCCCTCGAGAGAATTTAGTGCGATAAGTGAGCCTACGGTAGTCACGTAAGTACTAACTATTTGAGTTAATGTATTTTATAAACACATTGCTAACACATTCATGTATAGGGTGTTCCCACATTCAGTGATGTTGCTACACGTGTACTTGTGATGGCCCCCTCGAGAAAATTTAGTGCGATAAGTGAGCCTACGGTAGTCACGTAAGTACTAACTATTTGAGTTAATGTATTTTATAAACACATTGCTAACACACTCATGTATAGGGTGTTCCCACATTCAGTGATGTTGCTACACGTGTACTTGTGATGGCTCCCTCCAGAGAATTTAGCGCGATAAGTGAGCCTACGGTAGTCACGTAGAGTACTAACTATTTGGGTTAATGTACTTTATAAACACATTGCTTACACACTCATGTATAGAGTGTGCCCACATTCAGTGATGCTGCTACACGTGTACTTGTGATGGCTCCCTCCAGAGAATTTAGTGCGATAAGTGAGCCTACGGTAGTCACGTAAGTACTAACTATTTGAGTTAATGTATTTCATAAACACATTGCTAACACACTCATGTATAGAGTGTGCCCACATTCAGTGATGTTGCTACACGTGTACTTGTGATGGCCCCCTCGAGAGAATTTAGTGCGATAAGTGAGCCTACGGTAGTCACGTTGAGTACTAACTATTTGAGTTAATGTATTTTATAAACACATTGCTAACACACTCATGTATAGGGTGTTCCCACATTCAGTGATGTTGCTACACGTGTACTTGTGATGGCCCCCTCGAGAGAATTTATTGCGATAAGTGAGCCTACGGTAGTCACGTTGAGTACTAACTATTTGGGTTAATGTACTTTATAAACACATTGCTAACACACTTATGTATAGAGTATGCCCATATTCAGTGATGCTGCTACACGTGTACTTGTGATGGCTCCCTCCAGAGAATTGAGTGCGATAAGTGAGCCTACGGTAGTCACGTAAGTACTAACTATTTGGGTTAATGTACTTTATAAACACATTGCTAACACACAAATGTATGGAGTGTGCCCACATTCAGTGATGCTGCTACACGTGTACTTGTGATGGCTCCCTCCAGAGAATTGAGTGCGATAAGTGAGCCTACGGTAGTCACGTTGAGTACTAACTATTTGGGTTAATATACTTTATAAACTCATTGCTAACACACTTATGTATAGAGTATGCCCACATTCAGTGATGTTGCTACACGTGTACTTGTGATGGCCCCCTCCAGAGAATTTATTGCGATAAGTGAGCCCACGGTAGTCACGTAAGTACTAACTATTTGAGTTAATGTATTTTATAAACACATTGCTAACACACTCATGTATAGGGTGTTCCCACATTCAGTGATGTTGCTACACGTGTACTTGTGATGGCCCCCTCGAGAGAATTTATTGCGATAAGTGAGCCTACGGTAGTCACGTTGAGTACTAACTATTTGGGTTAATGTACTTTATAAACACATTGCTATCACACTTATGTATAGAGTGTGCCCACATTCAGTGATGCTGCTACACGTGTACTTGTGATGGCTCCCTCCAGAGAATTGAGTGCGATAAGTGAGCCTACGGTAGTCACGTTGAGTACTAACTATTTGGGTTAATGTACTTTATAAACACATTGCTAACAAACTTATGTATAGAGTATGCCCACATTCAGTGATGTTGCTACACGTGTACTTGTGATGGCCCCTCGAGAGAATTTAGTGCGATAAGTGAGCCTACGGTAGTCACGTTGAGTACTAACTATTTGGGTTAATGTACTTTATAAACACATTGCTAACACACTTATGTATAGAGTATGCCCACATTCAGTGATGTTGCTAAACGTGTACTTGTGATGGCCCCTCGAGAGAATTTAGTGCGATAAGTGAGCCTACGGTAGTCACGTTGAGTACTAACTATTTGGGTTAATGTACTTTATAAACTCATTGCTAACACACTTATGTATAGAGTATGCCCACATTCAGTGATGTTGCTACACGTGTACTTGTGATGGCCCCTCGAGAGAATTTAGTGCGATAAGTGAGCCTACGGTAGTCACGTTGAGTACTAACTATTTGGGTTAATGTATTTTATAAACACATTGCTATCACACTTATGTATAGAGTATGCCCACATTCAGTGATGTTGCTACACGTGTACTTGTGATGGCCCCTCGAGAGAATTTATTACGATAAGTGAGCCTACGGTAGTCATGTTGAGTACTAACTGTTTGGGTTAATGTACTTTATAAACACATTGCTAACACACTTATGTATAGAGTATGCCCACATTCAGTGATGTTGCTACACGTGTACTTGTGATGGGCCCCTCGAGAGAATTTAGTGCGATAAGTGAGCCTACGGTAGTCACGTTGAGTACTAACTATTTGGGTTAATGTACTTTATAAACACATTGCTAACACATTTATGTATAGAGTATGCCCACATTCAGTGATGTTGCTACACGTGTACTTGTGATGGGCCCCTCGAGAGAATTTAGTGCGATAAGTGAGCCTACGGTAGTCACGTTGAGTACTAACTATTTGGGTTAATGTACTTTATAAACACATTGCTAACACACTTATGTATAGAGTATGCCCACATTCAGTGATGTTGCTACACGTGTACTTGTGATGGGCCCCTCGAGAGAATTTAGTGCGATAAGTGAGCCTACGGTAAGTAGTCACGTTGAGTACTGGCAATTTGATTAAACGTGCTTTTATTTATTTATTTTTAAGTTATTTTATAAACACACTTACGTATAGAGTGTAACTTCTACCAGCGATGGAGAACATGTGTATTATTGATGGCCACATTTCAGTCAAAAAGTCAAATTCAATGAAACAATAGTACATTTAAAAAAATGTCTGTATTCGAAAAATACTATCTTAAATCCAGCCTCAAAACGATAATTCATTAAAATATAATCCTGGTTTACAGTTTCGAAAAAAATAACTATGTATGTCGTATTGTACATTTATGTTAATCATATACATTTATTTACATTAAATAATAAATTATCGGTTAGTGACCAGTTGTAGAGCCTGTTTAGATCATCACGTAGCTGCTTGGTATCATTTAAAGTTTCAACTGATCGGTATATTTTTAGGCTGTCGCATATAATAAAAAACTATATGTTTGCACACTACTTGAGATATTATTAATGAAGATCAAAAAAAAAAGCAGCGGACCAAGGTTTGAGCAATGAGGAACTCCAGAGGAAACTTCGAAATCATTTGACTTCATTTTATTAAATATGACAAACTGACTTCTACTTTGAAGGTATGTCAGTAACAAATCAATTAAGCTTGGGCAAAGGCCATTGTCAACAAGTTTGGATAAAAGTATGTCATTATTAATTTTATCAAAAGATTTGACAAAATCTGTATATATGAAATCAACTTGACCTCTTCTTTCAAGAATGAGTGAAATTAATTAGATTAGAGGCTGACGACCTTTTGGGCATAAAACCCTATGTTGCTCATCAGTAATCATACTAAATATTTCATTAACAATTCTTTTATACAAAATATGTTAAAATATTTTACATGGGGAAGACACAATTGCAATCGGTCTATGGTTTATGATATTACAAACCGGACTTGAAAATCGGACAAACCTTAGTTGATTTCCAGCTTGGGAGAAACTGTTCAAGTTTCAAAGATAAATTAAAGAGACTTGCAAGAGAGGTTTTAAGAACGTCTGCACAACCTTTAATGATATATGGAGGGATCCCGTCCGGACCCTCTGATCTTTTACTTTTCATCGATTTTATAGCACATTCTACTTCAAGTTCGGTTATTTCACAAAACTCCATACCACCACCAACATTAGTGTTAGTATTTGTTACAGTATTTCTAAGTGAATAATTGGCTTTTGCATCAGAATAAACACTTTTGTAATATCTTTATCGCTGTTAAAAACGTTATTCCCAAAATATACTTATTAAATGAGTTTGTTTTTATATAAGACCAAAACTGTTCACAATTGTTACCCATATTGTTTTCTGTTTCATTAATATAATTTGTGTAAGCTTGCTGAATTAACACTTTTACGTCTTTTCTATTATTATTTGTACAGCGACATAAAATATTTAAAAATAAAATTACTTAATCTCAATATTTTTAATTATTTTCGAAATAAACCAAACAGGATATTTCCTTTTTCTAGGCTGAACGATTGTGATACATTGATAAAAAATCTGATAAAACTTTTCGTAAAACCAGTCTACTGCAAGGTCAACGTCTGAGAATAGTCTAAGTTAAAAATTAAAATTAAAGATTGTCTTATTTTACCAGGCGAAGTTAGGGCTAAGGAGCCCTCTCTAATACTTAACCTGGGGACCAACGGCTTTACGTGACTTCCGAACCACGGGAGCGACAGGGCAAAATCTATTAGAGGTAACATGGGGAATCGAACCCGGACCGGCAGCGTGGCTAGTCAACGCCTTAGCCCTTTATCTACGGCCGCTTCACATCTAAGTGTATCCCATCTTACATCTTGTAATGACAAATACCTATCTAAAAAAATGGCTCTTTTAAAGTTGCGTAAACCACAATGTGAAATGCCGCTCTCACATGCCGCTCCTCACGGCCACTAACACACCATCGCCCCGCAACTTCCCTACCACTTCACTATCTCAATCACAGCGGTACACCGAAAAAGGCATCACCAAAAACTGCACTGTCAAAAATGCTTAAATTTAGACAAGTTTCAGTTAAACATATCAAATAAAAATAACAATCTGCTAAATTAAGATCATGTAATTTTGTGCGCAGACCTCACACATTCTGATAATAGGTACACAGTGAACGCTGCTCTGAACCAGATCTCTTATTATCTATTATTAGTATTTTTTAAACAGTTATTTAATGTTTTTGATGTCTTCCATACTATTTAACACTAGCACATCACCATAGTCGGCCTTCCGCAACAGAATCTTTCCGTTAAGTGTACAGCCTACAGTAATCACGTTTTGTACTGGTTGTTTAGGTGACCATATTTTAGAAACACACTTATAACTACCTTATGTATCAAGTGATGATGGCTCCAAGTGTACTTGTGATGGCCTTTCCGAAGGTGTTTACTACGGTAAGTGAGCCTACGGTAATCACGTTGTTTACTGGCTGTTTGGGTAAACGTACTTTATAAACACACATCTAACGCACTTCTGTATCGAAAGAAGTGGCTCCATGTGTCCTTGTGATGGCCATCTCGAAGGTGTTTACTACGGTAAGTGAGCCTACGGTAATCACGTTGTGAACTGGTTGTTTGGATAAACGTACTTTATAAATACACTTCTAACTCACTTATGATGTAACAAAAGAAGTGGCTCCAAGTTTCCTTGTGAAAGGCCATCTCGAAGGTGTTTACTACGGTAAGTGAGCCTACGGTAATCACGTTGTGAACTGGTTGTTTGGATAAACGTACTTTATAAACACACTTCTAACGCACTTATGTTGTAACAAAAAAAGTGGCTCCATGTGTCCTTGTGAAAGGCCATCTCGAAGGTGTTTACTACGGTAAGTGAGCCTATGGTAATCACGGTGTGAACTGGTTGTTTGGATAAACGTACTTTATAAACACACTTCTAACGCACTTATGTTGTAACAAAAGATGTGGATCCAAGTTTCCTTTTGAAAGGCCATCTCGAAGGTGTTTACTACGGTAAGTGAGCCTACGGTAATCACGTTGTGAACTGGTTGTTTGGATAAACGTACTTTATAAACACACTTCTAACGCACTTATGTTGTAACAAAAGAAGTGGCTCCAAGTTTCCTTGTGAAAGGCCATCTCGAAGGTGTTTACTACGGTAAGTGAGCCTACGGTAATCACGGTGTGAACTGGTTGTTTGGATAAACGTACTTTATAAACACACTTCTAACGCACTTATGTTGTAACAAAAGAAGTGGCTCCAAGTTTCCTTGTGAAAGGCCATCTCGAAGGTGTTTACTACGGTAAGTGAGCCTACGGTAATCACGGTGTGAACTGGTTGTTTGGATAAACGTACTTTATAAACACACTTCTAACGCACTTATGTTGTAACAAAAGAAGTGGCTCCATGTGTCCTTGTGAAAGGCCATCTCGAAGGTGTTTACTACGGTAAGTGAGCCTACGGTAATCACGTTGTGAACTGGTTGTTTGGATAAACGTACTTTATAAACACACTTCTAACGCACTTATGTTGTAACAAAAGAAGTAGCTCCAAGTTTCCTTGTGAAAGGCCATCTCGAAGGTGTTTACTACGGTAAGTGAGCCTACGGTAATCACGTTGTGAACTGGTTGTTTGGATAAACGTACTTTATAAACACACTTCTAACGCACTTATGTTGTAACGAAAGAAGTGGCTCCAAGTGTCCTTGTGATGGCCATCTCGAAGGTGTTTAGTACGATGAGTGAGCCTACGGTAATTACGTTGTGTATTGGTTGTTTGGGTAAACGTACTTTATAAACAGACCTCTATCGCACACATATATAAAGTGGTGTGGACAAAGTGTACTTGTGGATGCCCCTCTAGTACGTAGTTCTATAGTGCGGTAAGAGATCCCACAGTAATTACATTGAGTACTGGTTATTTAGGTAAACGTACTATATAAACACACTTCTATCGCACACATGTATAAAGTGGTGTGGACAAAGTGTACTTGTGATGCCCCTCTAGTAGTTCTATAGTGCAGTAAGAGATCCCACAGTAATTACATTTAGTACTGGTTATTTAGGTAAACGTACTATATAAACACACTTCTATCGCACACATGTATAAAGTGGTGTGGACAAAGTGTACTTGTGATGCCCCTCTAGTACGTAGTTCTATAGTGCGGTAAGAGATCCCACAGTAATTACATTGAGTACTGGTTATTTAGGTAAACGTACTATATAAACACACTTCTATCGCACACATGTATAAAGTGGTGTGGACAAAGTGTACTTGTGATGCCCCTCTAGTACGTAGTTCTATAGTGCGGTAAGAGATCCCACAGTAATTACATTGAGTACTGGTTATTTAGGTAAACGTACTATATAAACACACTTCTATCGCACACATGTATAAAGTGGTGTGGACAAAGTGTACTTGTGATGCCCCTCTAGTAGTTCTATAGTGCGGTAAGAGATCCCACAGTAATTACATTGAGTACTGGTTATTTAGGTAAACGTACTATATAAACACACTTCTATCGCACACATGTATAAAGTGGTGTGGACAAAGTGTACTTGTGATGCCCCTCTAGTACGTAGTTCTATAGTGCGGTAAGAGATCCCACAGTAATTACATTGAGTACTGGTTATTTAGGTAAACGTACTATATAAACACACTTCTATCGCACACATGTATAAAGTGGTGTGGACAAAGTGTACTTGTGATGCCCCTCTAGTAGTTCTATAGTGCGGTAAGAGATCCCACAGTAATTACATTGAGTACTGGTTATTTAGGTAAACGTACTATATAAACACACTTCTATCGCACACATGTATAAAGTGGTGTGGACAAAGTGTACTTGTGATGCCCCTCTAGTACGTAGTTCTATAGTGCGGTAAGAGATCCCACAGTAATTACATTGAGTACTGGTTATTTAGGTAAACGTACTATATAAACACACTTCTATCGCACACATGTATAAAGTGGTGTGGACAAAGTGTACTTGTGATGCCCCTCTAGTACGTAGTTCTATAGTGCGGTAAGAGATCCCACAGTAATTACATTGAGTACTGGTTATTTAGGTAAACGTACTATATAAACACACTTCTATCGCACACATGTATAAAGTGGTGTGGACAAAGTGTACTTGTGATGCCCCTCTAGTACGTAGTTCTATAGTGCGGTAAGAGATCCCACAGTAATTACATTGAGTACTGGTTATTTAGGTAAACGTACTATATAAACACACTTCTATCGCACACATGTATAAAGTGGTGTGGACAAAGTGTACTTGTGATGCCCCTCTAGTACGTAGTTCTATAGTGCGGTAAGAGATCCCACAGTAATTACATTGAGTACTGGTTATTTAGGTAAACGTACTATATAAACACACTTCTATCGCACACATGTATAAAGTGGTGTGGACAAAGTGTACTTGTGATGCCCCTCTAGTACGTAGTTCTATAGTGCGGTAAGAGATCCCACAGTAATTACATTGAGTACTGGTTATTTAGGTAAACGTACTATATAAACACACTTCTATCGCACACATGTATAAAGTGGTGTGGACAAAGTGTACTTGTGATGCCCCTCTAGTACGTAGTTCTATAGTGCGGTAAGAGATCCCACAGTAATTACATTGAGTACTGGTTATTTAGGTAAACGTACTATATAAACACACTTCTATCGCACACATGTATAAAGTGGTGTGGACAAAGTGTACTTGTGATGCCCCTCTAGTACGTAGTTCTATAGTGCGGTAAGAGATCCCATAGTAATTACATTGAGTACTGGTTATTTAGGTAAACGTACTATATAAACACACTTCTATCGCACACATGTATAAAGTGGTGTGGACAAAGTGTACTTGTGATGCCCCTCTAGTACGTAGTTCTATAGTGCGGTAAGAGATCCCACAGTAATTACATTGAGTACTGGTTATTTAGGTAAACGTACTATATAAACACACTTCTATCGCACACATGTATAAAGTGGTGTGGACAAAGTGTACTTGTGATGCCCCTCTAGTACGTAGTTCTATAGTGCGGTAAGAGATCCCATAGTAATTACATTGAGTACTGGTTATTTAGGTAAACGTACTATATAAACACACTTCTATCGCACACATGTATAAAGTGGTGTGGACAAAGTGTACTTGTGATGCCCCTCTAGTACGTAGTTCTATAGTGCGGTAAGAGATCCCATAGTAATTACATTGAGTACTGGTTATTTAGGTAAACGTACTATATAAACACACTTCTATCGCACACATGTATAAAGTGGTGTGGACAAAGTGTACTTGTGATGCCCCTCTAGTACGTAGTTCTATAGTGCGGTAAGAGATCCCACAGTAATTACATTGAGTACTGGTTATTTAGGTAAACGTACTATATAAACACACTTCTATCGCACACATGTATAAAGTGGTGTGGACAAAGTGTACTTGTGATGCCCCTCTAGTACGTAGTTCTATAGTGCGGTAAGAGATCCCACAGTAATTACATTGAGTACTGGTTATTTAGGTAAACGTACTATATAAACACACTTCTATCGCACACATGTATAAAGTGGTGTGGACAAAGTGTACTTGTGATGCCCCTCTAGTACGTAGTTCTATAGTGCGGTAAGAGATCCCACAGTAATTACATTGAGTACTGGTTATTTAGGTAAACGTACTATATAAACACACTTCTATCGCACACATGTATAAAGTGGTGTGGACAAAGTGTACTTGTGATGCCCCTCTAGTACGTAGTTCTATAGTGCGGTAAGAGATCCCACAGTAATTACATTGAGTACTGGTTATTTAGGTAAACGTACTATATAAACACACTTCTATCGCACACATGTATAAAGTGGTGTGGACAAAGTGTACTTGTGATGCCCCTCTAGTACGTAGTTCTATAGTGCGGTAAGAGATCCCACAGTAATTACATTGAGTACTGGTTATTTAGGTAAACGTACTATATAAACACACTTCTATCGCACACATGTATAAAGTGGTGTGGACAAAGTGTACTTGTGATGCCCCTCTAGTACGTAGTTCTATAGTGCGGTAAGAGATCCCACAGTAATTACATTGAGTACTGGTTATTTAGGTAAACGTACTATATAAACACACTTCTATCGCACACATGTATAAAGTGGTGTGGACAAAGTGTACTTGTGATGCCCCTCTAGTACGTAGTTCTATAGTGCGGTAAGAGATCCCACAGTAATTACATTGAGTACTGGTTATTTAGGTAAACGTACTATATAAACACACTTCTATCGCACACATGTATAAAGTGGTGTGGACAAAGTGTACTTGTGATGCCCCTCTAGTACGTAGTTCTATAGTGCGGTAAGAGATCCCACAGTAATTACATTGAGTACTGGTTATTTAGGTAAACGTACTATATAAACACACTTCTATCGCACACATGTATAAAGTGGTGTGGACAAAGTGTACTTGTGATGCCCCTCTAGTACGTAGTTCTATAGTGCGGTAAGAGATCCCACAGTAATTACATTGAGTACTGGTTATTTAGGTAAACGTACTATATAAACACACTTCTATCGCACACATGTATAAAGTGGTGTGGACAAAGTGTACTTGTGATGCCCCTCTAGTACGTAGTTCTATAGTGCGGTAAGAGATCCCACAGTAATTACATTGAGTACTGGTTATTTAGGTAAACGTACTATATAAACACACTTCTATCGCACACATGTATAAAGTGGTGTGGACAAAGTGTACTTGTGATGCCCCTCTAGTACGTAGTTCTATAGTGCGGTAAGAGATCCCACAGTAATTACATTGAGTACTGGTTATTTAGGTAAACGTACTATATAAACACACTTCTATCGCACACATGTATAAAGTGGTGTGGACAAAGTGTACTTGTGATGCCCCTCTAGTACGTAGTTCTATAGTGCGGTAAGAGATCCCACAGTAATTACATTGAGTACTGGTTATTTAGGTAAACGTACTATATAAACACACTTCTATCGCACACATGTATAAAGTGGTGTGGACAAAGTGTACTTGTGATGCCCCTCTAGTACGTAGTTCTATAGTGCGGTAAGAGATCCCACAGTAATTACATTGAGTACTGGTTATTTAGGTAAACGTACTATATAAACACACTTCTATCGCACACATGTATAAAGTGGTGTGGACAAAGTGTACTTGTGATGCCCCTCTAGTACGTAGTTCTATAGTGCGGTAAGAGATCCCACAGTAATTACATTGAGTACTGGTTATTTAGGTAAACGTACTATATAAACACACTTCTATCGCACACATGTATAAAGTGGTGTGGACAAAGTGTACTTGTGATGCCCCTCTAGTACGTAGTTCTATAGTGCGGTAAGAGATCCCACAGTAATTACATTGAGTACTGGTTATTTAGGTAAACGTACTATATAAACACACTTCTATCGCACACATGTATAAAGTGGTGTGGACAAAGTGTACTTGTGATGCCCCTCTAGTACGTAGTTCTATAGTGCGGTAAGAGATCCCACAGTAATTACATTGAGTACTGGTTATTTAGGTAAACGTACTATATAAACACACTTCTATCGCACACATGTATAAAGTGGTGTGGACAAAGTGTACTTGTGATGCCCCTCTAGTACGTAGTTCTATAGTGCGGTAAGAGATCCCACAGTAATTACATTGAGTACTGGTTATTTAGGTAAACGTACTATATAAACACACTTCTATCGCACACATGTATAAAGTGGTGTGGACAAAGTGTACTTGTGATGCCCCTCTAGTACGTAGTTCTATAGTGCGGTAAGAGATCCCACAGTAATTACATTGAGTACTGGTTATTTAGGTAAACGTACTATATAAACACACTTCTATCGCACACATGTATAAAGTGGTGTGGACAAAGTGTACTTGTGATGCCCCTCTAGTACGTAGTTCTATAGTGCGGTAAGAGATCCCACAGTAATTACATTGAGTACTGGTTATTTAGGTAAACGTACTATATAAACACACTTCTATCGCACACATGTATAAAGTGGTGTGGACAAAGTGTACTTGTGATGCCCCTCTAGTACGTAGTTCTATAGTGCGGTAAGAGATCCCACAGTAATTACATTGAGTACTGGTTATTTAGGTAAACGTACTATATAAACACACTTCTATCGCACACATGTATAAAGTGGTGTGGACAAAGTGTACTTGTGATGCCCCTCTAGTACGTAGTTCTATAGTGCGGTAAGAGATCCCACAGTAATTACATTGAGTACTGGTTATTTAGGTAAACGTACTATATAAACACACTTCTATCGCACACATGTATAAAGTGGTGTGGACAAAGTGTACTTGTGATGCCCCTCTAGTACGTAGTTCTATAGTGCGGTAAGAGATCCCACAGTAATTACATTGAGTACTGGTTATTTAGGTAAACGTACTATATAAACACACTTCTATCGCACACATGTATAAAGTGGTGTGGACAAAGTGTACTTGTGATGCCCCTCTAGTACGTAGTTCTATAGTGCGGTAAGAGATCCCACAGTAATTACATTGAGTACTGGTTATTTAGGTAAACGTACTATATAAACACACTTCTATCGCACACATGTATAAAGTGGTGTGGACAAAGTGTACTTGTGATGCCCCTCTAGTACGTAGTTCTATAGTGCGGTAAGAGATCCCACAGTAATTACATTGAGTACTGGTTATTTAGGTAAACGTACTATATAAACACACTTCTATCGCACACATGTATAAAGTGGTGTGGACAAAGTGTACTTGTGATGCCCCTCTAGTACGTAGTTCTATAGTGCGGTAAGAGATCCCACAGTAATTACATTGAGTACTGGTTATTTAGGTAAACGTACTATATAAACACACTTCTATCGCACACATGTATAAAGTGGTGTGGACAAAGTGTACTTGTGATGCCCCTCTAGTACGTAGTTCTATAGTGCGGTAAGAGATCCCACAGTAATTACATTGAGTACTGGTTATTTAGGTAAACGTACTATATAAACACACTTCTATCGCACACATGTATAAAGTGGTGTGGACAAAGTGTACTTGTGATGCCCCTCTAGTACGTAGTTCTATAGTGCGGTAAGAGATCCCACAGTAATTACATTGAGTACTGGTTATTTAGGTAAACGTACTATATAAACACACTTCTATCGCACACATGTATAAAGTGGTGTGGACAAAGTGTACTTGTGATGCCCCTCTAGTACGTAGTTCTATAGTGCGGTAAGAGATCCCACAGTAATTACATTGAGTACTGGTTATTTAGGTAAACGTACTATATAAACACACTTCTATCGCACACATGTATAAAGTGGTGTGGACAAAGTGTACTTGTGATGCCCCTCTAGTACGTAGTTCTATAGTGCGGTAAGAGATCCCACAGTAATTACATTGAGTACTGGTTATTTAGGTAAACGTACTATATAAACACACTTCTATCGCACACATGTATAAAGTGGTGTGGACAAAGTGTACTTGTGATGCCCCTCTAGTACGTAGTTCTATAGTGCGGTAAGAGATCCCACAGTAATTACATTGAGTACTGGTTATTTAGGTAAACGTACTATATAAACACACTTCTATCGCACACATGTATAAAGTGGTGTGGACAAAGTGTACTTGTGATGCCCCTCTAGTACGTAGTTCTATAGTGCGGTAAGAGATCCCACAGTAATTACATTGAGTACTGGTTATTTAGGTAAACGTACTATATAAACACACTTCTATCGCACACATGTATAAAGTGGTGTGGACAAAGTGTACTTGTGATGCCCCTCTAGTACGTAGTTCTATAGTGCGGTAAGAGATCCCACAGTAATTACATTGAGTACTGGTTATTTAGGTAAACGTACTATATAAACACACTTCTATCGCACACATGTATAAAGTGGTGTGGACAAAGTGTACTTGTGATGCCCCTCTAGTACGTAGTTCTATAGTGCGGTAAGAGATCCCACAGTAATTACATTGAGTACTGGTTATTTAGGTAAACGTACTATATAAACACACTTCTATCGCACACATGTATAAAGTGGTGTGGACAAAGTGTACTTGTGATGCCCCTCTAGTACGTAGTTCTATAGTGCGGTAAGAGATCCCACAGTAATTACATTGAGTACTGGTTATTTAGGTAAACGTACTATATAAACACACTTCTATCGCACACATGTATAAAGTGGTGTGGACAAAGTGTACTTGTGATGCCCCTCTAGTACGTAGTTCTATAGTGCGGTAAGAGATCCCACAGTAATTACATTGAGTACTGGTTATTTAGGTAAACGTACTATATAAACACACTTCTATCGCACACATGTATAAAGTGGTGTGGACAAAGTGTACTTGTGATGCCCCTCTAGTACGTAGTTCTATAGTGCGGTAAGAGATCCCACAGTAATTACATTGAGTACTGGTTATTTAGGTAAACGTACTATATAAACACACTTCTATCGCACACATGTATAAAGTGGTGTGGACAAAGTGTACTTGTGATGCCCCTCTAGTACGTAGTTCTATAGTGCGGTAAGAGATCCCACAGTAATTACATTGAGTACTGGTTATTTAGGTAAACGTACTATATAAACACACTTCTATCGCACACATGTATAAAGTGGTGTGGACAAAGTGTACTTGTGATGCCCCTCTAGTACGTAGTTCTATAGTGCGGTAAGAGATCCCACAGTAATTACATTGAGTACTGGTTATTTAGGTAAACGTACTATATAAACACACTTCTATCGCACACATGTATAAAGTGGTGTGGACAAAGTGTACTTGTGATGCCCCTCTAGTACGTAGTTCTATAGTGCGGTAAGAGATCCCACAGTAATTACATTGAGTACTGGTTATTTAGGTAAACGTACTATATAAACACACTTCTATCGCACACATGTATAAAGTGGTGTGGACAAAGTGTACTTGTGATGCCCCTCTAGTACGTAGTTCTATAGTGCGGTAAGAGATCCCACAGTAATTACATTGAGTACTGGTTATTTAGGTAAACGTACTATATAAACACACTTCTATCGCACACATGTATAAAGTGGTGTGGACAAAGTGTACTTGTGATGCCCCTCTAGTACGTAGTTCTATAGTGCGGTAAGAGATCCCACAGTAATTACATTGAGTACTGGTTATTTAGGTAAACGTACTTTATAAACACACTTCTATCGCACACATGTATAAAGTGGTGTGGACAAAGTGTACTTGTGATGCCCCTCTAGTACGTAGTTCTATAGTGCGGTAAGAGATCCCACAGTAATTACATTGAGTACTGGTTATTTAGGTAAACGTACTATATAAACACACTTCTATCGCACACATGTATAAAGTGGTGTGGACAAAGTGTACTTGTGATGCCCCTCTAGTACGTAGTTCTATAGTGCGGTAAGAGATCCCACAGTAATTACATTGAGTACTGGTTATTTAGGTAAACGTACTATATAAACACACTTCTATCGCACACATGTATAAAGTGGTGTGGACAAAGTGTACTTGTGATGCCCCTCTAGTACGTAGTTCTATAGTGCGGTAAGAGATCCCACAGTAATTACATTGAGTACTGGTTATTTAGGTAAACGTACTATATAAACACACTTCTATCGCACACATGTATAAAGTGGTGTGGACAAAGTGTACTTGTGATGCCCCTCTAGTACGTAGTTCTATAGTGCGGTAAGAGATCCCACAGTAATTACATTGAGTACTGGTTATTTAGGTAAACGTACTATATAAACACACTTCTATCGCACACATGTATAAAGTGGTGTGGACAAAGTGTACTTGTGATGCCCCTCTAGTACGTAGTTCTATAGTGCGGTAAGAGATCCCACAGTAATTACATTGAGTACTGGTTATTTAGGTAAACGTACTATATAAACACACTTCTATCGCACACATGTATAAAGTGGTGTGGACAAAGTGTACTTGTGATGCCCCTCTAGTACGTAGTTCTATAGTGCGGTAAGAGATCCCACAGTAATTACATTGAGTACTGGTTATTTAGGTAAACGTACTATATAAACACACTTCTATCGCACACATGTATAAAGTGGTGTGGACAAAGTGTACTTGTGATGCCCCTCTAGTACGTAGTTCTATAGTGCGGTAAGAGATCCCACAGTAATTACATTGAGTACTGGTTATTTAGGTAAACGTACTATATAAACACACTTCTATCGCACACATGTATAAAGTGGTGTGGACAAAGTGTACTTGTGATGCCCCTCTAGTACGTAGTTCTATAGTGCGGTAAGAGATCCCACAGTAATTACATTGAGTACTGGTTATTTAGGTAAACGTACTATATAAACACACTTCTATCGCACACATGTATAAAGTGGTGTGGACAAAGTGTACTTGTGATGCCCCTCTAGTACGTAGTTCTATAGTGCGGTAAGAGATCCCACAGTAATTACATTGAGTACTGGTTATTTAGGTAAACGTACTATATAAACACACTTCTATCGCACACATGTATAAAGTGGTGTGGACAAAGTGTACTTGTGATGCCCCTCTAGTACGTAGTTCTATAGTGCGGTAAGAGATCCCACAGTAATTACATTGAGTACTGGTTATTTAGGTAAACGTACTATATAAACACACTTCTATCGCACACATGTATAAAGTGGTGTGGACAAAGTGTACTTGTGATGCCCCTCTAGTACGTAGTTCTATAGTGCGGTAAGAGATCCCACAGTAATTACATTGAGTACTGGTTATTTAGGTAAACGTACTATATAAACACACTTCTATCGCACACATGTATAAAGTGGTGTGGACAAAGTGTACTTGTGATGCCCCTCTAGTACGTAGTTCTATAGTGCGGTAAGAGATCCCACAGTAATTACATTGAGTACTGGTTATTTAGGTAAACGTACTATATAAACACACTTCTATCGCACACATGTATAAAGTGGTGTGGACAAAGTGTACTTGTGATGCCCCTCTAGTACGTAGTTCTATAGTGCGGTAAGAGATCCCACAGTAATTACATTGAGTACTGGTTATTTAGGTAAACGTACTATATAAACACACTTCTATCGCACACATGTATAAAGTGGTGTGGACAAAGTGTACTTGTGATGCCCCTCTAGTACGTAGTTCTATAGTGCGGTAAGAGATCCCACAGTAATTACATTGAGTACTGGTTATTTAGGTAAACGTACTATATAAACACACTTCTATCGCACACATGTATAAAGTGGTGTGGACAAAGTGTACTTGTGATGCCCCTCTAGTACGTAGTTCTATAGTGCGGTAAGAGATCCCACAGTAATTACATTGAGT
This sequence comes from Stictocephala bisonia, assembly GCA_035578905.1. Classification (NCBI taxonomy): domain Eukaryota; kingdom Metazoa; phylum Arthropoda; class Insecta; order Hemiptera; family Membracidae; genus Stictocephala; species Stictocephala bisonia. The sequence goes on along the minus strand of JAQJVL010000090.1, from coordinate 894,390 downwards.
ACTGGTTATTTAGGTAAACGTACTATATAAACACACTTCTATCGCACACATGTATAAAGTGGTGTGGACAAAGTGTACTTGTGATGCCCCTCTAGTACGTAGTTCTATAGTGCGGTAAGAGATCCCACAGTAATTACATTGAGTACTGGTTATTTAGGTAAACGTACTATATAAACACACTTCTATCGCACACATGTATAAAGTGGTGTGGACAAAGTGTACTTGTGATGCCCCTCTAGTACGTAGTTCTATAGTGCGGTAAGAGATCCCACAGTAATTACATTGAGTACTGGTTATTTAGGTAAACGTACTATATAAACACACTTCTATCGCACACATGTATAAAGTGGTGTGGACAAAGTGTACTTGTGATGCCCCTCTAGTACGTAGTTCTATAGTGCGGTAAGAGATCCCACAGTAATTACATTGAGTACTGGTTATTTAGGTAAACGTACTATATAAACACACTTCTATCGCACACATGTATAAAGTGGTGTGGACAAAGTGTACTTGTGATGCCCCTCTAGTACGTAGTTCTATAGTGCGGTAAGAGATCCCACAGTAATTACATTGAGTACTGGTTATTTAGGTAAACGTACTTTATAAACACACTTCTATCGCACACATGTATAAAGTGGTGTGGACAAAGTGTACTTGTGATGCCCCTCTAGTACGTAGTTCTATAGTGCGTTAAGAGATCCCACAGTAATTACATTGAGTACTGGTTATTTAGGTAAACGTACTTTATAAACACACTTCTATCGCACACATGTATAAAGTGGTGTGGACAAAGTGTACTTGTGATGCCCCTCTAGTACGTAGTTCTATAGTGCGGTAAGAGATCCCACAGTAATTACATTGAGTACTGGTTATTTAGGTAAACGTACTATATAAACACACTTCTATCGCACACACGTATAAAGTGGTGTGGACAAAGTGTACTTGTGATGCCCCTCTAGTACGTAGTTCTATAGTGCGGTAAGAGATCCCACAGTAATTACATTGAGTACTGGTTATTTAGGTAAACGTACTATATAAACACGCTTCTATCGCACACATATATAAAGTGGTGTGGACAAAGTGTACTTGTGATGCCCCTCTAGTACGTAGTTCTATAGTGCGTTAAGAGATCCCACAGTAATTACATTGAGTACTGGTTATTTAGGTAAACGTACTATATAAACACACTTCTATCGCACACATATATAAAGTGGTGTGGACAAAGTGTACTTGTGATGCCCCTCTAGTACGTAGTTCTATAGTGCGGTAAGAGATCCCACAGTAATTACGTTGAGTACTGGTTATTTAGGTAAACGTACTATATAAACACACTTCTATCACACACATGTATAAAGTGGTGTGGACAAAGTGTACTTGTGATGCCCCTCTAGTACGTAGTTCTATAGTGCGTTAAGAGATCCCACAGTAATTACATTGAGTACTGGTTATTTAGGTAAACGTACTATATAAACACACTTCTATCGCACACATGTATAAAGTGGTGTGGACAAAGTGTACTTGTGATGCCCCTCTAGTACGTAGTTCTATAGTGCGTTAAGAGATCCCACAGTAATTACATTGAGTACTGGTTATTTAGGTAAACGTACTTTATAAACACACTTATGTATGTAGGGAACCAACTACATGCTATCTACAACAAGAGTATCTCTGATGACCTTCTATATGGTATTTAGTGTGGTAAGTGTGGGCTTACAGTAATTACGTTGAGTACTGGCTATTTAGGTAATCTTTCTTTCAGTACATCTTTGTAGCTATAAAGAGAGTTTTGTTTTTAGAAACCTTTGTCAGTCTTTTTAGTGGTATTTTGTGTTACGTTCTCGTATTTAAAAAAAAACATATTTTTACGTAAGATGAAATAGGAAGTGAAATATAGATATAATTAACTATGCCGTGTACCAATATCTATTTAGTTCTAACTTAACAACCGATTGTACATAACAGAAGATCCATACTTTGTTCAACTATTGACCACTACATTCATACGGAGCTGGTTGAACTATTTTGTTTGTTTTTTTTTTATTTTATTTATTTATTCATAAGACGCCGATTGTCAAGATATGGGCGAGTATGGATTTCGAATGAGTGTGATGAGTGTAGATGAGCGAATGTAGTCATTGTTACAAACTAAGGCCGACTATTCCTTAGAAAGTGTCATTAATTAATAGCCCAATGACAAATGAACAGCCGGCGATTATCAGCTGATCCTTCTCAAAATGTATTGACTCTGATTGGGATCGAACTGAGAACCCTTATAACATGAAGCTGGGATTGAACCAACTACGCTACCGACCAATTATAGTTAAGACTCAGTACTTTGTGCTGCTCCATAATGCAAGAAGTGACTCTCACACAACAAAGTACACTGTTTTCATGGCGGATTACCTGAGCGAATGAGTCTGTGAGAATGAAATTTATTATTTTAATTTGTAAGCATGTTAGATTATTGTAACTATTAAATTGTATTAGTTCCATGTTTATAATTTTTTAGTTTTTTATTGTCTTTGATAGTAGTTTACGCTTTGTAAATTAAGTTTTGTTTAATTTTAGTTTTAGTTTGAAATTTTATTTTATGTTGTTTGTATAGTTTTACACAAGGTTGAGTGGAAGAGAGGACTTCATAGTCCTAACTCCGCCTTTAAATAAAGACATTTATTCATTCATTCATTCATTCATACACTTGAGTGCTAGAAGGGTTACCTTAATGAAACAACACTTCAGTGTGCTGCTCTGCAATGGAAGAAGTGACCTGCTCACAATAAAATACACTTGAGTGAAAAAATATAGTCTGAATAAAAGGACACTTAAGTGTGCTGATCCGTAATGCAAAGGGTGACCCTCTCATAGTACACTTGAGTACCAGAAGGGTAACCTGAGGGAAACGTTACTTAAGTGTGCTGTTTTGTAATGCAAGATGGTACGATATCACTTAAGTGTCCTCTCATGACAAAGTACACTTGAGTGCCAGAAGGGTTATCTGAATGAAACGACACTTCAGCGTGCTGCTCCGTAATTAATATGAAGCACTAATTAATTATTGAATTACCGAATGCTGTCATTAATTTTGTGAGATCAATATACACTTATAAATTATTTTTATCTGGAAATTTATAATACTCAAACACGTCATATCATTAAATATCTACAATTAATTAACAACTATGCTTTCAATGTATATCTACCCTACCACACCGTAAATATATGTTCACACTATTATAAATGAGTGTCTGTTTAAATTTATACTCAAGCCAAGGTTACCTGTTCTAACGGGTGTACGTCTAAGTGGGGTTTCCTATAGTATGGAGTAGTTTCAATTTAGAGGAAGTCAAAAGTAGTATTATTGTGCTGAACATCTATATTATTGATTATATAATAACGTAGTGATGTAATCAGACAGACGAGAGGTTTCAGATTAACTTTAAAAGAAATTATTGTAAAAATAACATCTTTAAATAACCTAATGATATACCATATTAAGTATCATACAACTTTATATATTCCATAACCACATTTTGAAGTCCATAAGGTTATTTTGAAATTATTTTATGCTTAAAAATAATTTATAATCAAATATCTAATGTTAAAAACAATATTATGCAATATAAATTATATTAATAATTTTGAAACGTTCAAATCTTATAATTTGTTGTGTGAAAAACTTATAAATGTCAATTTGTATTACTGCAGCTTGTTCTTAATGCTTTAGAAATACTAAGTTTTTGTACTTATTTAATCTATTTTTAATACGAACCTCCATTTATTTAAAAACTATTTTAGCGAGTAGTTAAATACTTGCATTGACATACAATTATATATTTAAGAGTAAAATGTATGTTTTTAAAAAGTCTACCGCACATTTTGCACTAGCAAAGTTTTTCAAATCACGTACATTTATTTCCAATCATGAACATAAATTCGGTGCCAACTCAACTGAGCAGGGAACAGACATTCCCACTTACACGGATGTTGATGTACTCACAGCTGGGACTTCTCAGTGCTACCAACACAATTGATGGCTTTGATAATTTTAGATTATTTAAAAATAAATATCTATCTTAAATTACTTTGAAGGCTAAAACAATATATTTCCCTTTAGTATAAATATATATCCTGGTAGTTTGATAAAATAGTTTACAAAATTTTAGAACTTGTTAAAAAAAGTAAAAATAATATGAATTAGAAAAAAGGAAATACAAGACTCGTATAAAAAAGAATGTGTAAATTGATACCTTTATACGCCCACGTAAGAGTACGTTTTTATAATTAATACTAAATACCTATACATAGTGTCCGACAACCTATACGGATAACAGGCTGAAAGAATTCTTACTATAAGTGAGCATTAAAATGGCATACATCCTATTTACGGAGACCCATTCTTACAGGATTTAAAGAAATTATACATGTCGTAGGCCTACATACAATATTATTTTATAATAATGATAGGCTTACTTTAGTTACAAATTCATTGAATGTGAGTTAGGTTTAACTCGTCAATTAAGTTAGTGATAGAATAGAATTGGGTTAGAAAATTTGGTTATCAATTTGAAGATATTCTCCTCGTAAAAAGAATCGTCCGTTATTGGAATACCTAGAGGGATATTTAGTAAGACAGGAGTCCTGCGGTTTCACATCTGCAGGATAAACTAAGGATAGCAACGAATCCTGCAAGACTTTAACTGATCCAATCATTTAATAAAAAAAATTGTAACTTACAGTCATTCAAAAAACTTTTAAAAGTGTTTTTGTTACAATGCCTGAGTTTCCCAAAAAAGAAAAGAAAGAAAATGTAAAACAACACCAACCATTTAAATATTCAAAAATAAAATAAGTGCTAGATAATAGTACCTTAGTCTTAAAAAATACAGATCTCCATCACAGAGCTAAGTCCGAGCTTATTTAATGAGTATTTCCTAAGTATCATATGCCTCTAGTATTTTTAATACGACTACACTAAATGTTAAACCATTAACAACCATTGAAGGATGGGAATTACGATCATACTATTTATTGCAACAAATTGTCAAAAGTAGGAAGACCACACAAATTATTTATTTTCTTAATTAGTATATTGGAAATATAGGACATCAGCAAACTTACCTGAGAAGTCAAGTTCACTAACACCAGAGTAGTAGTAACAAACACAAAATTAACACATAATCACACGAATGTTCAGTGCCACTGGAGAGAGAGAGAGAGAGAGAGAGAGAGAGAGAGAGAGAGAGAGAGAGAGAGAGAGAGAGAGAGAGAGAGAGAGAGAGAGAGAGAGAGAGAGAGAGAGAGAGAGAGAGAGAGAGAGAGAGATGGCTTCCATTATTGCTGGCTAGGTTAAAAATAGTCTACTAAGGTAAGTTTGCTGATGTCTTATCTCTTCAATATACTAATTCCTGGCCTAGTGCCCTTTAACCTTACCTAAAATTATTTTGTTAATTAAAATTGTCCTCGTGAATTGTGATGAACAAACAGCAAAAATAGTCATGTCTTACATCGTTGTTTGCCTGGTTGGGAAATTACTGTGTACATAAGTAATATTACGATCCTATTTTAAAGGAAATGTTGTTGTAATAAATATTTACTGATAAGTATTCTGAAAATAACATTATCTGCTGCCTTCAATAATGCCCAATTACGAGTAAACGAAGCTGATTACTTCTCAAAGATCAAAGTAACTCTAAGTAGTCTTTGGAAATAATTATAAAACTGCTTACAGGTGCGGAAAATTGTCTCAAATCTTTGGCTTTATTTCTTTGTTTTGTCAACTTTGACTACAGTAAGTTTCTAAAGAACATTGATTGTTATTACAGAATATTTTAAGATTATTAGTAATCTAACTGTGTAGTTTAGTTAGAATAAACAATATTAACTAGACATTGACTAAGAGGTTAAATATTATTTTAAGATTATTAGTAATCTAACTGTGTAGTTTAGTTAGAATAAACAATATTAACTAGACATTGACTAAGAGGTTAAATATTATTTTAAGATTATTAGTAATCTAACTGTGTAGTTTAGTTAGAATAAACAATATTAACTAGACATTGACTAAGAGGTTAAATATTATTTTAAGATTATTAGTAATCTAACTGTGTAGTTTAGTTAGAATAAACAATATTAACTAGACATTGACTAAGAGGTTAAATATTATTTTAAGATTATTAGTAATCTAACTGTGTAGTTTAGTTAGAATAAACAATATTAACTAGACATTGACTAAGAGGTTAAATATTATTTTCTAATAAAACCTCAACCGGTCTTATATATGATAAACTAAATTGAATAAGCTTGTAATAAATTGTATGATATTCCAAACTCCTCACTTATAAATTAACTGTTGGGACATTTCGAACTTATTAAATAAATATGGATACAACAGTTTAATTGTTCAATTTGATTGGAACATTTGGAGTTGTTCCGCCTTAGCATGAAAAATTGTTCTGAAATAAAATAGCAAAGTTAAATTAATGAATGATAAAAAAATATAGGTTATTTATTTTATTGAAGGTCATTAACATAATTTTATAAATATTTGACAATTAATTGTTCCATTTAGTTTTTACGTCGTAATTCCACATACAAGTTAACTCGCCTCTGCAAAAATAAAACTGAATAATACAATCTCTAAGTAAAAATTACAAATACTGTAATTGTTCAATAATCAATATTTCCTCTCACAGAAAGAAACTTTTCTAAGATTACAAGTGGATTACAGCATTGTTAAAATATTTAACAAGAAATACTGGATATTATTGAGGTACATATTAAAAACGAACGTAAAAGTTATTTGGTGGCAGCAAAGTTTTACTTATTGTCTTAGTGAAGAACTGTGAGGTGTATACGTTGGGTGGTTGGATATTGTTAAGGACAGAATCACACCTAGTTCCAATTTATGGACACAAACAACTTTAAGATTAGTGTCATAATAACGATACATAAAATTAATAAATTTGTAGGCATAAAATATCAAACACACAATACTCAGAAATCAAAGGTGGTTTATAAATTGATTGTATTTTTTATATTTTTTTTCTTTTCCAACTGCAAAACCATATAATTATGTACAATTACAAACAATATATAATTATAAATATTATGAATAATGTATGAGATGGTTGACTAGTCTTAAATTGAGTAAATAGAGATAGGAAGTAAAGCCATATAAACAGAATAAGAACAAGAAACAATAATACGGTGAACAAGATACGATAAAAGCAGATTATATGTTAAAGGCAATACTTAAAGCATTAGTATAAAAAATAAGGAAGTTAGAAAACTTAAAAACGATAATATTTCATTAAAAATTAATATATGGGGCACAGAAATATAGGCACGCTAGAGCTTCATGACCTCATTAATCGCCTTAAGCATAAGACGAGGGTATGGCCTCATAAGTTTGTGTGAGTTTATTGTCTAGCAAAAGCACAAAATGGCCACAAAAATATTGTTAAACGAAACAAAATCACATAAGTAAACGCTAATAAAAGAAATAATTGATTTAAAACTGTCAGCCAAAACTGAATAAAATGTTGTTGTACAATATTTAAATCCACAAGTTACGTACAAATCAAAAATTATTTATTCTTGTGATTTATTATTATATGTTTGAGTAAACATCTTATTTGTATTTTAATAAATAGAAATAATTTAATCGTTCATTTAAATACATGCTTATATTAATATCCTTTAAAAATCACTATTAAATATTTGTCGGTACTATTATTACATCTCGCACTAACACAAACGATGATTCTATGTTAATAATATTAGAAAGGTTATCTGCTTTTATGTACAGTAAAACGGCAAAATATGATGAAAAGTTGCTTAATTGATTAATTAACATTGTATGTAGTAATATACCTTATCTAAAATACCAATGCCAGCTTATTGTGTATTTATAAGTGTCAGTAACCAATACCTATCAACATGATTCCAATAAGCATTTAAAGTGTAACATTCACCGTCTTTGCAACACACGCGTCTTGTCACTTCTACATACAATTATCGTTAATGAACGACAGTTCAACCTTCGTACCTGGAGAATTTTCGTTATTTTTTTAGTAATACATGAAGTTGGAATCTACAAGTATGGGCGAACATTTCTTTCTTTGTAATCGTATTATTATGATAGGTTATATCACTATGTAGGTATTAGAAACTACTTTAGACTACAGAAAAATATCAAACTTCAAAGACTTTTATAATAATTCATAAAATCTAAATATTTAATCAAAATAGTAAGGTAATTAACAATAGTTTTCTTAGAAAGACATTATTCAACTTTAATTAAAGTCTATTAACGTGTTAAAAAATGTAAACATAAATGTATATGAAATGATTCGTTAAAGAAATTATTGTTGGGTAATATTTAATTAAACATTATTTAAGGTTGTTTCTCTTTTCCATATATTTTGACTTTGCTAGAATTCTTACATCTTATGTCCTAGAAGCTATTGCTACCTCATTTGGCAACACCATGAGTTAGATAGAAGCTACTTTTTTTTTAACTTCACTCGTCAGTTCACATGGACTTACATGCCTGGGCGTGAACTTTATTCAACGAGTGGGGACTCGAACCTTGGAACCTGCCCTCCGCAGTCCGAAGCCTTAGTCATTGAGCCACCACGCCGGCATCTTACATGCCAACACTGCGTGTTCTAGAAGCTATTGCCCTTACGTGCTAACACTTCATAAGCTATTGTTATCTCACATTTCAACACATCATGAGCTAGAAGCTATAGCTACCTCATATGGCGGCAACATTTCATGAGTTAGAAGCTATTGGTACCTTACATGCCAACACTGCGTGTTCTAGAAGCTATTGCCCTTACATGCTAACACTTCATAAGCTAGAAGCTATTGTTATCTCACATGCCAACACTTCATAAGCTCGAAGGTATTGCCATATTACATTCCAACACTTAATGGTTTAGAAGCTATTGTTACCTTACATGCCAACACTGCGTGTTCTAGAAGCTATTGCCCTTATATGTTAACACTTCATAAGCTAGAAGCTATTGTTATCTCAAATGCCAATACTTCATGAGTTCGAAACTATTGCCATATTACATGCCAACACTTCCTCCGCTAGAAGGTTTTTTTTTAGGTGCCAACACTGCATGTTCCAGAAGCTATTGCTCTCTTATATGCCAATACTGCGTGTTCTAGAATCAAGTGCTCCCTTACATGCTAATACTGTGTGTTCTAGAAACTATTGCCATATTACATGCCAACACTTCATAAGAAAGCTATAGCTATCTTAGATTCCAACACTGTGTGTTTTAGAAGTTATTGCTACTTTACATGCCAACACAGCGTGTTTTCGTTGCTATTGATATTTTACATACTAACACTTCATGAGCTAGAAGCTATTGCTATCGTAAATGCCATCACTTCATTAGCTAGAAGCTACTGCTGTCTTTACATACCAATACTGCATGTTCTAGCGGCTATTGCTCTCTTACACACCTACAAAGCGTGTGATCTAAGCTCTAATTCGTTATACGCCCATATTCACACCTCATTCATATACTATTTGCTCAGGATAGTGGGTACACAGAATGCATCTTTGCCACAAATGCATTCTGTGTACAGATAAAAATGTGAACATTCGCTGAGCTTAAACTTAGTTTAACCTGGCTTCGAACTGACACTCTTCAGACTAAGATGCTGTACAGGTTTTATGCCAAAATAAATTTATGTCACTTTAGAGTAATTGTAGATGTAATATAATATCACATCATTGTGTAAAACCTATTATCTGAATGCCCTACCAAAATAACTAAGTGGCTACTATGTGCTTAGCAAAAATGTTCAAAATTGTTATTTGTGTAAAGCTAATCCTTACTTGTTTTCTCGAAAATTCTAGACTTACACAATTAAACAAAAAAACTGAAAGTGTCTCCGAGCCACGACACGACGGATGGAGCGTACACAAAAAGACTGAAAGTGTCTCCGAGCCACGACACGACGGATGGAGCGTACACAAAAACACTGAAAGTGTCTCCGAGCCACGACACGACGGATGGAGCGTACACAAAAACACTGAAAGTGTCTCCGAGCCACGACACGACGGATGGAGCGTACACAAAAAGACTGAAAGTGTCTCCGAGCCACGACACGACGGATGGAGAGTACACAAAAACACTGAAAGTGTCTCCGAGCCACGACACGACGTATGGAGCGTACACAAATAGCTTGGGTGGTTGCACAATAATTACATACATATACATTACTAACTTAAATTTTAGTAGTCTTAATTTAAGATTCACTATCTATTATCCTATATACTTTTGTTATGATAAAAATATTACTATAATACAAATTATATTACAACATATTGCAAGTAAAAATTATATTTTAGTAATATTTTCAAATTTAAATTTCGGTTTTTTTTTTTTGACTATCCAACAAACCATCAACGTTATTCATTTAGGGTCATATATTTGTAACATTAAGTAGTTAATGAGGGTTTAATATACTCGAATATTTTACAGACCCCGTTTCAAGTTATATCTTAATGGAGTATGTAAACAAATAGAATGATAAAAGATAACGTAAAATATAATAACGTTAGGCTTAGTGTTCCTTTTTTAATTGAACTTTGGTAATTTGCTCAATATGAGATATGAGAGGGGCAGTAACATTTGAAATATAAGGCGCCAAATGGCATTACACTCTAGGGTCACTTTGACGCCACGTTTTCGCATACGCCTCAATCAAGGGGTAATCATCACTCACCTTGTAGTCAAAGGGAGGTTCATTGGGGTTGTTATGTGTTTGTAATGAGTATTTACTTGCCTTTGGCTGCCTTAAATACAACATATATAGCTCTGTCACCTTTAAAACTATTTAAATAATACATCAATTACTATTCTTAGAACATTTTACATATACGAATAAAAATGTGTCTTGTCAGCTATATGTGTTGCCCGTGCTTGGCCACGGAATATGCTCTAACCTTGATTGTATTTTCAGACACTAAAAATATTAATTAACTGTGAAATCATTAAACCAGCCGAATATGAGTAAAAAAATTACAAATACGTAATCAACAGAGTTATCCACTAGAATATTATAATCACATTAATCACCGTGGGTCCTAAGACCTAATGTCAATTTCAAAGGCCTAAATACCGTAATGCCTTCTTAAGCATGCGTAGAACATATAGAAGAAATGTATCTAAATCTGGGCAGAATTTTCTTTGTTTATTGGAAAGTGAACAAAACTCGTACTCTATTGCACTATTATATGATTTTAAAAACAATTTGTTTTCTTTAAAATAACATATGATATTTTAAACCCATAATCCCTCTCGTGTAAAGAATAAGTAAAAACCTTTAATGGAAAACAAGAATTTAGTTTTCCTGCCTTAAATGGACCTTAACGCATCCACATTGTTATCTAAAAGCAAACAGAAATCATGATAGAACTTAGTTGGTATTTTATGCTGAACAAAACCTTGAAATATATACGCTAATGTAAACGTACAAAAAACGTTCAATCTAAGCTTTATAATATTTTTTTGTATAAAGTTTATTCATTAGATGGATAAAGATACCCTACACCTTAAAAAAAACTTATAATAAATAGCCGTAATGGCTAGTGCTTGACTCAATACCACTATCAGTGTATGGGTAGATGGGTGGGTAGGTGGGTCATACACTGTAAGTATTAAGGTGAGTGGTTGGGTAACTAGCCGGCATGGTGACTCAGTGGCCTGAGGAATTAGACTGCAAAGGGCCTAGTCCAAAGTTCGAATCCCCGAATAAGCTAACGGTCGGTACTTCACTCGTTGGTTGGAGTTTTACGCACATTCCTGTAGGCCCATATGAGCTGGCAATTGAAGTTATATATATATATATATATATATATTTAGGTAGGTGGGTGGGTCAATACCACTGTTCGTGTATGGGTGGTATTATATCTTAAGTAATAATCACGTTATTTATTACTGACCATCCATTAATATTGATATACAGTATAGGTATTTTTCCAAACACACAACCTTTGAGTAGATTAAAATAACCGAAAAGTTGTAATCGTTAATTGGTTTGTTGGATACATTACCGTAGTATTATTATGGCATATTTAATAAGAATATTTCAATTGAAAGGTGTTTCAGTGTCAGTTAGAAAGCAATCACCACACTCACAGCACCTGTCCTCGCCGTATCCGGGACACAAACTTTCCCAGGAAATGAAACAAACTTCCTTCATACGTCAATCGGCTTCTTATGTGAGTACCCAAACATCTAACAAACCGTTCATTATTATGTGGGGGGGGGGGGTTATTAACAAAAACCATTCAACATCTATGCACTTAGATGTTGAAGTATTTGAACTCAAGTACGGGATAATCTACTCTATTTGTAAGACTAGTAATACTATATTAAAATTATTACTATATTAGAACTGCATGATTAAATATTTTTGCGTATCGTATTCACGATTAAGACTAACTAGTTTCGGATGAGCTTATAAGCCATATTACCACAACTTTGACGTTTACATGATTACGAAAGCCGTAATGTATTTTAACACTAAGTTGTGACATTTGTACCTTAACTTGATAAATAAATTAGCCTTTTAGTGTGCAATATGTAGTTTACATTAATTTTAATTTACATTTAATAATCCAACAAAATTACCCATAAGTTGAAGAAAAGATCTCATTATCTATTGACTCTCTTACATAATGACAAATCTTGACGTTTGACATTTAAGAAGTAAATAACTCAGGAGAACTGAAACGTTGACACCTTGAAAGGAATCTTATTTCAAGCAGATTGTATTACATATTTTTAACAAGGAGATAAGAGTTTTTGCAAAACCACTGCCAAATATTATTTTAATAATTAAAACACATCTTATTGGAACACATTATTTAAAATTGTATTTAAAATATAGTAAAGATATAATTAATTATTGTTGTGGTATAATTTTAACTAATCTTTATAACTAAATTAAAATTATAATAATTGTATATGTTTCAATTTCAACTCCATTATAAGATATTGTACAGTAAAGGATTCTATTCTAATCAACTGAACGCAGTTTAGAATTTCAAACAAATTACACCAGTAACAATTAACACTACAGTGATAACATTTTGATTAACTATAACAGTGCAAGTAAAAAGGTTGATTGTTATTTCCAGCTGTTGGACGACTTACTGGTTCTTTATCCACAATTGGGTCACTACCTCCATCGTACATATTAAGGACGTTTACACCCACCCTGCAGACCCAGGACTTCAAGAGAAGTCCGAACCAATCTTATCAATGTAGTTATCAATGAGAATAAACCAACCAGTCTGCGTTTATTCATTGCAATACTATAGTTATATATTATACCAAGCCATAAAAAGAGAAGTTTGAATGGAATATATCATCTTGTATAAAATGGTCCCATATTAGAAGAAACTGGAATTCCCTTTGTGATATATCGCAGACCTTATTCCCAACGAGCTATGTTCGGAATTTGATATATTATATTTGTTCAATAACTTTATAGTAAACTTGTGTTGTTAAAGTATTTTGCAAATTCAGTTAAAAACATTTGCAAAATAACCATTCTACTTTGTGATCGGGGAGTTGTCTAGCTGAACTATGTTACCATCAGTATACTGGACCAATGGATATCACAAACCAACCTCTACAGGAAGAATGGAACAAACACTGACACTGACTATTCCTGTTTGTATTTTTTACGAATTGACAAATAGTGTCAGTAATTAAACTTTGTTGGGTTAAAGATAGGCCTAATTATACACAAGTTATTGGTTATAGATTAGATTCATTAAATGTACAGTGTTCTACCACATTTTCATAAATAATGGTTATTTTACCATTTACATACAAATGTGCTCAAAGATTGTTTTTCTAAAACCCAACATTACTTGTGCTCAATCTAATTCCCTCTCACATGACAACGCTGCTTGTGCTCAAAGCTGTTGATCTGAGGAAACACTGCGTATTCTGAAAGTTTCGCTTCTTTTTTTCACTCCTACTTGTATATTATTTCTTTTATCTAAGCATTTACTAAATGTGTTCAAAGTTTCAACATCTATTCATATCCAACCCACACATGTAAATGAGTCATAGTGCTTACATAAACTCCAACATTCGTTCCAACACTGTGTATGATGTTCAGTTCAATACATGCCAACGTTCTCTGTGCTTGAAGCTAAAGGCCCCAAACATGCCAATGCCCCCTGTGTGAGGATATTGCTCCCATAAATGGCAATATCGTTTGAGCACAAGGGTACTGCTTCTTACAACAGAGCTATAATATTAGCGCAGTCGCGGGTTTACCTCTTAGAATCTAACCATTCATTTATTAACAAGAATATATAAGGAACAATTGGAACAAGTTTATTTGTTTTGATTAAAAAACATATTCGATTTTTCGCAACCTCTGTTCAGCCACATTGACGATCTTCATTTGCAAGTCGTCGTTGTTGTGCACGAAATCATGCCGATTGTTGTATAGTGTTTTGATGGCTGAGTTTTTTGAGAGATAAAAAGGCTGTTAGACATGTTGTATCTTTCGGTCAGTAAATTGAAACTGTATAACTTTTCGATTTACTTTTTGTTTATGGAAAGTATGTTCTGAAAACACTAATACATTGAACATGACAGGTAACTTAATATACGTTGATATACTTTTTTTGGTTATAATGTGTGTATGTTTTTAACGTTAACTCATAAGTTCTATTATATTATAAAACAGACTCGCCTACTCACATAAGTCCACCTTAGGTGTAAAAGACATATCTACATTGGCATTTTATGATATAATAAAAACTATAATTCTAGGAAAATGCCATAATTTTATAAATGTCTTAGTTTTAAATGCAAGCAACTTGTAAAACTCCAAACATATTTATTTCAACTTAGGAAGATTCACTTTGGAACTAAGGACTTAAAACATAATACTAAGATATTTAGAAAATATTACAAACTCTACCAAACTTTGTCTTAGTTTTCTTAAATAAGAAATTAGCAAATAACGAGAATAATTTATTGATTTTGTTAAAATACTGTGATGAAAGGTTTTTTCAGATTTCTGCAACAAGAAACTCTACATGTGGAAACACGCGAGTACTTATTAGCCAAATAAAGACCAAGATACATCAAACATCTTATCTGTAGAAACCATAGTGAGGTACTAAAACAATAGTCCAAACTAAGTGTTGGAAGTCCATTTTTACTATTGATACTAACGGTACAGTTATAAAGCGTGACACAGCTTTGATTAAAAAAAAAAAATTAAATGTCAGAGTCAAATAGAAATGTTTTATACATACCACGTTATAAACTTGCAAAGGTGGCGAGTCAATTGTAATAAATTTTTATTTTGCATTTAATATAAAAGAGTTTTTACTAAATCATTAAACTTATGTTATTTCATTAGTTATGTTTTAGTTCTTGTACACAATAAACGGTGCTTTTAGGACTAAAAATAATCTGTTAAAACAATAAAATTTACTGTCAATATTTATTTTTATACATCTACTCTTCTTTCTTAAAATACTTACTCTCTTCTCTGGAACTATCCAGAACAATAAAAAGAAAAATTATAACCAATATAACGCCAGTCCAAAAACACTAAGGAATTTGAGATTTTTTTAAGATAACCAATTAAATACTGCACCAACGTATACTATAAAAACCATTGTTCAGTATTTTATTTTATTTATATCTTTTTTTTTTATTAAGAAAAAATAGTAAAACACATATATTAGTAATGCATTTTTATGAAAGATAAAATTAAATATAAAAATTAAAACAAAAGTTTTTTAAAACGTGTTAATCACGCTTTAACCATTACAAGTAAAAAAATATTATTTCATGAAAATTATTAAGTACGTGCTTTTGCAGAAAATAGCCAAGTTTAACTCTCTAAAACATGATTTTTATTTTAAATAATTAAGTAATACACATTAATATACTCATATGATTATATACATTTACTACATGTCTGCACTTCAATAATACATTTTACAACATATATTGTTATTGTAGTTATGATTAATTTTATAATTACTTACTGATAAGACTCTTAGAGAGGTTTTAATATCATATATTATTTATGAATATACAACATTTATATATATCACCACTGCTTGAAGATATGCCATACAAATTAACTAAAATGTTAGTCTCTAGAGCCAAAAAATACAATAGATATTATGTAGGAGACATGTAAATTCAATTACTCAATACGGAACAAACGTTAAAGAATTCAAAGTTAGATTGTGCCAAAACATTAAGAAATACGTAAACACTCGTGTGACGTACGTAGATGTTTACGTAAACACTCGTGTGACGTACGTAGATGTTTACGTAAACACTCGTGTGACGTACATAGATGTTTAAGTAAACACTCGTGTGACGTACATAGATGTTTACGTAAACACTCGTGTGACGTAGATAAATGTTTACGTAAACACTCGTGTGACGTAGATAGATGTTTACGTAAACACTCGTGTGACGTACATAGATGTTTACGTAAACACTCGTGTGACGTACGTAGATGTTTACGTAAACACTCGTGTGACGTAGATAGATGTTTACGTAAACACTCGTGTGACGTACGTAGATGTTTACGTAAACACTCGTGTGACGTAGATAGATGTTTACGTAAACACTCGTGTGACGTACATAGATGTTTACGTAAACACTCGTGTGACGTACATAGATGTTTACGTAAACACTCGTGTGACGTACGTAGATGTTTACGTAAACACTCGTGTGACGTAGATAGATGTTTACGTAAACACTCGTGTGACGTACATAGATGTTTACGTAAACACTCGTGTGACGTACGTAGATGTTTACGTAAACACTCGTGTGACGTAGATAGATGTTTACGTAAACACTCGTGTGACGTACATAGATGTTTACGTAAACACTCGTGTGACGTACATAGATGTTTACGTAAACACTCGTGTGACGTACATAGATGTTTACGTAAACACTCGTGTGACGTACATAGATGTTTACGTAAACACTCGTGTGACGTAGATAGATGTTTACGTAAACACTCGTGTGACGTACATAGATGTTTACGTAAACACTCGTGTGACGTACATAGATGTTTACGTAAACACTCGTGTGACGTAGATAGATGTTTACGTAAACACTCGTGTGACGTACATAGATGTTTACGTAAACACTCGTGTGACGTACGATAGATGTTTACGTAAACACTCGTGTGACGTAGATAGATGTTTACGTAAACACTCGTGTGACGTACGATAGATGTTTACGTAAACACTCGTGTGACGTACATAGATGTTTACGTAAACACTCGTGTGACGTACATAGATGTTTACGTAAACACTCGTGTGACGTACATAGATGTTTACGTAAACACTCGTGTGACGTACATAGATGTTTACGTAAACACTCGTGTGACGTACATAGATGTTTACGTAAACACTCGTGTGACGTACATAGATGTTTACGTAAACACTCGTGTGACGTAGATAGATGTTTACGTAAACACTCGTGTGACGTAGATAGATGTTTACGTAAACACTCGTGTGACGTACATAGATGTTTACGTAAACACTCGTGTGACGTACGATAGATGTTTACGTAAACACTCGTGTGACGTACATAGATGTTTACGTAAACACTCGTGTGACGTACATAGATGTTTACGTAAACACTCGTGTGACGTACATAGATGTTTACGTAAACACTCGTGTGACGTACATAGATGTTTACGTAAACACTCGTGTGACGTAGATAGATGTTTACGTAAACACTCGTGTGACGTACATAGATGTTTACGTAAACACTCGTGTGACGTACATAGATGTTTACGTAAACACTCGTGTGACGTAGATAGATGTTTACGTAAACACTCGTGTGACGTAGATAGATGTTTACGTAAACACTCGTGTGACGTACGATAGATGTTTACGTAAACACTCGTGTGACGTAGATAGATGTTTACGTAAACACTCGTGTGACGTACGATAGATGTTTACGTAAACACTCGTGTGACGTACGTAGATGTTTACGTAAACACTCGTGTGACGTACATAGATGTTTACGTAAACACTCGTGTGACGTACGTAGATGTTTACGTAAACACTCGTGTGATGTACATAGATGTTTACGTAAACACTCGTGTGACGTAGATAGATGTTTACGTAAACACTCGTGTGACGTAGATAGATGTTTACGTAAACACTCGTGTGACGTAGATAGATGTTTACGTAAACACTCGTGTGACGTAGATAGATGTTTACGTAAACACTCGTGTGACGTAGATAGATGTTTACGTAAACACTCGTGTGACGTAGATAGATGTTTACGTAAACACTCGTGTGACGTAGATAGATGTTTACGTAAACACTCGTGTGACGTACATAGATGTTTACGTAAACACTCGTGTGACGTACATAGATGTTTACGTAAACACTCGTGTGACGTACATAGATGTTTACGTTCTTATCTGCAACTAAATAATTCGAACTCCCTACTCAGTACATTTATGTCAAAAATAACATAATTTAAGCGATAAAATATAAGAAAAACTGAAAATCTCTCGAGAAACTTCTATGATAAATACTCTAAAAAAGTGATACATTAAAGGCAATTTGCATATTTATAATGTCTTTTTAAAACAGAATCTTAAAAGCCTCCTTGTTGTTAGCGCCTCTGAAAATCCGTTCATGATTTACTGGCTGTGATACAGATAGCCCCGAGGGGGTTCTCCTATAGCGGGCTGTAATCTACTAAATTATAGTACCATAATGTTATTGTCCTTCTGGTTTTTAGATTTCCTTAACGACTAACAGTTAATACTTTAAGTCATTAAGCAAGTTTGGTGAACATAAACATCGTAAGAAATGTTTATAACTAAAACGGTTCAGTTCATTTCAATATTCTTTTTTTAATTGTTTATATAAACTAATTAGTTGTTTGTTACTAAGGATAAGCAACAAAATGTAAACCTAGAAGCAATATTTGACATTGGATTATGCAGGATGTATTTTATAAATGGATGGTCTATTTCGATCTAATTTGTAAACTATAAGTCTGATAAAAAACTTTAGATGGGGAACCTTGGCTTGTTTTTAGAGAAAATCAAAATTACATATTTCAAATTTTTAAAATATGCCGCCCTTTTCCAATATGGTGGTAAACTTTTTTTTCCTCATAGAACATCCTGTATTTTATGATTTTCCTAGATAAAGATAGTATTTTAACGTTTGTAATTATTGGTAGTTTTTCGTTATTTTGCTCAATAACGTAGATATGAAAGCCCAAAATGTTTAGAATCCGTATGAAGCTTACCACTGAGATTAAATTTCGTTGTAATATATATAGTAAAAAAATAATCTAATCTGCAAGCATTACACCAAACAAATGGAAAATGTATGCCCAGCTATTATTTTTCACGATTTTAAAGAATATTGTATTACATTATAATACACAGAAATTTAAATAAATATGTTACTATTTTGTCACAGATAAAATTAAGTTGGCAGCACTGTTACAGCTTTAAAAGCTGTTTTACTCAACTTCTAATACAGCTATCTGCATTGTAGGTTGACTAAAACAGCTGATAATGGTAACGGTGTTGCCAACATAATTTTATCCGTGTCAAAATAGTAACATATTTATTTAAATTTCTGTGTATTATAACTTAATATACTATTCTGCTAAATCGTGAAAAAAAGAATAGCTAGGTATACATTTTCAAAATATTTTTCTAAATGCTTGCAGACTAAATTTTTTAAAATATATATTTTAAAAAAAATCTATCTCAGTGGCAAAAGCTCCATAAGGAATATGAACATTTACAGTTCTCATATCTATGTTATTAAGCAAAAAATATTGAAGAACTGCCAACAATAAAAAGGTATTAACTTTACTATTTCTATCTAAAAAAATCATAAAATATAGGAAGTTTGGTAAGAAAATCCAAATTTGACCGCCAATATTGGAAAATGGCGGCCGTTTTTCAGCATTTGAAATATATATTTTTAATTCTCTCTAAAAACAAGGTAAGGCTCCTCATCTAAAGTTTTATATCAGACTTATTATGGTTTCCAAGTGGTCTGATATTAAATGACACAATGGTGGTCTTTTTAAAAAAAAATACCCTGTATAAATTCAAAGTAGAATATACAAAATACATATAAATTATTTTAATTGAGTCTAATACATTTGAAATTTAATATTTTATCTAATTTTTTTAACGCAAGAAAATTAAGTTCTTCCTATAATGCAATATGTTGTATTTGGTCAGTAATTTAATATCAAAACAGATATTTGAAATTGTAACAATTTATAAGTTTGTTGTTATAGCATTCACAAAGTCCTTATTACGAGCTTAAATAATTTAGAGAGTAAATTGTAATCAATGTACCAATATTTAACGTAGATTTGAGCTTTTAACACAGTTAATGCAATTATAATAACTATTTATTAGTAATTATTAGTACAGTTTGTAATTACATTTTTGTAAATAATTGAAATATTTATTTTACACCTGTCATAAATATGTTTTTCGGTTAGCTGTATCCCCAATATTATTGATTTATATTTAATATTTGTTGTTAAACTTAATTTAGAATAATGAAAAGACGTTATTAGTCCAGTCAATAAATGACCCAAAATGAGGTGTAGAGTGCGTGAGCAGGTAACTAAGCGATTCCTTCAGAAACTTGTTCAGGGGGCTTAGGTTGTTAACATACCAAAAGTCCTGACTCCTAGGTGATGAGCGGGGGGGAGGAGGGGGGGCTAAAGGTACGAATTTTGGGTTTTTCGCTTATATCTCGAAAACGGTGCATCGGAGATAAATATTTTTAGATAATAAAATGGAGTTCTTAAAATTATCTAAAACTTTTATATCGAATGTTTTTTTTTCTAATTCCTAACCCTTTTCGAGCTATACCCTCGGAAACAGTTGAAATTTACAAAAAAAAATCAATTTACGTCAAAATATTCATAAACATTGCATCATATTGTCTAAACCTATTCATAAACGAAAAGTATGAATAGGAAAGAAGTTGTAGATTTTTAAATTACCTTTTAGAATATATATACATATGCTGATTAATGTCCAACCCGCCTAAAGTTACAGCTATTTTAAAACTTGTATAGCATTTTGCAATTTTCAGAAAATTTGTTTGTATATCATATTCTTAACCCACAACCTTTGTTCGTGTATTTTGTTTAAATTACAGATAACAATATCAGCAATTTGTTACTCAATTAAATTTAATATTGTTAGTCAATTAATTAACTTGATGCTGTTCGAGTTGGTAAAAGGGCTATGAATTCAATGGTTGACTTGACATTTGCAGACGTAAAGTTATCGTGCAAGGATCGGGCATTGCCAATATCTTTTGTCAGCTCATTGATAAAAGTTCACGATGAAAGGGTAGTAGTTACCCAACATTGCTCTTTCAGCGGATATGTATAAGCAAACGATCAGATGAGGATTTGATGACATATTTTGAGTATGAGTTGGCCCCATTTCCCTTAGCACTGTTCAACGAAAGTGGCATGAGAAAGACAAACAAATCAGTGCTGTACAACTTGTTTAAGCCAACCAAGAAAGATATTCTTCTGCCTCAAATGAACATTGTAGTCGATGGAGGATTTCTACTCCACAGAGTTATTTGGCCAAAAGATGCATCGGTTGTGACTATTTGTAATAGTTATATCACCTACGTCGACCACCATTATCCTGGGACTACTCGCACTGTGGTGTTTGATGGGTACGCAAACACAGCCAATAGCACTAAATCACAAGAACAAATGCGTCGTTACAGACTAAAAAGGTCAGCCAACATCAATTTGACATGGGACACACAAATACCTGTTAAACAGGAAGACATTTTATAAAATCCTACCAACAAAACTAACTTCATCTCCTTACTGGAGATAAAGCTGCAGGAGAAAGGGATACATACTCTTCAGGCTACTGATGTCGCTGACATCCTAATCGTGAGGACTGCTGTTGAATAATCCACTCACAACTCTGTGGCTGTCGTTGGTGAGGATGTAGACCTTGCTGTCCTGTTGATTGCTTCCACTCCTGCGACCCGAGATATCTTTATGCTGAAACCCGGACGAGGGAAAACCAAAACAATAGTACTGTCCACCCAAGAGATGCAGCACCGTAGATTTGAACACATCCTGTTCCTTCATTCATTTACCGGATGCGACACAACTTCTGCTACTTTCAGGAGAAGCAAGGTGGGCTTCTTTAAATTGTACTTGGAGTCAGAAATCATCCAGCAAGCAGCAATGACATTTTCTAACCCCTCCTCTACTTACGACCAGGTTGAAAAGGCTGGGGAGATGTGCTTTCTGAAGTGGTATAAGGTGCCAAAAAAACAAACCTCCCTTAACCAGTACCGCTTCCAATCGTTTACGAGGTCAGTGGCAAATATGAAGCCTGAAATCAGCTCCCTACCTCCAACAGAGAATGCAGCTAAACAGCACTCTCGGCGAACCTACCACCAAGTGCAGCAGTGGCTCGGTAATGAGCTGCCCCCTCAAGATTGGGGGTGGAAACGTGTAGGAGACACCCTGGTGGCAATTACAATGGAAAATCTACCAGCACCAGAGGTTCTTCTGAAAACTATATTTTGCCGCTGCACCAAGGATTGTGTAATTGGAAAATGTGGCTGCCGAAAAGCGATGATCACCTGTTCTGCAGTGTGCCTCCACTGCCAAGGGAAGTGCCTGAACAGTGTGCCTGTTGACGATGAGGACGATGAAGACGATGTAGAGCCCATTCAGCAAGAGCCACCCGCTACTGAGGAAGAAGATGCCATGGAAGAACAATCATTGCCTGGGCCCTCAAGTTCAAAGAGGATGAAAATTTGATTACTTTTAAAGTTGAGAGTGAAACATTAGGAATATATTGAGAACAATGGGGTTTACAATTATTATTGTAATGGTGTAACGAAACTATCTGTAGAATAAAGTGTGAAATTTGTCATCATCATTATTTTTTCTACTTAATTTAATAACTTGCTTATAAGTGGCCATATATGTTATTAGTTGAACGAACAAAGGTTGTGGGTTAAGAATATGATATACAAACAAATTTTCTGAAAATTGCAAAATGCTATACAAGTTTTAAAATAGCTGTAACTTTAGGCGGGTTGGACATTAATCAGCATATGTATATATATTCTAAAAGGGAATTTAAAAATCTACAACTTCTTTCCTATTCATACTTTTCGTTTATGAATAGGTTTAGACAATATGATGCAATGTTTATGAATATTTTGACGTAAATTGATTTTTTTTGTAAATTTCAACTTTTTCCGAGGGTATAGCTCGAAAAGGGTTGGGAATTAGAAAAAAACATATGATATAAACGTTTTAGATAATTTTAAGAACTCCATTTTATTATCTAAAAATATTTCTCTCCGATACACCGTTTTCGAGATATAAGCGAAAAACCCAAAATTCGTACCTTTAGCCCCCCCTCCTCCCCCCCGCTCATCACCTAGGAGTCAGGACTTTTGGTATGTCAACAACCTAAGCACCCTAAACAAGTTTCTGAAGGAATCGTTTAGTTACCTGCTCACGCACTCTACACCTCATTCCTTGACTGGACTATATGTACTCGTATAATTAAAAAAAAAATATTTTAAGATAATAGTGTGCAATTTAATATGGTATTCTCTCATTTATCCGTACGCTAGATTGAGTAGAATATATAATGGTGTGGACAATTTTTTTGTGTTTTGCATAAACAAATGACAATTTAAAACATACAAACTTCTTATGCAAATCTGAATTTTACTATGGTTCTTTATGAGGATCCTAAAAGTAATGAGAATTCAGTAGAATTATTTTAGAAATGCATAGTGATACTTGTTTGAATCACTGGTTAGGGGTTTTGAATATTGAACACTTTTCTTTCCATATTTCAGAATAATTACTTTTGATAAATTGAGGTTAGTTGTGAGAAACTAGAATTGATTCACTGATAATAATGACGATAATGATTATGATTAATGATAATAGTATGACAGACCACAAAAAATATAAAATATAGTTATTAGCAAATGACACAGTGCGTTCCGAACAGGACCACTCTATTTATTTATATAACGGTTTTGTTTGAAAAGATAGAAACTATTTATTGAGCCTAGTTAAAATGGTAATATAGAAATATTTGCTGACTTTTAAATTTCACTTACGTAGTCTTCAACATTTTTTTACAAATAAATTACATCAGTCATATAATTAATGTTCAAAATAATTTTTAACTAACTCAATATTGTTAAGTAGTTATATCAAACCGATAGTGTTTGAGTTATAATAATATGTTTCTTATCTTTAATAGTTTATTTTGTTGTAAAATGAATACAACAATAAATCACACTATAAGTGATAAAAAACGTTGTGGATTTAAAAATCACAAAATTTTCCCTACTTCTTAAATATTTCAAGTCGTTATCTTTTTTAATAAAGTTAATTTTTGAATACTTATTTACTATCCTACCGTGATTTAATTTTAAATAGCATCCATAGCAGAGAGCTTGTTTTCCACAAAATGTCACAGATATCTCAAAATAATTTATAGGCCTACTTTACTTATTTTACCTGCTACGTAATTACATTTCTTCAGCCATTTCAAATAAATACTAATCTGTAATAAACGTAAATGCGTAGAGTGGATTTATTATATGTAATATTCTAAAAGTAGTTACCGAAATGAGATCGCTACAATGTTTCCAAAATGCTGTGCTTATATTGTAATAAATTTCTGATAAATGACTTTCACTTTTTTTGAATATATCAATAAAAAAGTACGCCTGCAATTAACTTTGACCTACTCATGTACGGCCCACATCCACAACATATCTCTCAATCTAAACAGATAAACAAATTAAGCTTGGTCTCATTAGTTCAAGTAAACTTTACATTATCTCTGAGTGATATAAAGAAGTTTTTTTTCATATTAAAATTATGAATAATCAGCGTCTTTGTTTACTTGATTGGGTTTACGAGGAAGAATTTGATTCAATTTTTCTTTTTTTTTACTGATGCTATAATGGTAATATACAATCCCAAGTCCACATACAAACTGATTAAAAGGATATAAATTTTTTGTAATTATCTGAATTCTTGGTTTCTTGAAGTAAATGAAAGACTAGTGAACATAAATGGACCATTAGAGGAGGCTGAGCATTCTTTTAACGAAGGCTCGATCGTAATCCAAGTCATGGACTGATTCACAAATTTGAATGTGAATTCATTTTTAATGTTTGAAGAGTTTTTCTTTTAATTTTTACAATAAATAAAAAAGCCTATATGATTAAAGTTATAAAATGCGAAGTATTGAAATGTTATTATTATTTACTATAAAATTCATGAGACAAATACAAATCATGTAAAAATTAATTTAAAAGAAAACTGTATAAAATTGTGTACATCAACCGCAACTTTAATGACATTGAATATTAACAGGTGCTAATTATTATAATAGCTATGGCAGTCCATTACAGACAAACTCACATACTTGACTGTACCTTGGAGGGGAACTGTGGTGTGAGAAGGTCTCCGTCTCTGTCGTACTACTCACATACTTGACTGTACCTTGGAGGGGAACTGTGGTGGAAGAAGGTCTCCGTCTCTGTCGTACTACTCACATACTTGACTGTACCTTGGAGGGGAACTGTGGTGTGAGAAGGTCTCCGTCTCTGTCGTACTACTCACATACTTGACTGTACCTTGGAGGGGAACTGTGGTGGAAGAAGGTCTCCGTCTCTGTCGTACTACTCACATACTTGACTGTACCTTGGAGGGGGACTGTGGTGTTAGAAGGTCTCCGTCTCTGTCATACTACTCACAGACTTGACTGTACCTTGGAGGGGAACTGTGGTGTGAGAAGGTCTCCGTCTCTGTCGTACTACTCACATACTTGACTGTACCTTGGAGGGGAACTGTGGTAGAAAAAGGTGTCCGTCTCTGTCGTACTACTCACATACTTGACTGTACCTTGGAGGGGAACTGTGGTGGAAGAAGGTCTCCGTCTCTGTCGTACTACTCACATACTTGACTGTACCTTGGAGGGGAACTGTGGTGTGAGAAGGTTTCCGTCTCTGTCATACTACTCACAGACTTGACTGTACCTTGGAGGGGAACTGTGGTGGAAGAAGGTCTCCGTCTCTGTCGTACTACTCACATACTTGACTGTACCTTGGAGGGGAACTGTGGTGGAAGAAGGTCTCCGTCTCTGTCGTACTACTCACATACTTGACTGTACCTTGGAGGGGAACTGTGGTGGAAGAAGGTCTCCGTCTCTGTCGTACTACTCACATACTTGACTGTACCTTGGAGGGGAACTGTGGTGGAAGAAGGTCTCCGTCTCTGTCGTAC
The DNA here is from genome assembly GCA_035578905.1 of Stictocephala bisonia. Taxonomy (NCBI): domain Eukaryota; kingdom Metazoa; phylum Arthropoda; class Insecta; order Hemiptera; family Membracidae; genus Stictocephala; species Stictocephala bisonia. Next base: position 867,991 of record JAQJVL010000090.1, on the reverse strand, counting down.
TACTCACATACTTGACTGTACCTTGGAGGGGAACTGTGGTGGAAGAAGTTCTCCGTCTCTGTCGTACTACTCACATACTTGACTGTACCTTGGAGGGGAACTGTGGTGGAAGAAGGTCTCCGTCTCTGTCGTACTACTCACATACTTGACTGTACCTTGGAGGGAAACTGTGGTGGAAGAAGGTCTCCGTCTCTGTCGTACTACTCACATACTTGACTGTACCTTGGAGGGGAACTGTGGTGGAAGAAGGTCTCTGTCCCTGTCGTACTACTCACATACTTGACTGTACCTTGGAGGGGAACTGTGGTGGTAGAAGGTCTCCGTCTATGTCGTACTACTCACATACTTGACTGTACCTTGGAGGGAAACTGTGGTGGGAGAAGTTCTCCGTTTCTGTCGTACTACTCACATACTTGACTGTACCTTGGAGGGGAACTGTGGTTGGAGAAGGTCTCCGATTATGTCGTACTACTCACATACTTGACTGTACCTTGGAGGGGAACTGTGGTGGGAGAAGGTCTCAGATTCTGTCGTACTACTCACATATTTGACTGTACTTTGGAGGGTAACTATGGTGGGAGAAGGTCTCCGATTCTGTCGTACTACTCACATACTTGACTGTACCTTGGAGGGGAACTGTGGTTGGAGAAGGTCTCCAATTATGTCGTACTACTCACATACTTGACTGTACCTTGGAGGGGAACTGTGGTGGGAGAAGGTCTCCGTCTCTGTCGTACTACTCACATACTTGACTGTACCTTGGAGGGAAACTATGCTGGGAGAAGATCTCTGTCTCTGTCATACTACTCACATACTTGACTATACCTAGTAAGGGAACTGTGTTGGGAGAAGGACTCTGTCTCTGTCGTACTACTCACATACTTGACTGTACCTTGGAAGGGAACTGTGTTGGGAGAAGGACTCTGTCTCTGTCGTACTACTCACATACTTGACTGTACCTTGGAGGGGAACTGTGGTGGGAGAAGGACTCTGTCTCTGTCGTACTACTCACATACTCGTATTTTATCCCATACTCTGCTTTGATGTTTACTGTTTTCCCAGGTTGAGGACTTGAATGCAGATCAACCCAGCCCATTTTTCTCTTAAGATCCCCCCCCCCCCCGATTATGGTCTTCTGTGATGTTTCTTCCAGGATATTCTTCCGTTTCGGTTGTACTCTGGGGACTTTTATTTTGTGAGAAGAAAATTTATGGGGGTAGGGGAGGGAGTTTTAATAGAGAGAAAAAAAGTTAGATATTTTTTTAATATGTTTTTGTTTGTTATTACTTTACCGCTATTTTGATGGTGTCGTAAGGTTTTATTGTTGACGGGGTTATCGGGATCATTGTTATTTAATTATTTTCCCATTAGGAGCCACCCTATTAACCCTATTAACTTCAGGTTTGTAATTTTCTCAGATTGGCCAACCTCTAAATTTTCATTCCCAGGGCCCCGAAGTTTACACTGCCTGTTAATTTTTTTCAGTGTACTCTTGAGTAGGGTGCCTTCGCACCCATACTCGTTAGGGCCAGCATTCATTTTTACGAGGGTGGATTCTTCAATAATGCTCAGTATTTGACTATTTTTTTTACTGAAAAAGTTTAAAATTCTTAAATTATGTTTACCTATCCCTCATAAGATAGAAGATTTATGTAGAACGTAATTATAGAAAAAATTCCATCAATAAGAAAAAAATCAATATAGAATCTTAAACTCCAAATTATATGATAATTTACATTTATCTATTAATGGATCACGTCACAAGATGTTTTCCCAGAGCAAATAATATACAGACTATTTAATAATTACAAATATAGTTTTCACCAGTTCCAAATTTTGACCTCTTATTATTATGTAACTGTCGGAAAAAGTGTGATTTATGTAAAGTAAATCAAACTCCAGAAGTTTAATTAGCAGTCACTGTTCAAGTAACAGTTAAAATAAAAAGAAGCAGATAACAACCTTCGTAATCAATAAGGATCAAAGTTGTATAACATCCAATCAAAGTTGAGTAACATTTTATACTGACATTCGTTACTTTTTCACGTGCAGATTACTACTGGCGTAAGCCATTTATAACAAGTTCTTTGTTTCTGTAAGTCAAAGCGTTCATTGAGCATAGATTAATGTAACAAAACAGAATTTGTTAACAGAATCGTCGGGTGATGTTTTCTAATACGCTGTATTCATAATCATATTAAAATGTTTATTTTTTTAATTAAAATCCAATAAAATAAGCTAAATTAAATGATCGTGAATTTCATGCCTGAAATTCTTACATTTATTATTTCTAAGAGCATATACAATATTTGGCCTCCCATTATCTAAACTGAATCTGTTTAAGCAAATAAAACCCAATGTTTAATTTTACTGTCGGTCATTTGATATGTTATTGTCTTAATCACCCGACTTCATAATAATTTATTGGTTTTGCGTGGTATTGCAACCAAGTAGCAGATCTTCACTAAAAATGTAAAATACACTCGAAAATTCACAAACAAAAACGAAGATAATTTTCGAAAATTTCTTCAATACGATATATGGCAGCCCATATTCAAAATCCTTTCAATCAACACAATATTTGCTACCTTTTCCAATATTCTCATTAAATACATAAATTCCTCTTTTCCATTGGTCAGAATGGTGGTAAATAGGCCAGGAAGACCCAAGTGGCTTACGGAGGAGGTTAGGGGGAGTAAGCATGATGTGCAGGACGCATATATTCTGCAGCTTGACGGAAACCCCATCCTTAAAGCTCACTACAAACATCTGAAGCAACGTCACCTGAATTTCATCAAAGCTTCAAAGTCCAGGCAGGCAGAACATCCATCTTATAAAGCCGTGACTCGGTGAGAGTGACTTGAGAGGTGATCATCAGTTGTTGGCTATCAAAGAGAGCTGCCAACCATGGAGTGTGTGAGTTGTTATACGGAGGAGAGGTGGTTAGGGGTCCTGAACGAGTCGCTTCCATATTTTATAAATCGTTTCTAAATGTTTCTGAGCGTTTACGTCAATCCTCGATGAACTCGCCACACATCACAATTGATGCTATTCAAAATGTACCATCGAAACACAATTCTTTCTTTTTTCACAAAATTAAATTATTGGAAACATTCCAGGCTATACATAATTAAATAATAGCTATTCCAAGGACATATTTGAGATTTAATCATACTTAATCAAAGAGTTCACTATGAAATTCGCCTCTATACTGTCAACTTTTCTTTGCCTGAGGGAGTCTTTCCTGATGACCTTAAAATCACAAAAACTGTACCTTTATTAAAATCAAACTCTAAAAGATCAGACCCAAATCCTTTCAGACTGATATCCATTACACCTATTATTCAAAAATATTATAAAAAACTGTACATTGTAATGGATATATTAAAAATGTATTGTAATGGATATATTAAATTAGCTGACAAATTTAATAATTTGAACCTATACAGTGGTACTTACCCTCTCACCAAACCATACATGTACAGTGGTACTTACCCTCTCATCCACCCATACACGTACCGTGGTTCTGACTCACCCCCCACTCAAACACGTACAGTGGCACTGACCCACCCACCCATCCATACATGTACAGTGGTACTTACCCTCTCACCCATACACGTACAGTGGTACTGACCCACTCACCCATACACGTACAGTGGTACTTACCCTCTCACCCATACACGTACAGTGGTACTGACCCACTCACCCACTCATACACGTACAGTGGCACTTACCCTCTCACACACCCATACATGTACAGTGGTACTTACCCTCTCACCCATACACGTACAGTGGTACTGACCTACTCATACACGTACAGTGGTACTGACCCACTCACCCACTCATACACGTACAGTGGCACTTACTCTCTCACCCACCCATACACGTACAGTGGTACTGACCCACTCACCCATACACGTACAGTGGTACTTACCCTCTCACCCATACATGTACAGTGGTACTTACCCTCTCACCCATACACGTACAGTGGTACTGACCCACTCACCCACTCATACACGTACAGTGGTACTTACCCTCTCACCCATACACGTACAGTGGTACTGACCCACTCACCCACTCATACACGTACAGTGGCACTTACCCTCTCACACACCCATACACGTACAGTGGTACATACCCATCCGCCCACTCATTCACGTACAGTGGTACTTTACACACAGACTTTTTAACTTCTTAGAAATAAACAATATTTTGTCAATTTGGCTTTAGGCCCAACAATAAAACTGAATCTGCAACTGCTTTTGCGTTGAAGAAAATTCTTTCCTGTTTTGAATTCCGGCAAGCCCACTCTACTTATGATCATCATATTAAGTATTCTTAATATGATGATCAATCATATTATTAATATATAATAAAACAGGAATTCTATTTCTTTAATGATCACTAAATGGTGATCATTAAAGATCACCATTTAGTGATATAAGTAGAGCATTTGATGTGGTCGATCACCAAATCCTACTTAGCAAGCTTGAACAAATTCTTTTAAAATACCACTTAATCGGGAGGGCTTATTACAGTCTTCAAGAAGATATGCTCAGAAAACTGTATTATGTTCTATTGTGTCAATATAGAAATTGAGTTGCATTTAATTGAATTGAATATTCTCCCAGACACCTGGAATGGAAATACATCAGAAAACCTTCTTTCCAAAGTGAAATTGGGTCAGTAAATGAACATTCTTACATTTAACCTCCTAATATATATATATATATATATATATATATATATATATATATATATATATACAACGAAGAATATAACGAAATTTGTGTAGCCTATTCCATTACACGAAAAAAAATCTAAAATGAACTCTTTCTATTATTAATTTTCATTTATAATTACATGGATTTTACATTGGAACACAATAATGATAAATAGTAAATAAATGTTACTAGAATGTTAATGAGAAATAATAATATTAATAATAATAGTAGTAGTAAAAATAATAATATTAATAATAATAGTAGTAGTAAAAATAATAATATTAAATATATATAATTTCGGATTAATTAGGTTATTTATGCAGCAAATAATGGACATAAATATATTTCAAAGTGAAACTAAACATGATACATGATATCATTCTGTTGTCATGATTGATATTGATGTAATGGCATATTGATTTGCCCATGGAAAAGACCATGATGTATATGGGCCATATTAAGTTCCTTAAACAACGTATATTTAGTTTCCCTCAGAATGTTGATCTACTATTCCTAATCTCTTCTATAACTAAACTATATAGTAACGAAGTTCATTCTTCATATTCTATCTTTTTTCGTTGATTGATAATGATTTTTATTGCAGTAATTCTATGATGGTCTATTACAGACTTCTTTTAAAAAGTGAAAATCATATAATTTCTCATTTATTATTTGTAGTGCAAAATGACTTTTTTTTAAATCTTTTTAAGAAATTTAGATTTAGATATTAAATTAGTAAAACCGTTTGTTGTGCAATTTCATATTCTTTGTACATTTTTATTAGATATGAATATATTCATAATAGTATGTGCTGCCTGATTTTAATAGTTAAAATGATGACAGATGAATGTTATTGAATGTCAAGCACTCCGCACCTACTTTAACAAAGATATGGCCTATAATGACGTCATAATTTATAATGCATTATCGGATACCCACACATTTGAGGCTAATGTTACCAGTTTACAATGCCATTATCATTGATGGGAGATGTTGTGGATATTGTTGTTACTATTAGCTATAAATATGAAACAATTAACAAACTACATACAACAGGTTTTAATTCCTAATATATATATAGTATGGCTTTCAAAGCCATCCACAAAACAATTTTAAACATAGCAATAATCAAATGTCTATTTAAAATAAAGTACTTGTGTATTAATGTTTAAATATAGATCTCCAGTCATAGAGTCAAATATAGGATTCGTAACCTTTCAACATTTGCTTCTCCGATTGAATAAAGACCAGCTAAACCTTCCAGGAAAGAACGCAATGGGTTCTCATTAACTATGTTATCCATAGTTTGAATTTCGACTCCGTAATCACATGACTGATCATTTACCATTGCACACTAAAATTTCTCAATAATTGTATCTTCCTATACCCGTGCGAAAGGGACTCAACATTGTCCACATTCCACCGATGACGGTAGTGGGTCTGATACCAGAAACTTGCTCCGACCGTCAAACATGTGTACTGTTAAGTCACACGGAAGCACAATATTAAGCAGTGGAATAAACCAGAGACAAAGCTGTACCACAGACAGAACTTGAGCGTTGGCTTCAAGTATGTATATTCGTATTATATATATATATATATAAAATACGAATATATATGTATATATATATATATATACATATATATATATATACATATATATATATATATATATATATATATATATATATATATATATATATATATATATACTCTTGTGGAATTAAAATAACACCAAGTGATACATGGATATATTAGAATAAATGAGAAGCTAGTACATGTAAGATGTTATTTTAAAAAGTAAATTAAAGTAAATTTTGAGGTACAAAGCAACCATTTAAGAAGCTGCCGATTTTGTAACGTTATTTTAATGTATTTTATTTATAACTCTTAAAATGTACTGTAATACATTATACATCTGTATGTAATTTTAAACCTCGTCTTTTATATTCTAAATAATAATTATTTATATTTCATTGAACATTATTAACAAATTTTTATTATTATAGTTTTAGTTTGGCAATTTAACTTTGTTATCATTATTACATAAAATTAGATCTCTGGTTGAATAACGAAACTTGATAGCCATAAATTAGAACTTTTGGAGGTTAATTACTTGCAAACTTTAGAGGCATTTCCTAATCAATGTAGCGCCGGGCCAACAAAACCATAAGCAATTTAAGAACAGACCAAAACATGAACAACCAATTAGCAAAAACTTTGTGTTCATTTTCTTATGATAAAGATTTAAATAAAATATCCAGTCATAGACAAATTATCCCTTGAATTTAAAAAATCACTTTTTACTATGTGTGCTGATTGTAAACATTGAAGACGTCAGATACTACAAATATAAATATTGTTATACAATGTCAATGGAGAAAAAAAATACATTAATAAATTGCTAATATAGATTATTAACTTTAGTGAAATGTATTTTGTTAGTATAAGTTTTGATGAAATATTTTAATTTTTTTTAACAAGATGCTTCTTTCAATGTAAAATTGTTTTACTACGATGTTAAAAGAAAATATAATTTACACCTTCTCCAAAACATTTCCTATCTGGTAAAAAACTGTGCATTTGTATAAAAATGTTTAAAATGCGCAACATTGGGTGAAAATAAACATTTTGATTTTGTTATTTTTTAGACATTTACCAGAAAATATTCTAAAGTATAAAAGAAGAAAAAAACATCAACTAGTTAGTTACTATGGCAATTAACTACTGATAGTTTAAAAGTTTGGTAGGCTATAATAAAAAATATTTTTTTTAATATTTCATGGTTATGAACAGGTTTTTCGAATTCCAAGAGAGTTGGTTAAAGCTAACAGTTGATTAACAATATAAAATTTTTCGAGTTTGTGATCAAATATGATATATCAAATCACTAGAACAATTGTATTTCAAAGTTACTTTGAATAATTTGAAATATTTTGAATCATTTTTAATCATTTTCCTTAATTATTGCTAGTATAAACCCAAGTAATTAGTAAACATTAGTAGGAATATTATGAGTGTAGTACATTCCCTGCTCCGTCATTTTACTTTCCAAGATATTTTTTAGAGGTAAAATATTTTTATGGGAATACTATACTTTCTTCATGTCCAGTGTACTTCAGTATTAAATAACATTTGTTGAAAGAAGATGGAATAATTAAAATGTTGGATTGACAAAACTAATTCAACGTGTTAAATAAAATATAAATGAACAGATAATTTGTTTATATTTTTTGTACCCTATACAATAGGAACAGTGGGAAAGACAAAGAGATTTATGTGTTCAAAACACTTCATTCCTGCTGTAGTTATTTGACAATAATCATAGCTTAGATGTTTGAATATTTTTTATTCTCTTTATTTTTTAAAAATTATTCCTTGTTCATGCTGTGATTATAATAATTGCTATATAAGAGCTGCAAAAATGTAAAATAACTATTTGGTAGTCTTTTTAGTATAGGCCTATTCTTTACTCAATAACTTCAAGTAATAAAAACATTAAAATAAGTAGTAAAAACAATATTCCTAAAGATATTTATGGTACTTAAATTAACAATTCGGGTGTTTTAGTGGGTAAAAACGTACAAGCAACTGTGTACATAACACAAAATATTACATTAATTTAACTATAAAATACTTTATTTTTTTGTGATTTTTTAAAAACTTTATTACAAAATTAATAATGAACCCTACTACACAGTGATGTTAGGTCCTAAACAATTAATATTTACAATTATTCACCAAGAAAAACCAAACTTACTTTACAAAATTCTAAACCCCTCATTGACCTGTGAGACTACATTTAACTAAATTATATTTAAGATGTGAAATGCCTAGGGTGTAACAATTTATTTGAATATGCAAATGACATCCTACATTGAGGCTTAAAGCAAACGCTCTTAAATGGTTGAAGTCAAGTTGATAATTATAACATATAATGGCTAATGATACATGTGCTGGGTTTTACTGTAAGTTAAACCAATGAAATGCATAAAAGAACAATTAAATCGATATTCAATAGAACACTAAAAACATATATTGTTATTGTTGGTTCTGTATGCCTTATAAATGTACATCGACCCTGGAAATGAATTGCTAATTGAGTCCTAAAATACCTTGTGCAAGATATAAGTGGATAAGGCAGCTTTTATAACACTAGTTAAATGGTTAATAAATTACTTGAAGTTTCTTTAGTACAAAACACTATTAGGTTCAATCAGTTCTAATTGCAGGAGTCAGTTCAATCAGAATGTAAAACCGTGGAACCAACGTCTCAATTTAGGTGACGTGAGTAATTTGTTTCTCATTTACTTTATAGCATGAGACTTTTCTTTAGGGTTTTGACTTCAAATAACCTATCTAGCATTATGACTTTTATATTTTAAAATGCTAAAGTGCAACTTTTAGTATTTAACTGGATTATCATCAACATTTCAAGTTTACTGTTTTTGTTCATATTATCATTTTGTATTCGTTTACATTTTACTTCATATATTTATGAGTATTGTTATCTTTAATCTTACCGAAGATAAACGATAAGTTTAATTCGACATATTAAATGTGTATAGTTAGTGATTTTTTTTTACACTTTCAGTTTATTTATAAGTAAATACATTTTGAAAGTAACTAATTTTGTGTTTCAATTATAAAACTCTGTTTTAGGTTATGGGTTCTCTAGGTTACTTGTTCTATAAAAATTATACCATTACATTAATATTATGATTTATTAATACAATACCGAAATGTGTTAAAATTAAGAAAATAAAAAATAAAGAACGTAATATTACAGTTATTAAAAATTTACATTAGTAAAATAAGCTAATGTAACTATGTAACTATAGAACTATGTAACTATGTAACTATAGAACTATGTAACTATGTAACTATGTAACTATAGAACTATGTAACTATGTAACTATGTAACTATGTAAATATGTAACTATGTAACTATGTAACTATGTAACTATGTAACTATGTAACTATGTAACTATGTAACTATGTAACTAAGTAATTATGTAACTATGTAACTATGAAACTATGAAACTATGTAACTATGAACCTATGTAACTATGTAACTATGTAACTATGAAACTATGTAACTATGTAACTATGTTAGCTTATTTTAAGTTACATTCATCACGTTAAATTAATCTACAAAATGCTTAAAGTAATACAAAGATAAAGACAAATAAGCAAATAATCCCCACCATAATAGATTAGATGATCCTTATAACTAATACACATAAATCCAACTCCTCCATAAACAATGTTTAGTATAAAAAATTACAAATGTTGAACAATAATGCATACAATGCATTAATAATGTTAACTATGCCACATAGTCTTTCTACGAAACCCCTTGGCAGTAACGACACTGAGATCGTGCATATATAATAGCCCGAGACTAACCTATTAAATACAGCCTCCAGACTTCCAGTCATCAACGTGTGGTAATTTTATTGAAGAAGGGGTCGTCACAGAAGCAATTACATGCGGTTAGGGGGCTTAGCGAATTACTGCGACGTGAAATAAAAGATGACTTCGGCTGCAATGTAAATGGGAGCTCAGGTCAATTATTACGAAAGGGTGTCCATAATGGAATTACAATATAAGCATTCGGTCATTTTTGTCACATTAGTAAATACAGCATGAATTAAGTCAATTCCTTAACACTCATAAGATATTATCCATTATAAACTATTTTATGTAAGGTAAGCCACAAACATCGACGAATAAAAATTCTATGTAAAGGAAGGTTTCCACGTGCTCAAAACGTGATTATAGATTAGATATAAACATGACATGTGAAGTATTCAGAGTAACATAGCTGACTCCAGTGTGATTCCAAATACATAAAAAAACTTGTATTTGAAATATAAAAACTGGTAAACAAATAGAAAACTAAGAAGAATGTTATTTAATTATTACTACCAGAAATGTTAAATATAGTTAGCTCAAATGATCCTTTATTTTACAGGCAATAGAAGAACGTGATCAAATAAAATATAGTTTCCCATTCAGAATAATTTATATTCAGTTTCAGCTACATAATTAAGCATTTTGAGTTATTCTACGATTTTAAACATGTACACTTACTAAACAAATTCTTTGTCTCATCATTTATTAATAGACTGTGGATATTTAACCCAAATCAAAACAAACCTCTTATATATTTAGTTTTGAGATATATATATGTCAGCACTGAAGGTGCAGTGCTGTAAGCCAGCTACTTGGGGACAAACTGTTGAGGAGATTGTAGGCGATAGGTTCCATGCACGGTCGTCTTCATACTGACATGCCGCACATACACGGATTGTCATCAACGGGGACACTACTAGAGAAGTCTTGGGTGTCCATGTTGGATGGTAGTCAAGGTTTAGATATTGTGTAGGGAAGAGAACTGAGTATCAAGCTTGTCAGTTAGCTGAAAAGCTGTAGGTCCCATAGTTGTCCTGGCCATTGGGCTATTAATAAATAGTCCTTTCTGAACTAAGTCAAACTCAGATAGTAACAATGACTACACTCGTTCATCAACACTCATTCACTCTTCATATTCGCCCATATCTTGACGATTAGCGTCGTATGAATGAATAATGAATTATTAATAATAATTTGTATAATCCGTATTATTTGTCAGTTTTTCTGAACGATTTTCCTGTACAAGTTATTTTTGTTTGTATACTTTTCATTCAATTATTCACTTTTTAACCCGTCAGAGTAATTAATGTTTTTAATTCGGTGCAAAAGCAGTGAGGTCTGACATCAATAATAGTCTATAGGGTTTTTGTATGTTTATGTAGACTATTATTACAAACATATTAAAAGTAAAAATAGGTTAAATACAGTAAACAATGAATGATACAGTAAACATCGAATGATACAGTAAACAATGAATGATACAGTAGTGCTAATAACTTTGATATACTTTGATTTTATTGATATTATTCATTATCAAGACGCCGAGCGTCATGATATGGCCGAATATGAGGGACGAATGTGTGTGGTGATTTTAGATGAACGAGTGTAGTCATTGTTACTAACTAAGGTCAACTGTTCCTCAGAAAGTGCTATTTATTAATAGCCCAATAGTCAGGGCAAGTAAGGGACCTACAGCTTTACGTGGAATCCGAACCACGTAGACTTGGTCTGATTTTCAGAAAACTGACAAGCCTGATACTCAGTTCTATTCCCTTAAACAACATTTGAACCTTGACTACCATCCAACATGGACACCCCAAATTTCTCTAGTAGTGCTAGAGAAGAAGGGGTCAACCATTGAGTGTCGGTACTATGAGGAGAGCATAGAAAATATCGCCTCCTATCTCCTCAACACTTTGTCCCAAAGTAGGTGGGTTACCAAAGTAGTTTGCGCTATCAGTGCCAATTTGACCATTGTTAAGTAAATGATTAAGTAAATTACCTTGTCTTTATTATTTAAATTGTTAAGCGTTAAATTGCCATTTCATACGTCTACAATCTGATATGTATAATTTGAGAGAACATCTGACATGTATAATTTAATTCTGTATTGTATGAAGATGGAATGAATTTATTCTTATTCTTATAAATTATCATACAGATGAAAGCAATCCCAATATCTTTACATGGAAACTAAAAATATTTAACCGATAACTGAACTGTAGCCACACATCAGGTTATATAGTCAAATTTGTAAGGAGTCGTACACATCAGGTTATACAGTCAAATTTGTAAGGAGTCGTACTTGTGTAGAGGAGTGTAACCAATATCAATGAAACACACGCAGGAAATTGTGCGTGTAGGCACATTAGTAATTCGTGTGGAAAGTATCAAACATCGATCATCGTGTTTGTACAAAGGAGTGCAACTAATATTGATAGCCTTGCTGAGCTTGGTAAGTATACATCTCCCTTGTACGTAGTTTTGTAAATAGTTCCAATAGTTATTTATAAAGGAAGAGGTTTATCAATAATCATATTTTTACATAGAGTGCAAGTAACTCCCTTGGTAATGACAAAAACACGATCTAGACCTATAAAGTTTAGTTTTTAATCAGTGAGAATCGTTTTCTATGCTCGAAAGTCGTGTGCGATTTTTTAGTTCTACTCTCCATTGTTATTTTGATCTTATTACTTAACATTGTAGATAATAATAGATCACGTTTCGAAGTAGTGAATCATGTTAAATCTTATGGGTCTTCAAATAAATTGATAGTTTTACAAACTAAATATATTCGTCAAGGTCAATTTAAACATTATGAAGTATATTTACTCTAGGGTATGACGTAATTAAAAAGGTTCTTGAAACAGATCCAAGAAACAAGAAGTAATATTTGAATCATAAAGAATGGATATTGGTTTAAAAATGCATGGCTGTGGAAGGGCGTACTGGACTGAAACGCATTTATTTGGCAAGAGTCAACCAAAACTCAATCTAAGCTCGTCAGTTTTATTTATCTTTCTGTGAAATTGAACCACACACATTCCTGTTTCCACTTGATATACAACATTTCTTTTAGTGAGAGTTTGTCTGTAATATATATTTCCATCTTACATTTCGTTTGTTTCAAAATAATATTGCATCAATTTTCGTGATTTTATTAGTTTTAAAATGATTCCCTTAGTTAGAAAATATGCAATATTACGATAAGTTAAACGAAAGTTAATTTTGTCAAACTAACTATAAAACGAATATTATTAGTAAATAAAACGGGGAACTGACTTTTTTAAATTTAATTAAAACATCATATTACTCTTCGTGGTTCAAACTGAACTGTAGACAGCAATTTAAACAGTACATAGAAAACGTTCCTAGTTAATCAACTATCAAATACTCAGACTAGAGTACTGTGATATAGATAGAGCCAATAACAGAACGTGGCTGTACTTCGGAAATTGCCAAAACAACAAATAGAACTGTGCTTTTCACCTCTGGGGTTACAGATAGATAGCCATTGTTTGATGATGTGCCTCAATGTTCACTGTCATGACGACCGGTCAACGTTTTTGTGTAAGTGTGTTACAGAGAGCACACATTTGTGTTCAAAAAGACCCAAAAGACAACTATGAGGGTTATTTTTACACTAATCGGATCCCTTATTTGCAGAGAACTTTTAAAGAATGCCACATTTTTACAGCTTACTCTTTCTACATTTACAAATTATTAGTTTTAATATACAACAATGTTGCATTCACACCAAAAACAGGGAATTTCCGTAGATATAATATAAGACATATAAATAATCTTAGCTATTGACGCCACAGAACTACACAATTTTAAAAGGGGCCACTTTACTCAGGTATTATAATGTTTAACCATCTGATTCATTAAATACTCACAGTACTTTTAAACTTTGAAGGAAATCACTCATGGTATTTTTATTATCAAATGCCTTCTGTCCTCTGAGTCAGTATTGTAATAATTAGGCCTGAGTTTTTATACATCATTCTTAAATTTAAAACTGCGCACATAATTAATGAAATTCCTTCATTTACATAATACCATTATTACCATAACAGTTATGAATATTACACGGAGTTGTAAATTATTAACTTTAACATTATTTTTATTTAGTACAGTAAAACTATAAGTATTAAGTTTTGTACTAAATTTCTATAAGAATTGCTATTTGACAAGATTCAATAATAGTAACAATTTATGGAAACAAATACAATATGTCAATTAGTAGATTTTGATTCTGATACAGAGAAATAAAAATACGAAATTCTTACATTCATACATATGAGACGCCGACACAACGTTGTTGGTATGAATGGTTATATGAGTGTAGGATGAGTGTGGATTAGGTTAGTCTGGTTACTAACTGAGTTTAACTGTTCCTCAGAAAGGGCAATTTATTAATAGCCCAACAGCCAGGGCAACTAAGGGATCTACAGCTTTACGTGAAATCCGAAACACGTAGTGCTGGTCTGATTTTCAGCTAATTGACAAGCCTGATACTCAGTTATCTCCCCCACACAACATCCGCACAATGACTACCACCCAACATGGACACCCCAGAATTCTCTAGTAGTGTCCACGCCGATAGCAACCATCAAGAGGACGCCATGTCGATATTAAGAGGACCGAGCATCCAACCTATCGCCTACAATCTCCCAAACACTTTGTCCCCAAGTAGCTGGGTTACAACACTGCGCCAAATGCTGAACGGTTGCGTTAACACGCACACTCCTTTGCACTGAATCAAGTTGTTATTTATCTCTATTGTATGCAGAATTTTGTTTCACTTTTACTTGTATACTTGCTATGTTACCTCCCCATTACATGATGTCTGTCATAGTTAGTTTTATATCACTCTAATCAAGATTTAAAACATACAAAAACTAAAAAAGGTGATACCTGGAAGCACTAGTTTATCAGTGACTTGATTGAGAGATTTGATTACCTAATGTCATGAAATGGAGGAACATTTTAGATTACTAAATATTGCAAAAGTATGCGCATGTGACAGCTTGTGCTACTAAATATTCATATACTCACATATACCAATATATTCGTGAGTTTTTGTATTTGAATAAGAGTTTACTCGGTGAAATTATTCGTAGACGGCACGATTTATTAATACGCTCCAGTAGGTAGTTCATCTATCTCAATTACTTTATCTTCATACAGGGATTCCCTGTCTCAAGTCAGGGAGCTAGTTTTAACAGTCTGAAACATAAATATATCGTATAGTTTGTTGTCAGCTACCATTTATTAATTTCAAAAAGCTACAATATATATTTGGATAAGGATCCAAATGTCATGATGGCATATTAATTGAATAAAAATATAAAGTGATCTGTCACAAAGCTAAGTGCAATCAATCGACAAATTTAAGACCTGCTTCACTGATTCTGTTTGGACAGGCTAATCTCTCCTCCGTAAAATAACACAGGGGACACTCTGTAACTATGTGATCCACTGTTTGGATGGACTCCCCAAAATCGCATGACTGATCTGGTGTCAATCCCCCTATATTTCTAGTAGTTATATCTGCCCACGCCAGTTAGGAACCGATTCAACAGTGGAGGTCCACTACCTACGAGGGAGATTCATCCCACCTACAGGTATTGACTGGTCGTTAATAAGGAGCTTATTACGTCCATCAAAACTGTTCAGTGTTATGGCCCAGCTAGTATTGGGCAAAAATGTTGATGTGCTCACCGGGAAAGCAGTACTTAGAGGTGGGTGTCGAGATTTTAAGCGAACGTTCTGACGTGGGAGATCTTAGGAAATAGGAGGTGCTGAACATTCAAGACCTTATTGAATTCTTTGGGTAGCACCTCTTGATGCCTTATCTCTGGAGAAGCTATATTGCACAGCTATATATACTGTATATATCTTCCGCCAAGGAAGTGTGGTTGACACTTACAACTCTTAATACCCTATTAAGTTGGACATCAATAGTTTTAGTGTGAACACTTTTTAGCCATACGAGAGCACTATATTCACTATATACCAGTACAAAGCAGTTGTGCGCAGGATGTGTGCGTTGGCTTCCCAGGTTGTTTCGGCAATATGATGTAATACATTTGCCCTGGTTTTGATTTTAGCTGCAGTTTTTTGAATATGGATTTTAAAGGTCATCTACCGATCTAACGTTACTCCCAGGTACTGTGGATGATCATTATGATGAAGTTGTATACCATTTAGAAAGAAGTTCAGTTTTCGATTATCCAGTCTGTTGCTTAAGTGGAAGCAGGCTTCTTCGGTTTTTGATGGATTAGGATTTAGCTTCTAAGTTCTAAAATATTCTCCGAAGGCTACAAGGTCACTTTTGAGTGTTTCTTCATTAGTTGTGAAGTTCTTGTATTGGTAAGCTAAAGCACTATCATCTGTATATATACATTTTCTAGACTTTGTGATTGGGGTGTCAGCGGTGTACACGTTGAACAAAAATTGGAGCAAGTACAGAGCCCTGTGGCAGACCATCCATCAGCTGTCTAAAAGAGCTTTCTTCACGACCGAGATAAACTTTTTATTAGCCTGGCACTCCAAACATTGACTCCAAAAGTAGCAATAAAAAAGGGACAGGGAAGGAGGATGTAGAACTTTAACAAACCCTTGCTCCATACTGTGTCATAAGCTGCTGTAAGATCAATGAAAGCTGCAGATGTTTTCAGCTTTTTTTCAAACCCACTCTCGATCACTTATGTCAGAGCTAGGATCTGGTCGATCAACTTCGGCCAGGGCGAAAACCAGCCTGCTCAACTGGAACATCAGAATCAATTATGGATGATAATCTGTTGTTCAACAGCCTTTCTAGCAACTTACAACAAACACTAAGAAGAGGTTGTGGGCGATAACTTTTCACTTGTTCAGGATATTTGCCTGACTTCAGAACAGCTACTACTTTATTTCCCTTGAATGCTTTTGGCTAATTGCCAATAGCTAATATCTTATTGTAGACTGTTTGAATCCATTGTTTTAACTTGCTACCAACGTGCAACAGAAATTTCGGAAAGATACCGTCAATATCAGCTGCTCACTCTCTGCTGGTATGGTGGAAATCACCCTGTCTATCTCATCCTCCGAGAAATTTCTGGAGACTTTTTGACTCTTTGGGTCTTGGTGCTATTTGACTCTTTTTATTTCATTCAACTTGTAAAGCATATGTTTGTCAGAAGGATGGTGGGTTAACTATGAAAAGTTGACTTTCCGTTTCGCTATATTAGAGGCCTTCGGGCGAGCACTTCCCTTTTGTTTTGCAGATTTACCAGTAGAGAGTTTTCTTAAAAGTGACCACGTTTTTCTACTGCTATGGGAAAAGTATATATCTTAAATTTTTTTCTCATTTCCTCATTTTTTTCTTTGGTACTGTCAAGAGAGTGCAGCAGCAGATAATGCAAGTTGGAGATTTTGGCGGTATTAAACTTATTGTAATGGTCATCTGATTCCTTACTCCATCCTGGTATATACTCCTTTCTGTATCCTATTGGTATGCAAGCTTTAGCAATGGATGAGACAAGATTTGTAAAACGATCGTAATTTTTTTATTTTAGGAGGAATAAACCTGATGATATCGTCAACCCTAGTGGTAAAGGCCTCCTAGTGTGCTTTATTACCATTCCACCTAGGCCGTGGAAAATATTACATTATGGGAATTTTAATCCCCAATAAAACCAGTGCTGCCCTATGTTGAGAGTGGGGTAAATCATAAAGAACTTATCACCTTTGGTCTAAAGCTTTGGTCTTAATGATCGTTCACATGGGCAAAAGATTAAGTTAAGGGAGTAACCTCGATGCCATCGAGCTGAATAAAAAGTAGCTAAATCTTTAGCATCAAAGACCAGGAAAAGTTTATTTATTTCAGCCCAGTCGGCAAGCTTTCTGCCTAATCGTCGGTAGCCCCATTGGCTATGATAACTGTTAAAGTCCCCCAGATAGAGGACAGGGTGTTCAGAACTTGGCAAAATCCTATCGTCAGGCCACTGGATGTTAGGAGGCTTATAAACATTAACTATTGTAGTTTCTGACACTTGAATTGCCAAGACAAAGATGTCACCATCAGAGCTATTATGGGTAACTGACACATTTTCTACAGTCTGAAATGGGGATAATCTTGAACATAACACCATATTAAATTTAAATAACATAGTTAAAATTTTGTGTTAAAAAATAATTACCAATTTTACATGTTAAAATGAATGATTTAAATTAAAACAAAAAAATTATATCAGCTCAGAGTATTTGATATTCTAATGCATGACTCTGGAAAAAAAGCACTGATTTTATTAGTTCATCAATGAGTGCATCAGAATTGCTAGTTTGCACAGTTAATGTAGAGTTATTTTTCAAAAAGCCTGCAATTCCCAGCTTAACTATGTTGCATGGAAATATAACGAATAATAAATAACAGTGGAGAATTGTGTACATTATTCCTACAGATAAAATGCTCCTAATAAAATAATAAAGGGCTTACTAAATATTGAAAAATAGTAGCCTTACAAATTAAAAATACTTTTTACAGCATTTTTGTAAAAAAATGTGTACGTGTATGGGTGGGCGGGTGGGTCAGTGTCACTGTATGTGTATGGGTCGGCGGATGGGTCAGTGTCACTGTATGTGTATGGGTCGGCGGGTGGGTCAGTGTCACTGTATGTGTATGGGTGGGCGGGTGGGTCAGTGTCACTGTATGTGTATGGGTCGGCGGGTGGGTCAGTGTCACTGTATGTGTATGGTTCGGCGGGTGGGTCAGTGTCACTGTATGTGTATGGGTGGGCGGGTTGGTCAGTGTCACTGTATGTGTATGGGTGGGCGGGTGGGTCAGTGTCACTGTATGTGTATGGGTGGGCGGGTGGGTCAGTGTCACTATATGTGTATGGGTGGGCGGGTGGGTCAGTGTCACTGTATGTGTATGGTTCGGCGGGTGGGTCAGTGTCACTGTATGTGTATGGGTCGGTGGGTGGGTCAGTGTCACTGTATGTGTATGGGTTGGCGGGTGGGTCAGTGTCACTGTATGTGTATGGGTCGGCGGGTGGGTCAGTGTCACTGTATGTGTATGGGTCGGCGGGTGGGTCAGTATCATTGTACGTGTATGGGTGGGCAGGTGGGTCAGTATCACTGTATGTGTATGGGTCGGCGTGTGGGTCAGTATCATTGTACGTGTATTGGTAATGATAATATTTTGTAAAGACGTATTCTAGGATTCAATAGTAACAACTATTATTGATTAAAGATGTTTATATAATCGGGAGCTCTATGGAAAATAAATGAATTTGCTCTTTAAGTTATTTGAAGTTGCAATAATTGCATCTTCAATAGGTCCTATGCTCGGTCTTCTTAACACCAGCATGGCGTTCCCTCAATGGTTGAAATTGACGTGGACACTACTAGGGAAGTCTGGGGTGTCCATGTTGTATGGTAGTAAATGTTCAGATTATATGTAGAGAAGGGAACTGAGTGTCTGACTTGTCAGTTAGCTAAAAAAAATCAGACCTACACTATGTGTTATGGATTCCATGTAAAGCTGTAGGTCCAAAAGAAAACCCTGGCTATTGGGCTATTAATAAATAGTCCTGTCTGAGCTAAGTCAAACTCAGATAGGAACAATGACAGTGAGAGTGTCGTGACATCTAACTGTAGGCAATATTAATAGTGTAGCAATATCGCGTCTATCAGTTGCAGGCGCTCTCCACTCGACACACGTCTACTAACTTGGTCTAACGATATAATCGATAATAGCGTATATGATCAATAATGATGAAACTGTTTGAGCTACTAAACAGTGAGAGTGCCGTGACATCTGACTGTATGCAATATGAATAGTGTAGTGATATTGCGTCTATCAGTTGCAGGCGCTCTCCACTGGACACACGCCAACTAACTTGGTCTAACGATATAATTGATTATATTTTATATAATCAATGATGATATGAAACTGTTTGTTTTACTAAACAGTGAGAGTGCCGTGACATCTAACTGTATGCAATATGAATAGTGTAGTGATATTGCGTCTATCAGTTGCAGGCGCCCTCCTCTCGACACACGTCTACTAACTTGGTCTAACGATATAATTGATTATAGGGTATACAACTAATGATGATATGAAACTATTTGTTTTACTAAACAGTGAGAGTGCTGTGACATCTAAGTGTAGGCTATATGAATAGAAAAGTAATATCGCGTCCATCAGTTGCACGCGCTCTCCACTCGACATACGTCTACTAACTTGGTCTAACGATATAATTGATTATAGCGTATATAATCAATGATGAGCAGTGAGTCTGTCGTTAATTAATACTGTAGGTGATAGAAACTTCTCACATCCTCCATTTTGAGTATATTTTCACAAGTGAAATTTATATTACATAACATCATCTTAATTAACACTCATAACTTTTAACTCAACATTCTGTTCGTATGTTGTTTCATTCGTTTTTATAATGTTTTTTTAGTTTGGTATTGCAGTAAATAAAATGAAATACTAGTATTAATATTTTTAATTCTGTTCTCCTGCAGATTCATGGACATGGCTAAAACAACATATTTCATAGAATTAATTGGAGTTCGGCTAAGTGTTGGCGCATTTAGAAAATTTACTTGGTTAGAGGCTTAGCCTATGTTACATCTTGGCCTAGTTAGGGGATTTGCCTAGCTAAGAGTTTGGTCTAGCAAGGGGCTTAGCCTATTTAATGCCTTTACCTGTCTAGAAGCTTGGTTCAGCTAAGATCTTTGCCTAGTTAAAGGATTGACATAGCCACGGGTTTGGCCTGGCTAGAGTTTTCGCCTAGTTAGAGGCTTGGTTATGGTCATAACTTAGCTAAGCCCCTTGTGATCAACCTTGGTACTCTCAGTGATCAAGTAACTAATCTTGTAAACATCTTAGGTATCCTACTGTGATCTATTTTCGTAGCCACCCATCATAAATTAGGTAGTTCCCGCTATCATGTTTGGAGCCCCTAGATCAAGGTTATTATCTTAAGCAGCCCCCGTGATCAACCTTGGTATCCAATCGTAATTATCATAGGTATCCAGCCATGATCAATTTGGCTAGACCTCGTAATCATCTTGGTAGCACCCTAATAGACTTGGGTAGCACCTCGTAATCATCTTGGTAGCACCCTAATAGACTTGGGTAGCACCTCGTAATCATCTTGGTAGCACCTCGTAATCATCTTGGTAGCACCCTAATAGACTTGGGTAGCACCTCGTAATCATCTTGGTAGCACCTCGTAATCATCTTGGTAGCACCTCGTAATAATCTTGGTATCACCCTAATAGACTTGGGTAGCACCTCGTAATCATCTTGGTAGCACCCTAATAGACTTGGGTAGCACCTCGTAATAATCTTGGTATCACCTCGTAATAATCTTGGTAGCACCTCCTAATCATCTTGGTAGCACCCTAATAGACTTGGGTAGCACCTCATAATAATCTTGGTAGCACCTCGTAATCATCTTAGTAGCACCCTAATAGACTTGGGTAGCACCTCGTAATCATCTTGGTAGCACCTCGTAATCATCTTAGTAGCACCCTAATAGACTTGGGTAGCACCTCGTAATCATCTTGGTAGCACCTCGTAATCATCTTGGTAGCTCCTCGTAATAATCTTGGTAGCATCCTAATAGACTTGGGTAGCACCTCGTAATTATCTTGGTAGCACCCTAATAAACTTTGGTAGCACCCCGTAATTTACATTGGTAGGAACTCTGATTGCATATTAAAATTCCAGACCCGAGTATATTTACTGACAAACTCCTAAGAAGGGCGTTTGCCTCCACGGAAAATGTCAAAAACATGGGTTTGTATTTCAATTATTCGGTTCGTAATAATTATAGTATCGTAAAAGTGTCATCTAAAAGGTGAAGCCCTATTTTTGTGGGCCATTAGGCGTTTTTTGTGTAAAGTTTGAGCATTTTTATAATTTTTTCATGGTTAATATGTGAAACTTTATGTGGCATCATTTTTGTTATACGTTTAAAAATATCTCATGGTATCAACTAATTTTCAACTAGAATTGACCTTTAATAATCATACAGTGTTCACTATAACTTATTATAATTACTGTAATAAATACAAACCATATGTATGTTTTGTCCCACTGACGGTAAAATTGCATTGTTTATTTAAGCGGTGATTAACCGTTTGGGAAACACCCACCGTATGTATTTCGTATGTAAATGAACTTTATTTATTAACCATTGCAAACATTAATACCCATTCTCCATGCTCATTCATTTAGTCCAGTCATATTAAATTTAAAGAACTAATGAAAATGTTTTATTTACAATGAGTATTTCTATTCGTTATTTATTTTTCACTGTTTCAAAATAAATTATTTTCTTAATAACATTTTAGTAAGAAATAGTTTTGCGCAGTAAAGCACTGTTAGTATATGGAGAGTTACATATATCCCGATGTTCCCGTTGTTTTGACAAAGGTCATACAATTTAATGAGACTTATCGGACCATGATAAATGGTTTTCCTTTCCTATTGGACTGGATTTACCAGCTGCCGACCTCTTTATAGATAATTTTAATCTTCACTAAGGTTTTGTAGTCAGACACACATACACTATGTGGTGCATTTAAATCATGATTACAAATGAAATAGTTTTCGTATCAATATTATTAGTTTGTATTACTAGTTTTCCATTATGTCTAAGTTTCAACGTTGATTATTTATGGCACAGGCCATTTTTTTATCATTTTAGGATGAAAATAAAAATTCTCTTCTGTTACCATCGCAACCAGTGGAGGCTGTTTTGTTGTATCCTAATCAGGTGGAATAAGCCACTCATGACAAGTTGAGTGTATAGGAGAGCAGAGTGTGAGGAGAGGCAGCTTTGCTTCCCTTTTGGGTGACAGCTCAAGGACACTAGTCATATCCTCTAATGTCTAATTTGATGGTAACCATTGATTGGAAGATCAGACAATCTGGTTGCCCTTCACACTATGCTATCTTCAAATTATACACTCCAAGTATCCGGATTACAGCAATACATGTATTGATGGAGCGTTATAGTTGTACGTGTGACCCTGTCGTGATAGGTTATGGTGAGATGGGGAACATGGGGCAAAATCAAAGCACTCTTAAAAATACGTTACTCAACAGCTGAGTCGATTTGATTGAAAGATTAAACAGCTGATTGATTATTCAAATTGAGAAATTATAAACATGTGTGTAAGATAATTATGATGATGAGATTAAGGAACTCAGTTTACTGGGTTTATTTTTGTTAAAAAGATGTAATACAAAGTTTATTTAGTAAAACTAAGATATAATCACAATTTGAAAAAAAAGTGTTATTACTGCTAAGTATCTACTTTACATTAATATTATTAAAAATGATATTAGGATAATACATTTATTTTTAGTTAGGTTAAAATTACGAATTACTCACCTGACATGGTATTCAGTATTATAATTTTACTCGAAGGGACAATCGTAAATGTGGATCACGGTTGGTACAAGAATAAACAAACGAAGGTCAAGAGAACAGCTGGATGCGTTCGTATATAAAAACCGTATTATATATATAAATGATTTTAAAGAATAAAATATTATTTACTAACTGAACTTCATCATTACAGCTTATATTTTTGAGTACAATGAAGTATTAAATATTTGATACAAAACGCATTGCACACAATATACCACCAAACGTGGTTAGTAAATAAAATAAATGAGCGCTGATACAATCCTGAGGGAACACTCGGCGTTGGTTCCTTCGCAGTGGATTGATTCAATAACAGAAACAGCGACTCGACAACGGCAGCAATGCTACAAAAAGAACAATGCTGTTCTTATCTTCGAGTAAAGAAACGAATACAAGGGAAATCTTTTTACTGTAATCAGTAGGAGCATTATGGAAATTTGAAATAAGAACAACGTACTAAATGTCTTGAAAATTGGTGTGCTGTGTTCTTCTCTGTTACAAGTACTCGTTCGTGTATATCACAACTCAGTGTGATAAAAATAGAGTCTACATATATCTGTGTGTAAGATTTTAATCATGATATATCTTTTAAACTTAATGGTTAAAGTCTACATTAATCTTTGGCTTTAAAATAGCATTATAATAAAATATATTAGTATTATTTATCTTACTAATAATATACTCCCAAATTATTATACAATATTAATATGTTAAATGTTATAAAATACATTTATATACAGGGTGTTCATCAATGTGTGGGACACCTTTGGGGAATATATACATTCGTTCATCTACACTCATCACACTCATTCGAAATCCATATTCGCCCATATCTTGACGATCGGCGTCTTATGAATAAATAAATAAAAAAATAAATAATATAGAGTGCATTAAAAGGAGCAAAACACCTTTAATAAACATATGCCCTACAACCTATAGTTTTCCGTCTATCTGTCCGTATATGTGTTTCACACAAAACTTTATACCTTGTGAACCGATTACAAACTGATTTTGAAACTTTAAAATTCTATTAAGCTTTATTCTACTCGTTTTAAAATAAAACATAAAAATAATTATCTTTTCTTGTTTCCAAAAGACGGCTAATTAAACTTTAACAATTACGCAACACTCTGTATAAAAATTTTACAAGAATAATAAAATATTGTAATATTTATGCTAATACCAACAGTATTTCGTTCATTAAAATCACATCTATATTTATAAAAGAGGATGTTTGTATATATATATATATATATTTATTTATTTATAAAAGAGGATGTTTGTATATATATATATATATATATATATATATATATATATATATATATATATATATATATGTTTGAAGTTTATGCGCTGCCAAACCATCCAACCGATCGCCATGAAACTTTAGAATGTTGTCCTGTATACTCCCGAGATGGTTTCTGTGAAGTTTGATGCAGATCCGTTCACAGGGTCCCGCCTCACGGGCTCCTAAAGATCCTATGTTATTCAAATGGAGAATCTGAATTGTTTACAAAAAACATATGACTGTGTGGTTTAATGTAGTTTCACATGCCATAAGCAGATTGAAGTTCTCACAACAACAGTACTGTATATGTTTTGATTTATTGTAGTTCTACATTTCACCTTGAGAGTGTAGCACACACTACTTTTACTTGATCAGGTGATCTGTATTTGGTGTTAACCTTTTTTCTTCGGTAATTAAAACATGTGGTGAAACGTCAAAATAAAAAAATAAATAATTATTTGTTTTGCAGTTTACTTTTTATGACATGCCTCCTAAAAAATCTAATAATGGTAGAAGAAGCAAAAATGCTCGAATTCTTTCAGCTATTAGGTTCTAAATCAAACTCAATATTATGACCGGCGAAGCGGGCGGGTACAGCTAGTATATTTATAAAAGAGGATGTTTGTATATATATATGTTTGAAGTTTATGCGCTGCCAAACCATCCAACCGATCGCCATGAAACTTTAGGATGTTGTCTTGTATACTTCCGAGATGGTTTTTGTGAAGTTTGATGCAGATCCGTCCACAGAGTCCCGCCCTACGGGCTCCTAAAGATCCCATGTTATTCAAATGGAGAATCTGAATTGTTTACAAAAAACATATGACTGTGTGGTTTAATGTAGTTTCACATGCCATAAGCAGATTGAAGTTCTCACAACAACAGTACTGTATATGTTTTGATTTATTGTAGTTCTACATTTCACCTTGAGAGTGTAGCACACACTACTTTTACTTGATCAGGTGATCTGTATTTGGTGTTAACCTTTTTCCCTCGGTAATTAAAACATGTGTTGAAACGTGAAAATAAAAAATAAATAATTATTTGTTCTGCAGTTTACTTTTTATGAAAATGAAAGGCGAGACAACGTCCGCCGGGTTCAGCTAGTACATATATATATATATATATATATATATATATATATATATATATATATATATATATATATATATGTTTGAAGTTTATGCGCTGCCAAACCATCCAACCGATCGCCATGAAACTTTAGAATGTTGTCCTGTATACTCCCGAGATGGTTTCTGTGAAGTTTGATGCAGATCCGTTCACAGGGTCCCACCCCACGGGCTCCTAAAGATCCTGTGTTATTCAAATGGAGAATCTGAATTGTTTACAAAAAACATATGACTGTGTGGTTTAATGTAGTTTCACATGCCATAAGCAGATTGAAGTTCTCACAACAACAGTACTGTATATGTTTTGATTTATTGTAGTTCTACATTTCACCTTGAGAGTGTAGCACACACTACTTTTACTTGATCAGGTGATCTGTATTTGGTGTTAACCTTTTTTCTTCGGTAATTAAAACATGTGGTGAAACGTCAAAATAAAAAAATAAATAATTATTTGTTTTGCAGTTTACTTTTTATGACATGCCTCCTAAAAAATCTAATATTGGTAGAAGAAGCAAAAATGCTCGAATTCTTTCAGCTATTAGGTTCTTAATCAAACTCAATATTATGACCTGCGAAGCGGGCGGGTACAGCTAGTAACAAATAAAAAAGTTGTGACAATTTTCCCAAATTACAATTTAATATCTTAATAATGGGTAATCAAACTTCTGTAGCTTCAAATGTTGCAAGAGCTTTTAAAATAATAATATGCTTCATTAATAGAGCTTTAGTTTATATCGCATAGTTGTTACAAAAATATTTTTCTTTTAAACCCAATAAATTTGTGACTTGAATGTGTTTAATCTGTCCACAGTATTCGAGAAATGAAATAAAAATTATTGTTGTAAATAAGTTTTCCATTATTTACAACAATATGTTTTAGTTTTTGAACAGCTGATCTTATAAATATTTAGTCTATTATGTATTAGTGAATTTTACTTGAACACAGCTAAAAGAGAAAGTTTTCCAACAGCTTACAGCTGGGGGCTAGTTGCTTCAATTATGAACTTAATTTTTATTTCATTTCTCGAATACTATGAACAGATTAAAAACGTTCAAGTCACAAATTTATTGAGCTTAAAAGACAAATAGTTTAGTAACAATTATGTGATATAAACTAAAGCTCATTTAATGAAGCATATTATTATTATAAAAGCTCTTGCAAAATTTGAAGCTAAAGTAGTTCGTTCGATTACCCATTATTAAGATATTAATTTTGTAATTTAAGAAAATTTACAAAACTTTCTTATTTGTAATGCGATTTTAATGAATTAAATTCTGTTGATATACGCATTAACATTAAAATATTTTATTAATCTTGTAAAATGTTTATAGAGAGTGTGGTTTTTGCGTAATTTAACATAAAACACTTTAATTGGCCGCTATTTTTAAACGATTAAAGATAATGTTTTTCATATTTTATTTTAAACAAGTATAATAAAACTTAATAGATTTGCAAAGTTTCAAAATTGTACTGTAATCGGTTCACAAGTTGTACATTTTTATGTAAAAAAAACACATACGGACAGATAGACGAAAAACTATAGGTTTTAGGGCATACAATTATCAGAAGTTTTTTGCTCCTTTTAATGCACTCTATCCATTCCCCAAAGGTGTATATTCTGAACATACATAATAATCACCAAAGTGTATTGATATTATAACAATATTTTGTATTATTTAATGAAAGATTATTGGTACTTATAATTTCACTAAAATATTGCTTTATATTTACGTCATAATAAAGTAATATTATGAACTAATATACATAATATTTATAAAAATATATAGCTAAGATTTGGAAGACAATAATATAACAATACTTTATGTAATATTTATCGAATGATTATTGATAGTTATAATTTAACTAAAGTATTACTTTATTTTAACTGTTTACCAAAACTATTTTTAACATTAGTTATTTGACTAAAAGCTCAACATTTGGAACGCCACAAACACGCTACAACGTAACGTTCAGCATATGTTTTAAAAAGCGTGACAATAGTCCTTGTTACAACTGACATATCAAATTCATTCTTTTATCCTTTGTTTTAGGTACACAATGACTGTTTACAAAACTATTCAATCTACAATATGTTTAGGTAAATATTTCTACATCACCCTGCTACGTTCAAGGAGTCATAAAATTTGAAAATTAATTGGAATCTATTTAAATAGTTAAAACTCAAATATTCAATCCAATATTATTAGGCCGCATGTCGTATCACTGCAGTATCCGGAGTGAGAGCGCTTCATGACATTGCTACTACGAGGTTAATGATTCTTCTTGTGATTTCAATGTTTCCAATACCACATGTATTTTTTGCTTATCCTTTATTAATGAACCCATGAAAGGCTAATATACATAACTATTTATATTATATAGTTATGTATATTATTTATTTATTTGTTTCCATTGTGTTAGTGTTTAGTGCTTTGAGGCTTATGTGTAGTTAGGAATGCCAGTCGTGATAGAGGAGGAAGTTTTAAACAATCAAACGATCAATTGATATGAACTCCAAAATAAAATAAACAATAGGACTACTGATATAAAAAATTACATTTTTGAAAAACAATTGGTATTTATAGTGAATAACAAATGTTATTTGGTTTCCTTTAACATCTATGTTTCCTTGGTGCTTATTGATTTGTTTATTTTTTTTTTTTTAGTTATTTTAAGATTAAGAGTACATAGTTATTAAATATATTTCACTATGATAAAATTAGTTGATCTCTTAAAAAGCTATATGCTAGAGAGATTAAAAAAGACACTGCAATGTAATATCAATTTAAGAAATAATAAATGATTTTGAATTTGAATTTGAACCCAACAACTGAGAAAACTGGCTTCCAAATGTGCTCAGATGTGATTATGTAATCTTTGTTAACAATTGCAGAGCTTGGCTTAGATCAACAGCAGTTTCAACTCTAATATTAGCGTGACATTAATGGAACGAGTGGCTGACATTACGAACGACATTGTCAGTAAGTGATGTTTACTCTATTGTTTGCTTTGATTGAATCATTTTACATTTTAATATACTTTTTAAATTAAACATATTTATGTTAATCACATTACATGGAGTAAAATATTAAAAGAATAAACCGTTAACTTTTGTATTTTAATAATACATATCCAAATATACGTACATATAATTATATATATATATATATATATATATATATATATATATATATATATATTAATTTGAAGTGATTATTTTATTAAAACATACCCTAACCTAATTTAAGATGACTGTCAAAAATGGAGAAGATAATTTCCAACAAACTCTTACCATGTTATGGCTTGAATAATTAATTAAAATATTAATTGTGCATATTTTTTAATTGCTCAGATTTTTTAAATCACTATCAACAACAGTTGAAATAATATTAATTATAAAAGATAAATGATCATAATATTGTTAGTAGCACTATAAAATGTAATGGCAATAGAACAGATGGTGTTAAAAATGTTTAAATATAGTCACGTCAAAGTTGCCTTGCATAAATTACTTGTTTGTGTTTTTATTCACCTCACAGAAGTTAAGAGAGCAGAAATCTACTCACGTAGTGTTTATTTACAGCTGTTCGTGTCTTGAAAAGAGTAGTAGTAGATTAACTGTAGCTGAACTGTTATTACCTTCAATGTAGTAATTTGTTCATTTTAACTACCCCAAACACTGATTGATTTAAATATTGGTAATGACTAATAAACAGCTACTAAACCTCGCAACAGTCTGTTCTAAGGGTAGGTTTTACTACGTGGTCCTAATCCAGTACTCAATAATCCTCACATAAATTTACAGTATTTGGTTTAGGATAAGTCCCTGGAACAATTGTGCCTGGAATATTAAACTTGGTAAAGCCCTACCAACATACTTGACATATGTTATGAATAAAAGTTATCATCCTACTAAAGTAAATTAAGGAATACTATTTTTAGTATTTAGTAGGATAATATATTTAAGAACTAAAGAGTAAGTTAAACATATAAACATTATTGTGTCAGTAAAATAACTTATTTTAATCATTAAATCACGATTAAGGTATATAAATATACCGTTATAATATGAAAAATCAAGTATTGAACATTTTAGCACCCTCATACAGAATATAATCATTTTATTGCTGAAACAAACAATTCATTTCTTATATAGACTTCTTAAATTAATAGTTATAATATTCAACTTTGTTCTTGAAGAAGCTCTGAGAAACTATTACTTTTGTAATTTTTACACTATTCTTTTTATATATTTTGCTAGGGTATATGATTTTCTGTATAAATTAAATCTATTATTTTATTTTTAAAATTCCCTTTATACCATTGTTTTTTGTATTGTTTTATAAACAGTTACTGTGATCGTTCACTGTTTAAAAAATAAAAGCTCATAGTTGATTTTACACGTGTAATAAACTTTTCATTGTGAATCACTTTAACTAAACATTTTTGTAATAACCAACATAAAAACTCCCAATGAAAAAATGAACGATAGATACAAAATGGTAAGTAAGTATTTTTGAATGCAATATATATATATATGAATTTTTACATAATAATGTTGTTCAAAATTATTATCTGAACTATCTATGTTTTTTTTTACACATAAAGAATACTAAGGATTTTGTTGGAAATATAACTTCAAGAGCCATTGTGGATCTTGCCAACTATCAAAGCATTTGCACCCTCATTTATATTGTTAAAAATGTTTTTAATGTAACTTATGTACGTAATAAGTTAGCACTTAACATTACATTCAGTAGTAACAAAGCTGAGGTGTAAACTCGTCACTAGTGAATGGATTGGTTTCCCAACTTGTTACTCGTCTGAAAGTGACTGTATTTAAGTTGGCAGTGTATCGCCCCGAGTTGGTTATCTATTGGAATCTGATTTAATCCAGACAGAGCTCCAACTTTCTACCTCCTGATTCTAAGTGTCGTTTCGTTACGGAAGTTTACTCGCCACTCAGAACATGTTTGCCTTGCTGAAGCAAATGTTTGAGCTACCTCTTACACTCCCATGACGTGAGAAGTACAAACTCTATTGATTGTATTATGTTTAACAAAAGACATGTTCTTTTGAGTTGAAATTCTACTAAATTCACTTAACCAATTGGAACTTGCTTATTATTCTGTATCATCTAAATTGTTCCTTTAAATTTCTAACACAAGTATTTGTTTGAAAAGATTTACAACCTATTGAGAGTTACCACGGTAAGAGTAAGCCACGGATCTTGCTTGATAATAGTTTGTAGATAAAAATCAAATAAAAAACATGAATCTAATAAATATTTCACATATTTATTACTATTCATTATTCATGTATTATTCATTATTAAGTCACCGTTCCTTAACATATGGACGAATATGAGGGGGGAATGAGTCCACAAGTGTAGTTGATGAAGTGTAGTCATTGATACTAAGGTCGACTGTTCCTCAGACCAATATGAGGGGGGAATGAGTGTGATGAGTCCACAAGTGTAGTTGATGAAGTGTAGTCATTGATACTAAGGTCGACTGTTCCTCAGACCAATATGAGGGGGGAATGAGTGTGATGAGTCCACAAGTGTAGTTGATGAAGTGTAGTCATTGATACTAAGGTCGACTGTTCCTCAGACCAATATGAGGGGGGAATGAGTGTGATGAGTCCACAAGTGTAGTTGATGAAGTGTAGTCATTGATACTAAGGTCGACTGTTCCTCAGACCAATATGAGGGGGGAATGAGTGTGATGAGTCCACAACTGTAGTTGATGAAGTGTAGTCATTGATACTAAGGTCGACTGTTCCTCAGACCAATAGCTAAGGAAACTAAGGGACTTACAGCTGTACGTGAAATCCGAACCACTTAGTGTTGGTATAATTTTTAGCTAACCGACATCTGAATCTTGACTACCATTTATTCAGAATCAATCTTCATTCTGAATGGACACCCCAGACTTCCTCTACTGTCGAAGAAAAAACTATAAACACACCAGTTTGAAGTACCACTGTAAAGAAACTAATTACACTAGAAAATAAAAATGACATTAAAATGTTCCTTGTTTATTCCTGCGCCTTTGAGTATAAAAGAAATTTTTTTATCTTTTAACGGTTTTTTAGGAACCACGCGTGCTGGACGTTGTGTTGTTCCGACACCGCTGCTTCCAGCGTTTGACTCCAGTATTTGTACTGAAGCCGCGGCTTTCCAGTTGCCTCACGATGTTGGGCCAGTCAACTCCAGGATTCTGAGATGAAATTTTACCCTGTACAGCATCGAACCCGAGACATCATGACGTACTTCGAAAGCAAATAATGTATCAATCAGCCTTACAAATGTTAGGCATGGATGTCTGATATTTATATAATACGATCAGTAAGTCCTTGAATCCAATCCAGTATACCAGCTTTAGTGCTTTGGCCTAACATTGAGATTCTAAAATAAACTAGATCCCATTTAATTTAAGACAAGCATCGCCATTAAGACCTTTCAGTAATAAAGCACCGTGAGCTTCAGCCAGTGGACTCGCACATTGGTGATACGGTACTTTAAGTGGTTTTTATTACAGTTGAAGAACGTAATCAAAACTTAATCAACTATCCATGAACTCTAACGTTAAACGATAGAATTATGGAAAGTTGTAGAAATTGAGGTAATGCATTATAAAATCATATATTTAAGGAGTAGTTTAATCTGCAAGTGAGATAAACCATCATGTGGAATGAATAGTCATTTTTAAAAATGCTAGTCAAGCCATAATTGATTTTAGATAGTTACGTTTTACATCAGTGGACCAATTTCTTTCAAAAAGGTTTGACCACTTTACACTGATGGCCCCTTACATATGATTGTATTGCTGATACAGTTCTAAGCAATAAAACAAGATTTGTATTAATTCTGTTTGTCAATTCGATTTATTTTAGTTAAGACTAACCAAAATACATCTTTAGTTCGCTTACTAACTAAATAGTGAATATTTTAGGTAGCTTTGTGCTTCATACAAATATGATTTAGGATTATTAGGGTAATATAAAATGGAAAGTTGGTCCATGGATTGACAATAAATGGATATAAAACTTACACTTTTAACTTAACTATAAAAAATAACCAAAGTTGTAAAAGATACTTTGAAGATCCGTTAATTACTTTGTAACGAAGAAACTTTCGTTGTGAAACACGCAGTAAAACTTAGTTCACTAACAAAGAAAACATGTCCCGATATTTTGGTGAGTTAAAACAGCATTATTATATAAACGTATGATTATAAGATCTATGTATTAGCTATAATGTAAACTCGACGCATGCGAACCTCTACAATCCTAGAAAAAATACTAGGTTCTGTGTGCATTTCTTGTCTAAAAAAATCACTACATCTAAATTTCAATCACTACTGTGCCCCAATCAATTCAGCTACCCAAAACAGCCCCTATTAAATTTAAGAAATTAACAATCGAAATTAAAATTTTAATGTGTCAGTTTTGCTGAGTACAGCTTATTTATATATACTTAAACTATTTAGCATGAGCAAAAGATTATGTTCCTTTGTCAATCAGTCGATAAAATTAAAGCTTAACAGTAGAGAAAATTGATCACGACGTTTACTTTAAAATAACTGTATTATTACTTCAGTGAATAGAAACTTCAACATACAGTGTTTTATGCACAAAGTTGAGCCAAACTGTATTTTTTAAACACGCCATCTATACATAAATAAGTTTAGTGATTCTCTTACAATACCCATAATTTTGAAAAGTACACAAATCTAAAAAATAATATGTTTGTGTGGATCTTCTTTTGTAATGAAATGTCTACATTCCATTGTTATGATAATCAGTCACAATATCTGGCTGCAATCACACGGTAACAAACACACAGATGGAATGGCAAGCGGACCTCTCTCTCCACTCGGCCATTAATGTTTCATTACATTTTATGGATTGTTAGTCATCGTTTCACTTTTTAACAAGCTATTAACATAGTGTAAGGCAAGATTCTAATTGACAATTACATTTAGCAAAACAAACAATACGCCAATTTAAATCTATATTTACAAGTTTACTGTATAGTTATGATAATTACTGTAGCATTATAGTTTGAAATTTTTTTAAATTTATTTTTGAAACACACATATCTCGTGAATCCATAAATCTAAAATCGTATAACTAAATGTAACACTAATGCATAAACAATGAATCTCAAAGATCTATTTAAAGTGCATCAAATAATATTTAATATTTATAGTTACTATAGAGCATTAGAAAATCATGACCGTAATTTATTTGTTAATGCTTGTTCTTTCTGTCCCTTCAAATTGCAGTCTAATTAAAGAATTGTTCCTTAACGTATAATGTTGAAAATTAAAGTTTTCAAGGTGTCATGGTGATAATAAAAGTAAATAAATTAGCCTGAATATACTTACTGAAACTCTTTTGAAATTACAGTTAGTAATTAATGATTCTGAAATGTTCTGCTGCTGTTCAAAATATAAATTCGAATAACTATTATTGGACCATTTAGAAATAGACATTTCACTCAGGAAACTATAAATTTATCAGACTACATTTGAAATATACTTCGATATTTTTTCTGTTCATTTGTGGATCCGCCAGTCAGCACAAATAATTCCCAGATGGTAATATATTAAACGTTATATATTATACATACTGGCTGTACCCGCTCGCTTCACTGGCCGTAATATTGAATGTGATTAAATTATTTTAAAAACTTACAATCAAAATGTAAGTGAACATTCCAACGAATTCAAGTACTCAAAAAATGTACTTACAGTAAAACAATCTAAACACTTTGTTTTTTTAAAACAATTATTTAATCCAATTTAGAACAGATGGTGTTATGTATAATTTACTACTGTACTAATTTATTTTTAATTGTTAAAGTTTAGTCTACCACAGTAATGTCATTAAATTTGTTTTTATTTAACATCTTTTAATCAATTAATTAATTAATTAATATAGCTCTATAAGAATACTATAGGTATTTCGGAGGCCAGTGGAACGGAGTCCTGAGGGCGGAGAGGAAATTTCTTTCTTAGTGAATCTCTAGGGGCCAAGATAAACATATTTACCAAATTTCAAGTTGGTACAATTGATCGAAAGTGCAGTTTTGGATGAATAGTGATGAGTGGTAAATGGCTTTTATATACAGAAATTTGTTGATATTTATCACATATTTTACGGGAATAAAATAAGAAAACTTCGAGTATACAGTTTTAATACTTTACTACAAAACCCCTAATTTATAAACTGTTCTCAAATTCAACAGTTTAATGAATATGATTTCATCACCAATGAATGTATCAAATTATAAATGAGTCAAATTCTTATTCTCATCAAATTATGAGAGTAAGAATGGGATGGGCGCAGCACAGTGCCTTGAGGGACACCTACGTAGATCACTCAATGCACTAACATT
Source organism: Stictocephala bisonia (assembly GCA_035578905.1). NCBI lineage: Eukaryota > Metazoa > Arthropoda > Insecta > Hemiptera > Membracidae > Stictocephala > Stictocephala bisonia. The sequence continues at coordinate 832,576 of JAQJVL010000090.1, read as the reverse complement.
TAACAACTGGATCGCTCACTCAAATGGGATGGGCGCAGCACAGTGCCTTGAGGGACACCTACGTAGATCACTCAATGCACTAACATTTAACAACTGGATCGCTCACTCAAATGGGATGGGCGCAGCACAGTGCCTTGAGGACACCTACGTAGATCACTCAATGCACTAACATTTAACAACTGGATCGCTCACTCAAATGGGATGGGCGCAGCACAGTGACTTGAGGGACACCTACGTAGATCACTCAATGCACTAACATTTAACAACTGGATCGCTCACTCAAATGGGATGGGCGCAGCACAGTGCCTTGAGGACACCTACGTAGATCACTCAATGCACTAACATTTAACAACTGGATCGCTCACTCAAATGGGATGGGCGCAGCACAGTGCCTTGAAGGACACCTACGTAGATCACTCAAGGCACTAACATTTAACAACTGGATCGCTCACTCAAATAGGATGGGCGCAGCACAGTGCCTTGAGGAAACCTACGTAGATCACTCAATGCACTAACATTTAACAACTGGATCGCTCACTCAAATGGGATTGGTGCAGCACAGTGCCTTGAGGGACACCTACGTAGATCACTCAAGGCACTAACATTTAACAACTGGATCGCTCACTCAAATGGGATAGGTGCAGCACAGTGCCTTGAGGGACACCTACGTAGATCACTCAAGGCACTAACATTTAACAACTGGATCGCTCACTCAAATGGGATGGGCGCAGCACAGTGCCTTGAGGGACACCTACGTAGATCACTCAAGGCATTAACATTTAACAACTGGATCGCTCACTCAAATGGGATGGGTGCAGCACAGTGCCTTGAGGGACACCTACGTAGATCACTCAAGGCACTAACATTTAACAACTGGATCGCTCACTCAAATGGGATTGGCGCAGCACAGTGCCTTGAAAGACACCTACGTAGATCACTCAAGGCACTAACATTTAACAACTGGATCGCTCACTCAAATGAGATTGGCGCAGCACAGTGCCTTGAAGGACACCTACGTAGATCACTCAAGGCACTAACATTTAACAACTGGATCGCTCACTCAAATGGGATGGGTGCAGCACAGTGCCTTGAAGGACACCTACATAGATCACTCAAGGCACTAACATTTAACAACTGGATCGCTTACTCAAATGGGATTGGCGCAGCACAGTGCCTTGAAGGACACCTACGTAGATCACTAAAGGCACTAACATTTAACAACTGGATCGCTCACTCAAATGGAATGGGCGCAGCACAGTGCCTTGAAGGACACCTACGTAGATCTCTCGAGGCACTAACATTTAACAACTGGATCGCTCACTCGAATGGGATGGGCGCAGCACAGTACCTTGAAGGACACCTACGTAGATCACTCAAGGCACTAACATTTAACAACTGGATCGCTCACTCAAATGGGATGGGAGCAGCACAGTGCCTTGAAGGACACCTACGTAGATCACTCAAGGCACTAACATTTAACAACTGGATCGCTCACAAATGGGATGGGCGCAGCACAGTGCCTTGAAGGACACCTACGTAGATCACTCAAGGCACTAACATTTAACAACTGGATCGCTCACTCAAATGGGATGGGTGCAGCACAGTGCCTTGAAGGACACCTACGTAGATCACTCAAGGCACTAACATTTAACAACTGGATCGCTCACTCAAATGGGATGGGCGCAGCACAGTGCCTTGAGGGACACCTACGTAGATCACTCAATGCACTAACATTTAACAACTGGATCGCTCACTCAAATGGGATGGGCGCAGCACAGTGCCTTGAGGACACCTACGTAGATCACTCAATGCACTAACATTTAACAACTGGATCGCTCACTCAAATGGGATGGGCGCAGCACAGTGACTTGAGGGACACCTACGTAGATCACTCAATGCACTAACATTTAACAACTGGATCGCTCACTCAAATGGGATGGGCGCAGCACAGTGCCTTGAGGACACCTACGTAGATCACTCAATGCACTAACATTTAACAACTGGATCGCTCACTCAAATGGGATGGGCGCAGCACAGTGCCTTGAAGGACACCTACGTAGATCACTCAAGGCACTAACATTTAACAACTGGATCGCTCACTCAAATAGGATGGGCGCAGCACAGTGCCTTGAGGAAACCTACGTAGATCACTCAATGCACTAACATTTAACAACTGGATCGCTCACTCAAATGGGATTGGTGCAGCACAGTGCCTTGAGGGACACCTACGTAGATCACTCAAGGCACTAACATTTAACAACTGGATCGCTCACTCAAATGGGATAGGTGCAGCACAGTGCCTTGAGGGACACCTACGTAGATCACTCAAGGCACTAACATTTAACAACTGGATCGCTCACTCAAATGGGATGGGCGCAGCACAGTGCCTTGAGGGACACCTACGTAGATCACTCAAGGCATTAACATTTAACAACTGGATCGCTCACTCAAATGGGATGGGTGCAGCACAGTGCCTTGAGGGACACCTACGTAGATCACTCAAGGCACTAACATTTAACAACTGGATCGCTCACTCAAATGGGATTGGCGCAGCACAGTGCCTTGAAAGACACCTACGTAGATCACTCAAGGCACTAACATTTAACAACTGGATCGCTCACTCAAATGAGATTGGCGCAGCACAGTGCCTTGAAGGACACCTACGTAGATCACTCAAGGCACTAACATTTAACAACTGGATCGCTCACTCAAATGGGATGGGTGCAGCACAGTGCCTTGAAGGACACCTACATAGATCACTCAAGGCACTAACATTTAACAACTGGATCGCTTACTCAAATGGGATTGGCGCAGCACAGTGCCTTGAAGGACACCTACGTAGATCACTAAAGGCACTAACATTTAACAACTGGATCGCTCACTCAAATGGAATGGGCGCAGCACAGTGCCTTGAAGGACACCTACGTAGATCTCTCGAGGCACTAACATTTAACAACTGGATCGCTCACTCGAATGGGATGGGCGCAGCACAGTACCTTGAAGGACACCTACGTAGATCACTCAAGGCACTAACATTTAACAACTGGATCGCTCACTCAAATGGGATGGGTGCAGCACAGTGCCTTGAAGGACACCTACGTAGATCACTCAAGGCACTAACATTTAACAACTGGATCGCTCACAAATGGGATGGGCGCAGCACAGTGCCTTGAAGGACACCTACGTAGATCACTCAAGGCACTAACATTTAACAACTGGATCGCTCACTCAAATGGGATGGGTGCAGCACAGTGCCTTGAAGGACACCTACGTAGATCACTCAAGGCACTAACATTTAACAACTGGATCGCTCACTCAAATGGGATGGGTGCAGCACAGTGCCTTGAAGGACACCTACGTAGATCACTCAAGGCACTAACATTTAACAACTGGATCGCTCACTCAAATGGGATGGGCGCAGCACAGTGCCTGGAGGGACACCTACGTAGATCACTCAAGGCACTAACATTTAACAACTGGATCGCTCACTCAAATGGGATGGGTGCAGCACAGTGCCTTGAGAGACACCTACGTAGATCACTCAAGGCACTAACATTTAACAACTGGATCGCTCACTCAAATGGGATGGGCGCAGCACAGTGCCTTGAGGGACACCTACGTAGATCACTCAAGGCACTAACATTTAACAACTGGATCGCTCACTCAAATGGGATGGGTGCAGCACAGTGCCTTCAAGGACACCTACGTAGATCACTCAAGGCACTAACATTTAACAACTGGATCGCTCACTCAAGTGGGATGGGTGCAGCACAGTGCCTTCAAGGACACCTACGTAGATCACTCAAGGCACTAACATTTAACAACTGGATCGCTCACTCAAATGGGATAGGTGCAGCACAGTGCCTTGAGGGACACCTACGTAGATCACTCAAGGCACTAACATTTAAAACTGGATCGCTCACTTAAATGGGATGGGCGCAGCACAGTGCCTTGAGGGACACCTACGTAGATCACTCAAGGCATTAACATTTAACAACTGGATCGCTCACTCAAATGGGATGGGTGCAGCACAGTGCCTTGAGGGACACCTACGTAGATCACTCAAGGCACTAACATTTAACAACTTGATCGCTCACTCAAATGGGATTGGCGCAGCACAGTGCCTTGAAAGACACCTACGTAGATCACTCAAGGCACTAACATTTAACAACTGGATCGCTCACTCAAATGGGATTGGCGCAGCACAGTGCCTTGAAGGACACCTACGTAGATCACTCAAGGCACTAACATTTAACAACTGGATCGCTCACTCAAATGGGATGGGTGCAGCACAGTGCCTTGAAGGACACCTACATAGATCACTCAAGGCACTAACATTTAACAACTGGATCGCTTACTCAAATGGGATTGGCGCAGCACAGTGCCTTGAAGGACACCTACGTAGATCACTAAAGGCACTAACATTTAACAACTGGATCGCTCACTCAAATGGGATTGGTGCAGCACAGTGCCTTGAAGGACACCTACGTAGATCACTCAAGGCACTAACATTTAACAACTGGATCGCTCACTCAAATGGGATGGGTGCAGCACAGTGCCTTGAAGGACACCTACGTAGATCACTCAAGGCACTAACATTTAACAACTGGATCGCTCACTCAAATGGGATGGGTGCAGCACAGTGCCTTGAAGGACACCTACGTAGATCACTCAAGGCACTAACATTTAACAACTGGATCGCTCACTCAAATGGGATGGGCGCAGCACAGTGCCTGGAGGGACACCTACGTAGATCACTCAAGGCACTAACATTTAACAACTGGATCGCTCACTCAAATGGGATGGGTGCAGCACAGTGCCTTGAGAGACACCTACGTAGATCACTCAAGGCACTAACATTTAACAACTGGATCGCTCACTCAAATGGGATGGGTGCAGCACAGTGCCTTCAAGGACACCTACGTAGATCACTCAAGGCACTAACATTTAACAACTGGATCGCTCACTCAAGTGGGATGGGTGCAGCACAGTGCCTTCAAGGACACCTACGTAGATCACTCAAGGCAATAACATTTAGCAACTGGATCGCTCACTCAAATAAGATGGGCGCAGCACAGTGCCTGGAGGGACACCTACGTAGATCACTCAAGGCACTAACATTTAACAACTGGATCGCTCACTCAAATGGGATGGGTGCAGCACAGTGCCTTGAGAGACACCTACGTAGATCACTCAAGGCACTAACATTTAACAACTGGATCGCTCACTCAAATGGGATGGGTGCAGCACAGTGCCTTGAAGGACACCTACATAGATCACTCAAGGCACTAACATTTAACAACTGGATCGCTTACTCAAATGGGATTGGCGCAGCACAGTGCCTTGAAGGACACCTACGTAGATCACTAAAGGCACTAACATTTAACAACTGGATCGCTCACTCAAATGGGATGGGCGCAGCACAGTGCCTTGAAGGACACCTACGTAGATCTCTCGAGGCACTAACATTTAACAACTGGATCGCTCACTCAAATGGGATGGGCGCAGCACAGTGCCTTGAAGGACACCTACGTAGATCACTCAAGGCACTAACATTTAACAACTGGATCGCTCACTCAAATGGGATGGGCGCAGCACAGTGCCTTGAAGGACACCTACGTAGATCACTCAAGGCACTAACATTTAACAACTGGATCGCTCACTCAAATGGGATGGGTGCAGCACAGTGCCTTGAAGGACACCTACGTAGATCACTCAAGGCACTAACATTTAACAACTGGATCGCTCACTCAAATGGGATGGGTGCAGCACAGTGCCTTGAAGGACACCTACGTAGATCACTCAAGGCACTAACATTTAACAACTGGATCGCTCACTCAAATGGGATGGGCGCAGCACAGTGCCTGGAGGGACACCTACGTAGATCACTCAAGGCACTAACATTTAACAACTGGATCGCTCACTCAAATGGGATGGGTGCAGCACAGTGCCTTGAGAGACACCTACGTAGATCACTCAAGGCACTAACATTTAACAACTGGATCGCTCACTCAAATGGGATGGGCGCAGCACAGTGCCTTGAGGGACACCTACGTAGATCACTCAAGGCACTAACATTTAACAACTGGATCGCTCACTCAAATGGGATGGGTGCAGCACAGTGCCTTCAAGGACACCTACGTAGATCACTCAAGGCACTAACATTTAACAACTGGATCGCTCACTCAAATGGGATGGGCGCAGCACAGTGCCTTGAAGGACACCTACGTAGATCACTCAAGGCACTAACATTTAACAACTGGATCGCTCACTCAAATGGGATGGGCGCAGCACAGTGCCTTGAGGGACACCTACGTAGATCACTCAAGGCACTAACATTTAACAACTGGATCGCTTACTTAAATGCTAAATTTGTGCAGAAAACGATCCTAACGTGAAGTACTGCCACTTGCTAATACTGCCGGTCAATGTTGTATTACTAACACTCAGATACACTCCTGAGGCAAACGTCAACTGTCAAACATATACGTACTTTATACTACTTTACAATATATCAACAAGAATATATTAATGTTATGATTTATGCCTCTGTCTAAAAATACACTGAATGTTAAATATAGTTTAAAGAAACTGTCTTTATAAGAAAGTATTGAAAAATTTAGTACTGAAAATAGAATTTTTTATTTTTAGTCAGGCGTGTTTCATCGGTGGGAAAGTTGTGGGTAAAGATTTAAAATTATTTAATCCTTTATTTCAATACTTCTTATTTTATGGTCTAAAATGTAAATTTAAAACTTTTAAAACGCTCGGTGCATGATATACATTACTCTCGTCGCTTCATAACCAAAGAGGCTTCCCTCGTATAAATTTTGATATAAAAATTAAGACTACTCCAATTTTACCTGTTTATTCTAAAAGCCTTCACACAGGCTTCATGTCAATGTAGGCTATTAAATATTAATTAACTTGTAAGTTGATTACACGTGAATTTTAATTGTATCATTAGTTCAAAATCAAGAAGTATGTAATTTATTATGAATTTAATGTAATTCTTTAAAGAATGAAATTATTAATTTCCTTTAACCTATTTAATAGGCTTGCACAGCAATTGTCTGTCCATTTGAAAGTATTGACCTACACTACGTCTTAGTAGGTTTGTAAATTATTAATAATGTTATTTTAATTTCTTCTTCTATTTCCATTCTCTTCTAGAACTCGGGTGTATCAGCTCCGTTATACGACATCATTGCTGAAAAATATTGGTATAAAAGTAAGAAATATTCTCCATGGGAGTCAATCATTTATAGTCAAACGTGTTATCATGTTCTGATTAATTTATATTTTGTGCGTTATGTGGCCCACCACCTGTCCTTTACCACATAAGTTAAAACACCAACACTAAACATGACGACTGGACCAGGAACGGGAAGGTGTAGCAGGGAGCTGCGGCTGTTATCTGGCACTAGGGCCTCTTCAGCATTACATAGGATTGGATGAGGGTGGATGGAGAGGGAGATGATGGCTCGAGGCAAGCAGGGAGCTCGGGTTCCTGGAAAAAAGGCCACAAGGAGACATCAGGTCTTAAACAGAAGTAAATGTATGTAGATTAAAAGATAAATTTAGAAGCAAACTATGGATATGTGGATTTTGATTATCTAACTGTCGAGGAATATGTGAAGTGCCCCCTCCCTACCTCGGGCTTTAACAATGAACAGTGGAGTGAATCTATATGACCGGGGTGTGGGAAAGTCTGCGAAGACTTGCCGCCCGCAGACCCCGAAGATCTAACGGTAAATGCAAGGGTTCAGCCGGTCTCAGCTACGCGTTATACTGTTCCCGATATGAAGTGTGCTATCAGTACTCCTACTTTTCTACACTTCAGACGCCAAAGCCTCAGCCTGTCCACATGGACAGCTTGATGTCTGCCACGGGGTAAGAGGATAGCCAAGAGTGACTCAAGCCTCTAACACAATAATGATTGATACATTCTAACTAAAGCCTCTAAATGATTAATGGTAATATTCCGTAACAGTGGAATTAGGTAATCCAAATATTTTCGAAGCCTCTGGCTTTAAGAATAAATGGCTTAACGTAGCGTCGGTCGTACAGCGGTATACGTGTGTATTTACAATGAAGGATGTGAACATCCTATAAGTTGAGGGTTTACAACAAGAAATCGATATGAATATTACTAACTAACCTTGAAAAAGTATTTTTCTAGAAAAATTATTTATTTTAATGTATTCCATATTTGTAATGATAACTGAAGTTGGTGACTTGTAATGATCTAACAAAAAGTGTTCATTCAATTATATAATATAAAGGTGATGAAAACTTAAAACCGCTAACTGGACTAAAGCTGACTGTGTACACAAGACTCGTACTTTGTGGTGAGTAGGTAGTGATGTAAAGTGCGTGGCGATAACACCAAAACGGCAATAATATGTAGCGTTTTTCACTACACATTGATTTAGAGTACTGCTAATAGTATTTTGTTGAAATAAATTCGGGAAGAACCAATATAAATTGAATATATAGTCTATAAATATAAATAATAGTATATGAATTTCAACTGCTAGTGTTGCCCTCGTGTATTTTTAAATTTTTAGCAATAGCAGTATATGCTATAGTAACCTTTAGATATGAATAAGATAAGCGATTTGCTTTTAATTATAGGAACGTCCATATTTTAATGCATATGTATAAATACGTAGGCATGTTACGTCTTCACAGCACATAACTATATCGTAGCCTCGGTTATGCCTGTTTACAAAAATATATAGTATTTAATGTCTTCCTGATTACCGTAAACTATCTGAGAAATATTTATCAAACTATCTTTATCTTTTAAATTTGTGCTTTTGAGTTACTTAGCAGATTTGCTTGCTTTAACTTGGTTTAATATAAATTTACAGTAAATTCATGTAAAAACAATCAATCAAAGAACGTAATTTAACTTGTAACCTTAGATCTATGGTTAAAATGTTAACAGATTTTTTTTATTTGCAAACTTGTAGTGTTTCAATGAACAAACACTCCGAATATTTCCTACCAATCATGAACTATCTGCAGATTTGTTTTATGTATCCTGACAAATAAATGTCAAACAACTGCAACCTTTTATTTCTACTTTTGCCAAAACATAGTCAACATTGATTCTTTCTCCAAAACAACAGATTTTTAATCTTCAAAAAGACTATGTTCACTTATAAGCCCATGATTTTTGTCGAATAATTTGGTGATATTTTTCAATGTAAATAGAAATAAAGAAAAATAATATTATTTATTTTTCTTTATTTCCGAAAAATATCAATTATATTATAAAAAAATAACGTAATTTTTCAATATTTCAGAGGTCTAAACCATAAAATCAGACTAGATAAAACATAAGTTTATCAATGAATGTGACAACAGTTTTTTTCTTATATCTAATGAATATAATTTCTTAGTTTTTATTCACAATTTCCTAACTTTTACACATACCTCGTCTTCAATGGCTAGAGGTTAAAATAAACCACAGTTTGTTGAGCTATTCAGTTTATATAATCATCTCATTACATGCAAATCAGTAACTTTGATTAGAAGTTTATCAATCTTTAATGTTTCCTTGTTCCGGACTCCATTCTCAGCTTGTATGGATTGTATAAACAGTTTGTTCGTCACATGTTTGCGATTCTAAATTATTACATTCACATTTTTGTGTGTTGACAATATTTATCACAAGAATGGCAGTGATTTTAAAAAGGAAGTTTACAATTAATTATTAATATGGTAATGAAGTTCGCTGCTGAAATATGAAGTAAACTACTAGTTGTAAAACCATTTATAACTTTTACTGAGTTATACAATATTGTAGAAAAAACTTCGAGATAAAGTTCCTAAAAATTAACAAGTTTTATGTGTAACTTTGTTTATATTCTGACAAAAAATTTTTCTTGAGGATTTCCAAATTTTACTTACGCAAAAGCTAATTATATTTTACATTGCAGAGTATGGTTTCAAAACATAGACACATAATAGCTGTGCTATAGGCCTACTTTTTACTGTTTAAAGAACTCGAGGAGAAATAAATTATAGGTTATACTCAACAATAAACAAAACGTATCTATCCATATAAATAACTCCGTTGGTATATCTTGGTAAAATGGAAGTCATGTCGAGGCTTTGTTTAATATAAATCGTCCTCAGTTTTTAACAAGACTGCTCACATATAAAGGCTGATGAATTCAGTTCCAGTTGACATTTATTACATGTAATATGTTGTGTAATTATATTATCTATCCGTACCATCCATCCACAGTCGGTGTTAACATAAAAGATGTAACCATCAAGCATTAACTACATGACTATACACAAAATAAAAATGGTTTCTAACATTTCATTCTTCCTATGCTAGTTAGACCGTTTTCACAATTTTCTTTCTTTATTCCTGCATTACTTTTTCAAGTATGCCTTAAACTTTGGATTTATATAAAAGTGGGTTATCTAACAACGTTTACAGAAAAAAATATACCATATTCAAAAACAAAGTCCATTTTTTGTTTTTTACATTAAATGTATGAATTTATTGACGAAAAATAAACTTTCTTCAACTTTTTGTACTTGCGTAGTGAATTTAACATTAACCAATAAAATCAATAACAAGGAAAAAGGTAAATGTTAAAACATTAAAACCGTAAAAAACCAGATAGTTGAATAATATATCAACACAAAGTCATATAAATCTAGTTTCTTTTAAGATGATAATTGTAAATGCCAAATATCAACTTTTTTATTTCAATCTTTTTTTTGTTTCAATTAATTTTATTTGAAGAGGATTTGGTGTAAATAAATTAACTAGTATATATTGAATGTTTAAACTGTTATGGCTGGTAAGTAGTTCAAAATGAAAACAATACGTAGACCGACAGTTTTACCTAACTCTTTACTTACGTAAATAACAAAAACAACGACTTGTTAAAATTATTAATTTATCCAACTATATATTTTTGTGTGTTTGATTAATTAAAAATAAATTATGAGTAAATAAATAAAATTCACAAATAAAATTCATCGCAAAGTCGTTAAGATAATTGTTAAAAATGAAAATTAACTTAGACTCAAATATATACAGAATATTATTTTGAGCTAATGTTGTGTTATATAGATTGGTATTATATACCGGTAAATAACGGTTTAAGAATTTTCATTATTGTAGATTTGAAGATTCGAATGCGTCATTATACACTAAAATCAAATACAATAGAGTTGCATATGTATCATGTGGTTTACATAGAGTAAAATAATGAATGTTTCAAACAAGTTTCATTTTTATCACGCAGAAAATAGCTTACAATTTACGAAGTACAGTAATACTGTTCATAAAATAGGAAATGGCATTCCACAATGGTTATAGGACAAAGTCCTACCTTAGTGTGAGAAGTGCTTGAAGCGGAGATACGTAAACAGGAAACGATTGTGTGGTTTTGGCGCGAATGTGGCAACGATGGCGGACGCGAGAATGAGCGCGAACGGAGCGACATCTTTTATATAAGTGAGAACCACCCTCCCCCCCCATGGATGACCAATCACAGCTCACCACCCCTTCACAGGGAGGGTTGGAGAGGACATTGTTGCGTAACACTGAATTGATGTTAAATAAAACACCACCAAACCCCCTTGCCAAAGTCAAAGAAACGTTAATTAACCTAATTTCAGATTATAAGAATTCCAAACATAGCTTTAGGCCCAATTCATTTACCAGAGTGTTATATTTCAGAGTCCATCCTCACTATTTACAATGTTGTAATAATGTATTTATAAAATCAAGTAATAATGTTAGTAATAGTATAAGTTGTGCATTACTGTAGTATAATCTCCAAAGGAGTCTTAATGGCCAGGAAAAATAAAATTATTTTAATAGTTGTTGTTATACAGTTATAATAGGTATCGATAGCATAAATAATTTCGAAACGTTACAAACAAATAATAAACTAATAAAGAAAATGCCTTCAATGGCTTAAAGAATGAACATGGACCTTTAGAATGTAATAACTATTTTCTACAGTATTATTCTATTATAATATTCTTTGACTAAACTAATTTCTATCAACTAGTAATTGATATATAAAAATAGGATAGTAAAAAATACAATCAACTCAGTTGCTCTTTAACAGTCTTATTTAGAGTGCTCATCGAAACATGGACCTCCTACTATTCCTCGACAAACGCAATGTGATTTTATATTCTTAGTTGTTTCTTTTTTAGTATGAAAAAGAACTTAGAAATAATAATAATTACGTATTGGTTTATAAATAGCTACACGGGGCAGGCGAAAGTCTGGAATGTGTTTATTAATTTCAAAACCATTGAAAGAAATGTAATGAAACTTTTCTGTTATGTATATGTCCCTATACAAAACATTTAGACATATTTTACTTGTTTATTTGCATAGCCAGGCGATGGCCCATGAAGGAAGTTTTAAACATTTTAAATGTAAGCTTACCTCATTTTAAAGGTCTTTTTTGTAAAATGCAAGAGTGCAAACCTGATGTAAAAAGGATGACTCAGTCAGAAAATACAGCCTCTCAAAGAATATAATGTCAGGGTTGGGGAAAAGTTTAGAATTTATTTATTAATTTTAAAACTATTAAAAGAAAAGTAATGAGACTTTGTTGTTATGTACATGTCCCTGTACCAAACTTAAGGATATATTTTACTTATTAAAATAGCTATGCTATTTAACTAAGATAAAATTAAGACAAATTTATGTAACACTTTTGACATTAGGTTTAGCTAAAATAGTTTAAGAATATTATTATAATACTTTGTTACCTATTTTTTTGTGACATTTAGTTTCTCATATTCAGTGAGATAAATTATAGCTCTACACAGCAATAGATAATAACTATCTTACCTTTGTCTTAAGCAGTGTTAGTTATTTGACATTAAATTCTTTGAGATGCTATATTTTCTGACTGGGTCATCCTTTTGACCTCAGGTTTGCACTCTTGTGTTTTAGATACTAAGACCTTTAAAATGAGGTATATCTCAAAGTAGGCTTACGTTTAAAATTTGTCAGACTTCCTTCATGGGCCATGCAAAAAACAAGTAAAATATGTCTAAATGTTTGGTAAAGGGACATGTACATAACTACAAAGTTTCATTACATGTCTTTCAATGGTTTTGAAATTAATAAACATATTCCAGACTTTTGGCCCAACCCTGTATTAAATAGAATGCCACCTAGCGTAAGAATTGCCATTTTCTCAAGTATTGATTGGTATTTAGATTAGTGAAAAATGGTTCAACGTTGTATAAAAAAGTAAAATTTAACTGTTAAAATTTATGACGGCTTGATACTTTCTTTAATTAACGGATATTACTGAAATATGACGGTAATTGTTACAAGGTGTGTTCAATCAAGAGAATAACAAATATTTTAAACGGGAGTGTTTCGATTACAATGTTCATTGATCCATGTACTTTTTTTATTTGCTTTTGGTTAGAGTTATTAAAGTCTATGTAGAGTGTAAATGGTGAATACAATGGTTTGGATAAATTATATTACAAATTTAATAAATGTGTACATTTGTTTAATGTTAGCTACTTACAATTTGATTGTTTTTCAATATTTGTTTAATTAAGAAAAAGTGAATTTGTAAGAAATACAGACTAGTTTTGGAACGTGGGTGGGATGAATAATTTTATTTAGCCAGTAAAAACCTTCCTTATAAAAATACGCTAAATATACAGCATAGTAAATTACTTAAATTTATGCTGAATACCTATTACCAACAAAATACATACACAAACCCCTTTTTATATTTAACTGCGATTAACTGTTGCATTTGTTCTTAACACATGAGTAGCCTACACTACAAAAACATGTAGAGAAATATTTACAAAAGAAACAGGACGATATTTTTCGCCATCGATCTTACATCCGGTTTATTTTCACTCGCCGATGCACTGGACTGCGACTGATCATAAGCATTCGATCATCGTCGGTCACAGCTGTCAGTCCAGATGGATCAATGGAAATCGTCCTTCAAGGTCCAATCATTCTTTATAGTGCTCATTTCACCAACTACAGTTTCAACCAATAGTCCGGTACAAACATTTAACTAATGGTTTGGTTAAAAAATAGAGATAACATTAATTCATGGCTACAAATACTACAAAATCAAAGTCATTTGAAAACTAGTTATTAGTGAACAAACTTTGAGCATCAATTCGTATCCATATTCATTGAATACAAATATATTTCCGAAAATGAGTTTAAAATTTTTGTATCCATGAAATGTTTTATGAAACTTGATATGCATCTTTTTCACAATAAAATATCCCAAAGATTACTCAATGCCAAAATGTAAGTCATTGACTTTATCAATACATGGCTAAAATTAAAGCTATACTGATCTGTTCTGTTAAATTTAATTTGCATTTTTTTTTTTTTTTTTTTTTTTTTTTGAGAATTAAACTTTTTACCCAGAGTAGTTCTTTGTTTTTAAATATGTTCTTGCTTTTTTTTTATTTAGACCTTAAACTGAAATTATGAGTACAGTAGTTGTATTATAATTACAAACAAATATAACTGATGTAATTTACAAATAGATATGATGTGAACTTGTACAACAAGATCACAAATCGCATACTTTGATAAACTTCTGACGTTACATTCTGCACGTGGTCCAGGAGGTAACACCCCAAAACTTCTGACGTTACATTCTGCACGTGGTCCAGGAGGCAGCCCCCCAAACTTCTGACGTTACATTCTGCACGTGGTCCAGGAGGTAGCCCCCAAACTCCTGACGTTACATTCTGCACGTGGTCCAGGAGGCAGCCCCCCAAACTTCTGACGTTACATTCTGCACGTGGTCCAGGAGGTAGCCCCCAAACTCCTGACGTTACATTCTGCACGTGGTCCAGGAGGTAGCCCCCCAAAACTTCTGACGTTACATTCTACTCGTGGTCCAGGAGGTAGCCCCCCAAATCTTCTGACGTTACATTCTACTCGTGGTCCAGGAGGTAGCCCCCCAAAACTTCTGACGTTACATTCTCCTCGTGGTCCAGGAGGTAGCCCCCCAAACTTCTGACGTTACATACTGCACGTGGTCCAGGAGGTAGCCCCCCAAAACTTCTGACGTTACATTCTACTCGTGGTCCAGGAGGTAGCCCCCCAAATCTTCTGACGTTACATTCTACTCGTGGTCCAGGAGGTAGCCCCCCAAACTTCTGACGTTACATTCTACTCGTGGTCCAGGAGGTAGCCCCCCAAACTTCTGACGTTACATTCTACTCGTGGTCCAGGAGGCAGCCCCCCAAACCTTCTGACGTTACATACTGCACGTGGTCCAGGAGGTAGCCCCCCAAAACTTCTGACGTTACATTCTACTCGTGGTCCAGGAGGTAGCCCCCCAAACTTCTGACGTTACATTCTACTCGTGGTCCAGGAGGTAGCCCCCCAAACTTCTGACGTTACATTCTACTCGTGGTCCAGGAGGGCAGCCCCCCAAACCTTCTGACGTTACATACTGCACGTGGTCCAGGAGGTAGCCCCCCAAAACTTCTGACGTTACATTCTACTCGTGGTCCAGGAGGTAGCCCCCCAAACCTTCTGACGTTACATTCTACTCGTGGTCCAGGAGGTAGCCCCCCAAATCTTCTGACGTTACATTCTACTCGTGGTCCAGGAGGTAGCCCCCCAAACTTCTGACGTTACATACTGCACGTGGTCCAGGAGGTAGCCCCCCAAACTTCTGACGTTACATTCTACTCGTGGTCCAGGAGGTAGCCCCCCAAACCTTCTGACGTTACATTCTGCACGTGGTCCAGGAGGTAGCCCCCCAAACCTTCTGACGTTACATTCTACTCGTGGTCCAGGAGGTATCCCCCCAAACTTCTGACGTTACATTCTGCACGTGGTCCAGGAGGTAGCCCCCCAAACCTTCTGACGTTACATTCTGCACGTGGTCCAGGAGGTAGCCCCCCAAACTTCTGACGTTACATTCTGCACGTGGTCCAGGAGGTAGCCCCCCAAACTTCTGACGTTACATACTGCACGTGGTCCAGGAGGTAGCCCCCCAAACTTCTGACGTTACATTCTACTCGTGGTCCAGGAGGTAGCCCCCCAAACTTCTGACGTTACATTCTGCACGTGGTCCAGGAGGTAGCCCCCCAAACCTTCTGACGTTACATTCTACTCGTGGTCCAGGAGGTAGCCCCCCAAACTTCTGACGTTACATTCTGCACGTGGTCCAGGAGGTAGCCCCCAAACCATTTGAATTGAAAGTCTTGTTGGTTTAAACAGTCATACTTTTTCCATCCAAACTTTGTATTATTTTGATAAGTGGTTTCTTATTAACGGATCTCAATAACTGTCCAGCCCTAAATAATCCTTATCTCGAAACAGGATTTTTCGACCAAATAATCAATTAATTTTTGGATAAAATTAAACTCCAATAAGCATCTTCTAAGACCTTTTTGGTATTCTGAATTTATTTTAATTGGACGTTATATAAGTATATTGACATAAATTCTTAAATGGTGAAATTTATCTGAAGCTTGGAATAATGGTTTACTAATCTATACCTTTAAAAGGCAAATACCACTGACTCATTCACTCATCGCTGTAACTAAAAAAGTACTAAGCCTACGAGACTGACATTTTTTAGAGTCAAAGGTCTTATGTTGTAAATGTGCAATAAGAATGGACTTTAAAAAAATTTTATTAAATCGAAGATGGCAGCCTTTTTAGTGCCAAAAGTTTTAAATGCGAAAACCAGCGTTTCTCTAATTGGACTGTAGCAGCTAAATGAACGTTTCTACAGCAAAACTAACATCATTTTATGCATCTCATTTGAGACTATCTACAACTTTGGCCCTATGACTTTTTGCTCTATCTCACCTCCTTTATCCTTAGGTAGAGCTAGATTTTTAATTTGCGCGTGTAAATCAAATTGGTTAGTTTACGGCCTCTAAGAGTAAACTGACAGATTGTTCTAGACTGAGAAATTTTTTTATCTTGGACAACATACTGTGTTCAATAGAAAAATATACAATTTAATCTGAACATATGTACAGCCAAGTCATAGAACATGGCTATAAACACGATATTTCGCTGATTCAGAGTCCATTACCGTACTTTGCGCCCTTTAAAAGTAGACTTACAGATTTGTCTAGACTATGAAACTTTGATCTAAGAGAACAAACTGTTTTCAATCGGAAAATTAATAATTTTGTTTTAAATCGTGCATATCCAGATCATAGAACATGGCTAAACATGGCGAGAAAAACAATATTTAATTGAATCATAGTCAAATATAGTACTTTGCGCCCTCTAAATGTAAACTTACAGATTTCTCTAGACTTCGAAACTTTTTATATATGAGAACAAACTGATTTTAATCGGAAAATTTTCCAATTTAGTTTGACCAAATACATAACCAGTTCATTGGACCTGGATGAACATGGCGAGAACCCCTACATTTAATTGATTTAGAGTCAATTGCCGTACTTTACATCCTCTAAAAGTAGACTTTCAGATTTTTTTTAGATAATCTAAGTTTGTAAACTACAAGAAATATATCTATATCTATATATATATATATATATATATATATATATATATAAAAGCAATTTACCACTCATCAATATTTCTCCGAAACTATACGTCCAATTGACTCGCAATTTTGTATATATATTCATCTTGGCCCCTAGAGGCTCACTAAGAAAGGATTTTTCTCTACGCCCTCAGGACTCCGTCCCCCTGGCTTCCAAAATTCTCATGATATTCTTAAGGAGCTATATTAATTTATTGGTTTATTTGATTAACAGCTGTTACTTAAAACAAATTGAGTAAAATTGTGGTAGGCTAAACTTTTAAAATTGAAAATAGTTAAGTGCAGTAGTAAATTATACATATCAACTGTTTTAAATTGGATATTAGATCAAATAGTTTGAATAATAGTGTAAAAATACAGTGTAAACTGAAAGCTTGCAGCATATTTCTATTAGGTATGATCAATCTCAATACTACAGGGCGGGTACAGCTGGTAAGTATATAATAGAGGGCGGGTACAGCTGGTAAGTATATAATAGAGGGCGGGTACAGCTGGTAAGTATATAATAGAGGGCGGGTACAGCTGGTAAGTATATACTAGAGGGCGGGTACAGCTGGTAAGTATATAATGGAGGGCGGGTACAGCTGGTAAGTATATAATGGAGGGCGGGTACAGCTGGTAAGTATATAATGGAGGGCGGGTACAGCTGGTAAGTATATAATGGAGGGCGGGTACAGCTGGTAAGTATATAATGGAGGGCGGGTACAGCTGGTAAGTATATAATAGAGGGCGGGTACAGCTGGTAAGTATATAATAGAGGGCGGGTACAGCTGGTAAGTATATAATAGAGGGCGGGTACAGCTGGTAAGTATATAATAGAGGGCGGGTACAGCTGGTAAGTATATAATACAGGGCGGGTACAGCTGGTAAATATATAATAGAGGGCGGGTACAGCTGGTAAGTATATAATAGAGGGCGGGTACAGCTGGTAAGTATATAATAGAGGGCGGGTACAGCTGTTAAGTATATAATAGAGGGCGGGTACAGCTGGTAAGTATATAATAGAGGGCGGGTACAGCTGGTAAGTATATAATAGAGGACGGGTACAGCTGGTAAGTATATAATAGAGGGCGGGTACAGCTGGTAAGTATATAATAGAGGGCGGGTACAGCTGGTAAGTATATAATAGAGGGCGGGTACAGCTGGTAAGTATATAATAGAGGGCGGGTACAGATGGTAAGTATATAATGGAGGGCGGGTACAGCTGGTAAGTATATAATGGAGGGCGGGTACAGCTGGTAAGTATATAATGGAGGGCGGGTACAGCCGGTAAGTATATAATGGAGGGCGGGTACAGCTGGTAAGTGTATAATGGAGGGCGGGTACAGCTGGTAAGTGTATAATAGAGGGCGGGTACAGCTGGTAAGTATATAATAGAGGGCGGGTACAGCTGTTAAGTGTATAATAGAGGGCGGGTACAGCTGGTAAGTATATAATAGAGGGCGGGTACAGCTGGTAAGTATATAATAGAGGGCGGGTACAGCTGGTAAGTATATAATAGAGGGCGGGTACAGCTGGTAAGTATATAATAGAGGGCGGGTACAGCTGGTAAGTATATAATGGAGGGCGGGTACAGCTGGTAAGTATATAATGGAGGGGGGGTACAGCTGGTAAGTATATAATGGAGGGCGGGTACAGCTGGTAAGTATATAATGGAGGGCGGGTACAGCTGGTAAGTATATAATAGAGGGTGGGTACAGCTGGTAAGTATATAATAGAGGGCGGGTACAGCTGGTAAGTATATAATAGAGGGCGGGTACAGCTGGTAAGTATATAATAGAGGGCGGGTACAGCTGGTAAGTATATAATAGAGGGCGGGTACAGCTGGTAAGTATATAATAGAGGGCGGGTACAGCTGGTAAGTATATAATAGAGGGCGGGTACAGCTGGTAAGTATATAATAGAGGGCGGGTACAGCTGGTAAGTATATAATAGAGGGCGGGTACAGCTGGTAAGTATATAATAGAGGGCGGGTACAGCTGGTAAGTATATAATAGAGGGCGGGTACAGCTGGTAAGTATATAATAGAGGGCGGGTACAGCTGGTAAGTATATAATAGAGGGCGGGTACAGCTGGTAAGTATATAATAGAGGGCGGGTACAGCTGTTAAGTATATAATAGAGGGCGGGTACAGCTGGTAAGTATATAATAGAGGGCGGGTACAGCTGGTAAGTATATAATACAGGGCGGGTACAGCTGGTAAGTATATAATACAGGGCGGGTACAGCTGGTAAGTATATAATACAGGGCGGGTACAGCTGGTAAGTATATAATAGAGGGCGGGTACAGCTGGTAAGTATATAATAGAGGGCGGGTACAGCTGGTAAGTATATAATAGAGGGCGGGTACAGCTGGTAAGTATATAATAGAGGGCGGGTACAGCTGGTAAGTATATAATAGAGGGCGGGTACAGCTGGTAAGTATATAATAGAGGGCGGGTACAGCTGGTAAGTATATAATAGAGGGCGGGTACAGCTGGTAAGTATATAATAGAGGGCGGGTACAGATGGTAAGTATATAATAGAGGGCGGGTACAGATGGTAAGTATATAATAGAGGGCGGGTACAGCTGGTAAGTATATAATAGAGGGCGGGTACAGCTGGTAAGTATATAATAGAGGGCGGGTACAGCTGGTAAGTATATAATCACATATATGTAATCAGTTTATTATACCAATACTAATGGCAATGAAGGTAAAATAAGACAACTGGTTTTGGCTTTTTAGATAATGATGTTCATAGACACTTCTGGATCAGAAGAATACGGTACAAGTGAATCTTGTGAATCCCTCTGGTCTGAGGAAGATGAGCGTGGTTCACCGAAATTGATCCCTATAATATTTGTGCACTTTGCGCTTATATTGTAATATATTTGTGCATTTTGCGCTTATATTATAATAAATTTGTGTTGTGTGACGTTCACTTGTACTGTATTAATACCAACACGTATTATGCTAATTAAAAAACAATCCGAAGAATATATCGTAGTTAAGTGAGAGTAACCTTTGATACTGATTATTGAACGTTAAGTTCAAAAAATTATAAAAAGATCAATAAAGTATTCATTAATAAAATGTTTTCGATTATAATGGAAACAGCGCGTATATCGGCTCTTGCTCTAAATAACATGTGGCGCAAAAAAAACGGACACTTTAAGATTGTACCATGGCCAGAAGGTTTATGCAATTCAATTTATTTTCGCAAGCGCAAATATACATTGCTACTGTGCACATATAAACCATCTAGCTATATGCATCTATGATAAAATATTACAAATACTTTGTCAAAAAATTAAGCTATCCTTTTGTAATATCCTATACAAAATATCTCATTAAAGTGAAATAGAATTCCTTAATTGAAAGCATCTGACAGGGGAGATAGACATCACTACATCTAAGAGAGGTTCAACAAACATCATCACACTAACGTACGGTATGATTAACAAACTATCCACCTTATATACAGCCCTCTAGCTACAGTAACTACCAGTACTGACTACAACCAGAGTCTTTGTTTAGCTGACACAGTTTCACTAAAGAACATCTGATATGTCATGTTGCAATTAATTTGGAATCAATAAGTAGGACGTTGGATTTACTTATCATTAGGAAGCCAATCGTCAAGAAGAATTTGATCATAGGTATGAACGAACGTAATGAGCGAAGTTGAATGAGTGCCATGCGTGTAGATGAGGTGTGGTGTGGGTGTAGATGAGGTGTGGTGTGGGTGTAGATGAGGTGTGGTGTGGGTGTAGATGAGGTGTGGTGTGGGTGTAGATGAGGTGTGGTGTGGGTGTAGATAAGGTGTGGTGTGGGTGTAGTTTAATGAGCGCCATGCGTGTAGATGAGGTGTGGTGTGGGTGTAGATGAATGAGTGTATTTTTCGTCAAGGAATAAAGTGACTGGTCCATAGAAAATAACACTAACTAATAGTCCAATTATACGGTTTTACAGCAAGTAGAGAAATCCGAACCACGTAGTATTGGTCTGATTATCAGCTGACTTACAAACTATGTATTCAGCTGATACTCAGCTCTATTAACTGGACGCTATCAACACGGACTACCCAAAACTATGTATTCAGCTGATACTCAGCTCTATTAACTGGACGCTATCAACACGGACTACCCAAAACTATGTATTCAGCTGATACTCAGCTCTATTAACTGGACGCTATCAACACGGACTACCCAAAACTCTCTTATTTCCATGTAAGCGTCCGTGTTTAATGGTAACCATTGAGTGGCTTCATGTTGTAATTTGGAAGACCTAGAACAGAACCTATCACATACAATCTCCAAAAAACTTAGCCCAAAGTAGATATTTCGCAGCAGAGTATCGTCGTGATAAAATATTATTACATTTAATGTGAGTTACATACGCGCACCCAATGGCTTCATACAAATTGGAAAAAAAGACATATCTTCAAGACTTGATAGTCCATTAAACTGCAATATTATTTTACTGTGTAGTATACAGTATATCTCATTTGTAGGCCTGCAGATCCTGTAACAAGGATTCTTACACGTAGTCCTGATATTACATTCATAATTTTACCGCTCCAAAACGAACTGTTACACGAGTTATTATTATTAATTTCTAGGCATCCATATAATACAATAAATGTAAAAGGCACGTTATTGCCTCCAACATTAAGCTTGTTTTCGTTTGTCTCATCATCCGGAAGTGACCGTTACATAACAGCGTATCTATGTACCAAGAAAACATATTTCCTGACTGTCAAACAAAGGTGTTATAGTCCATAATCTACTACTGTAATAGTATTTTACAATCCATTCATTAATTTTTTAAACAATAATAATAAATCTTTTATTGCATTAGGACAATTATAAACATTGTATTGCAAAAGTCATATTTTTCTATAATTTGCCATCCATTCTAACAATTCACCCTTTCAAACATACATACAATACAATCCATAGTAAAATAACAAAATAAGTGAAAACACTGAAAACTGACTTCAAATGAAACATCTAACTGATTTCCTACAGTTGCATATGAGCTCCTGTTTATTTGTACTGGGGGTAAAGTATCGTATATAACTTTTTTTTTTTTTTTTTTTTAGAAAAACGACTATACTTTACTAATTTCTAATAAACACCAACACATCTAGAAAATATTTGTAAAAACTGCAAATAAAGTTTTATTACAATTTTCTATAGTAAAATGTAGGCCTATACCCTGATAAAAATTATAATATTGTCCCCCAAACTATTGAATTACGAACTTTGATTAGATAAATAAATGTCTGTCTTCTAACACACGATAGACGTTAAAAGGTAGAGTGAGCGATGCCAGACATTGCTAGGCATAAACAGATTTAATCACGATTTACCGTAATGCACAGCTACATAATCAAGATGCTGGTAATGTAATATCAGTGGTTGTAATAAATGTGTTAACACGTTAAGTTTACCGGCAAATGTAACCAGACATTGCTAGGCATAAACAGATTTAATCACGATTTACCGTAATGCACAGTTACATATTCAAGATGCTGGTATTGTAATATCAGTGGTTGTAATGTGTTATGTGTGTCAGTGTCAGTGTGTAATGTGTTAACACGTTAAGTTTACCGGCAAATGTAACCAGACATTGCTAGGCATAAACAGATTTAATCACGATTTACCGTAATGCACAGTTACATAATCAAGATGCTGGTACTGTAATATCAGTGGTTGTAATAAATGTGTTAACACGTTAAGTTTGCCGGCAAATGTAACCAGACATTGCTAGGCATAAACAGATTTAATCACGATTTACCGTAATGCACAGTTACATAATCAAGATGCTGGTACTGTTATAGCAGTGGTTGTAATAAATGTGTTAACACGTTAAGTTTACCGGCAAATGTAACCAGACATTGCTAGGCATAAACAGATTTAATCACGATTTACCGTAATGCACAGTTACATAATCAAGATGCTGGTACTGTTATAGCAGTGGTTGTAATAAATGTGTTAACACGTTAAGTTTACCGGCAAATGTAACCAGACATTGCTAGGTATAAACAGATTTAATCACGATTTACCGTAATGCACAGTTACATAATCAAGATGCTGGTACTGTTATAGCAGTGGTTGTAATAAATGTGTTAACACGTTAAGTTTACCGGCAAATGTAACCAGACATTGCTAGGCATAAACAGATTTAATCACGATTTACCGTAATGCACAGTTACATAATCAAGATGCTGGTACTGTTATAGCAGTGGTTGTAATAAATGTGTTAACACGTTAAGTTTACCGGCAAATGTAACCAGACATTGCTAGGCATAAACAGATTTAATCACGATTTACCGTAATGCACAGTTACATAATCAAGATGCTGGTACTGTTTTATCAGTGGTTGTAATAAATGTGTTAACATGTTAAGTTTACCGGCAAATGTAACCAGACATTGCTAGGCATAAACAGATTTAATCACGATTTACCGTAATGCACAGCTACATAATCAAGATGCTGGTACTGTTATAGCAGTGGTTGTAATAAATGTGTTAACACGTTAAGTTTACCGGCAAATGTAACCAGACATTGCTAGGTATAAACAGATTTAATCACGATTTACCGTAATGCACAGCTACATAATCAAGATGCTGGTACTGTTATAGCAGTGGTTGTAATAAATGTGTTAACACGTTAAGTTTACCGGCAAATGTAACCAGACATTGCTAGGCATAAACAGATTTAATCACGATTTACCGTAATGCACAGCTACATAATCAAGATGCTGGTACTGTTATAGCAGTGGTTGTAATAAATGTGTTAACACGTTAAGTTTACCGGCAAATGTAACCAGACATTGCTAGGCATAAACAGATTTAATCACGATTTACCGTAATGCACAGCTACATAATCAAGATGCTGGTACTGTTATAGCAGTGGTTGTAATAAATGTGTTAACACGTTAAGTTTACCGGCAAATGTAACCAGACATTGCTAGGCATAAACAGATTTAATCACGATTTACCGTAATGCACAGCTACATAATCAAGATGCTGGTACTGTTATAGCAGTGGTTGTAATAAATGTGTTAACACGTTAAGTTTACCGGCAAATGTAACCAGACATTGCTAGGCATAAACAGATTTAATCACGATTTACCGTAATGCACAGCTACATAATCAAGATGCTGGTACTGTTATAGCAGTGGTTGTAATAAATGTGTTAACATGTTAAGTTTACCGGCAAATGTAACCAGACATTGCTAGGCATAAACAGATTTAATCACGATTTACCGTAATGCACAGCTACATAATCAAGATGCTGGTACTGTTATAGCAGTGGTTGTAATAAATGTGTTAACACGTTAAGTTTACCGGCAAATGTAACCAGACATTGCTAGGTATAAACAGATTTAATCACGATTTACCGTAATGCACAGTTACATAATCAAGATGCTGGTAATGTAATATCAGTGGTTGTAATAAATGTGTTAACACGTTAAGTTTACCGGCAAATGTAACCAGACATTGCTAGGCATAAACAGATTTAATCACGATTTACCGTAATGCACAGCTACATAATCAAGATGCTGGTACTGTTATATCTGTGGTTGTAATAAATGTGTTAACACGTTAAGTTTACCGGCAAATGTAACCAGACATTGCTAGGCACTTAACGGATTAAACGAGGATTTGTCACAGCTACGTATATATGAGGTCGGAAATAGTTTTAGAACTAGAAGTATTCGGAATACAGTGTGAAAATTATTTGCATCACACTTCCTTTTTTTAAATATGAGTCTACACTAGTGCTCCATTATGAATTTTTAAATGGCTATAATTATAGATGCAACTCTTTGTCTGGGATTAAATGATAAATCGGCCATTATGAAGTTTCAACTCCTCTAAAAAAACGTAAATTTGTAGTTTAAAAGTTATAGGATTAAGTTAGATTTATCAGGAGAGATCATTTCATCGCAATAATCGGAACATTGTTAAAATCGTTAAATGAATGTTTTTAATTGTTTTTTTTAATATTAAATTTATTTCATGTGTTTTTTTACACTGAATGTGAAAATGTATTCAATAAAAAACAATTTTGCCCTATTAAAACACTATTAACTAACCTAACCTAACATGCATACCAAATATCTCTTTTGAAAAACCTTCAATATTCAATCAACCCATTTAAGATAAAGTTTTTAATATTTTAGGTAAGGAAAACCGAGTCAAAACTACGTAACGTTACGGAGAAATCTCTGTCTGTGTATATTACTTTAAGTCAATAATAAATCATTGAAAACAAAATTAAAAATTGACCCTTAGTTTAGAATAAAATAAATGTACAAAAACATATTATTCAAAATGTTTGTTTGGTTAATTTATGATGTAAATAACATAAAGTTATGATGTAAATAATAACTGTTCACGAGGATTAACAACCACATGATCTAACAACCACATGATCTAACAACCACATGATCTAACAACCACATGATCTAACAACCACATGATCTAACAACCACATGATCTAACAACCACATGATCTAACAACCACATGATCTAACAACCACATGATCTAACAACCACATGATCTAACAACCACATGATCTAACAACCACATGATCTAACAACCACATGATCTAACAACCACATGATCTAACAACCACATGATCTAACAACCGTAACCTAATCAACTCTAACATAGGTCTCCCTTATCAACTACCGTAGATAAGTAAGGTATTTCACCTAAAAATAATGCAATAATAGAAAATCTAATTTATTTAATGCTAAGTTAGAATTTGTACAATTCAAACCTTCAATATGCTATTGTCCGAATAAAATATCTCTGGTACTGGCGGAACGGGGCCACGTGCCGCTGGTCTGAAATGACAAAACTCTGAGTTTAATTTGCTGTCAAATTTAAAATAAGTAAGCAATAATTTTTAAACTAATTGTATAGTGCCCACCATGTTGTATTCTTTAATAAAGAATTATGCTGGAGATTTCGCTTCAACTAATTTGCTTTTTATTGTGATATTTGTGTTTAAGAACGTGTTTTTATGAGTGAAATTGCGCGTGAGTCGTCTTTAACCTGTCACTGTTGCGAGGATAATAGTATTAAAATAATTTCTTGTAGGTTTATGATAGTTTGATTCATTGTGATTAGTTTGGTATGAGATTCATTAATTCAAACAAGTTAATGTGGACTTTTTGTTGTTGTAAACCCTTGCAAACTCGGTAACGAAAAAAGCTAGACAACATTTCTTTAAACCTAAATTATTTGACTTATTTGAGTGACACTAAAATCGTACTCTCGTATTAAACATTTTTTTTTTTAACTAGGAGGAAAGTGTCAGTATTTTAAAAACTAGATTGTTAACAAAGCGGCGGTGATACCACACGCACATTGTAGTCACTGGCCTCTTCCATTGCCTTCTTGTCAGTTAATAAATAGACTATTAACTAAAATTGAAAGGGCATAAATATTAGAATTGTACTAAACACTGATAATAATATATACACATAATCCTATAACATTATTTTCACATCTAAAAAAAAAAAATAATTAAAAAACTTGTAAGAGCACTAAAACTAAATTACTGTAGTTAAAATAAACTGGTGGCTAAACTACAACAATCACTGTAAAATCGATTAGACACTGAACACGAACATACCTCAAAGTCAACTAACTCAATTTCCGAAGTCCGGTTTGCGGCAATTAATTTTTATTGAGTAGACCTTTCATTTGATACCAAACTCGACCTAGCATTACATTAAAGATTTTCTTCAAATCCTCCTGAAAATATGAAATGTCGCTAATGGCACCAAAAGTGATTTCTTTGTATCCATGACGATGTACAAGATTTCACTTTTACAAGTAATGCCATACAAAAGTTGTGAAAGCGGTTCTATATTGTTTACACCTTGTATATACAAAATACTAGAAGGAAAATTAAAATACTTACCTTCACTATGTTATTTCTTAATATTTAATTAATTTTCGGTGTGATGTCTCAATGGCTAATGCTTAAGACACGGAGTCTAGTGTCCAAGGTTCGAATCACCAACTGAGCTAGCAGGTACTTGAATAATGACTAAGCACAGGCATGCAGGAACATGTTAACTGATTAGTAAATTAAAAAAAAAAAAATAGTAAAACAACAAACTTTATTAATTGATTATAAATGCCACAAATGTCCAATAAGACTTGATAAGTATAATAAGGACATTTTATGACGCATTTTTGAGTTCAATTACTAAACATAAATAAACTTTAGTTCAAATAAACTCCTAACAGAATTAATCTATCTACATTAACGTGTCACTTATTGTTCTTACAGAGAAATATCGGATTTCCCCATTCCTCAATTTGTTGATGAAGATGTACAAATTGAACGGATATTCGCAACTTCCCCGTAGAACGGGAGATTGTTCAGACTCATATCCCTATTAGTGTGTGCAAGACCTTTGCCGCTGCAGGTGGGAGGAACTAAATAGATGACGTACATGTGATCATCAAGTCGGGAGACAAACATTGACAGGTTGGACTAAATCACAAATCAAACAAATATAAGGTAGTGATAATATGTCAGAACTATACCAAAATATAATAAATGAAACGTTCTCTTCAATTGTTTAAGTATGGTAACATAAAGTGTTGTATTAAAAAAAAATTCACGATAAATAAAATAATTAATTAATTGGTACACGCTCCTAAATGAATAATGCAAGTAGTCGTTGGTTTTTAGACCGATGTTTATTTATTGTTTTTAACTGGATATTACAAATATTACTTTTTCAAATGTTCCATGAACTATGACAAAAGTATTTAAATAATTTTCAGTAAATTTTTTGTACAACAGCGTAAGTACCAGAGGATTAAATATTGTGTACTCTCAATATAATATACAATGAAACTGTCATAAATTAGGGCATTTGTTTTAAAATGTCTAGTGCTACTTAGAATAACATTTGATAGTGTTAAAAACTTACTATATAAATCATAAATAATAATTATATTTGTACTAATAAATTAGTTTATTTTCATAAAACATTTCGAATTTATTGAGGGACAAACAATGTTAATGTATAATCAAATATTACTATACAATATGCCTGAAATGGTAAATTTTTAGAAGTAGACTTTTTTCCCCTTTTTTTACTTATTTATTTAATCTACTGTGTAACAACATACAAATTTTCCGTATTTTAAGTTATAATATGCTTAACATATTATAATTAAAATTTACTCAGAGCATTATTATAACTTTCTTACAAAATTAAATATTCTTCAATTCAATAGATGGCTTTATTTAGAATATCATATTTTACTTCTATTTTGAATCGTTTGTATCTTTATATATTTCTTAAGTTACGTTGTAGGTAAAAGTAGACATGTTTTCAATATAAGTATGTGTTATTTTTAATTTTATATTTTGTGTATTTTATGTATATATTAGTTTATATATATATATATATATATATATATATATATATATATATATATATATATATATATATAGTAAAAGGTGTACGCAAACCACATCTAGTTCTTCAGTCTACCTTAGAATATCTATTTTATCATAAGTTATTTAAAGTTGAACTTCGGCTAATAAATAGAACTAATAAATCAAAATAACTATCTCATGTGAGAATATGCCGTTAATTATCTCAGAATAGTTCAACAAAAGGTTCAATAATGAACCATGAACATGTGATCAGTTCCAACCATATCGAGTAGTTATACAAGATCAAACAATCTCCAAGCAAGTGCAGCCTAGTTAGTGTAAAAACACTCACTATTACACTAATTTGATTAAATTGCTATTAGAGTCTTAAAATTGAGTTAAACTTAAATCTTCTATACACATTTTAATAGTTTAATTAAATTTACGACAGTTTTAGAGGGTCAATGTTAGTTGTATATTATTTCAACAATCAGTAGTTTAAAGGAACAGAAGACCCCATTTCAGGGTGTTTCGTTGCAAATTGACAAGTGAAGTGAATAAAAACGAGTAATAGCTTTTACTTTCGGTGTAACAAGGAAATACTTGATCACTAATTCAAACTTTTTGCTAACTGCCATGACCCACAAGGACACATAAAGGTCACTCAGATCTGATGTTAACTGCCGTGACTCACAAGGATACATAAAGGTCACTCAGGTCTGATGTTAACTGCCGTGAGCCACAAGGACACATAAAGTTCACTCAGGTTTGATGTTAACTGCCATGACCCACAAGGACACATAAAGGTCACACAGGTCTGATGTTAACTGCCGTGAGCCACAAGGACACATAAAGGTCACTCAGGTCTGATGTTAACTGCAATGACCCACAAGGACACGTAAAGTTCACTCAGGTCTGATGTTAACTGCCGTGACTCACAAGGACACATAAAGGTCACTCAGGTCTGATGTTAACTGCCGTGAGCCACAAGGACACGTATAGGTCACTCAGGTCTGATGTTAACTGCCGTGACCCACAAGGACACATAAAGGTCACTCAGGTCTGATGTTAACTGCCGTGAGCCACAAGGACACGTAAAGGTCACTCAGGTCTGATGTTAACTGCCGTGACCCACAAGGACACATAAAGGTCACACAGGTCTGATGTTAACTGCCGTGAGCCACAAGGACACATAAAGGTCACTCAGGTCTGATGTTAACTGCCGTGAGCCACAAGGACACATAAAGGTCACTCAGGTCTGATGTTAACTGCCGTGAGCCACAAGGACACATAAAGGTCACTCAGGTCTGATGTTAACTGCCGTGAGCCACAAGGACACATAACGGTCACACAGGTCTGATGTTAACTGCCGTGAGCCACAAGGATACATAAAGTTCACTCAGGTCTGATGTTAACTGCCGTGAGCCACAAGGACACATAAAGGTCACTCAGGTCTGATATTAACTGCCGTGAGCCACATGTACACATAAAGGTCACTCAGGACTGATGTTAACTGCCGTGAGCCACAAGGACACATAAAGGTCACTCAGGTCTGATATTAACTGCCGTGAGCCACAAGGATACATAAAGTTCACTCAGGTCTGATGTTAACTGCCGTGAGCCACAAGGACACATAAAGGTCACACAGGTTTAATGTTAACTGCCGTGACTCACAAGGATATATAAAGGTCACTTAGGTCTGATGTTAACTGCCGTGACCCACAAGGACACATAAAGTTCACTCAGGTCTGATGTTAACTGCCGTGAGCCACAAGGACACATAAAGGTCACACAGGTCTGATGTTAACTCCCGTGACCCACAAGGACACATAAAGGTCACTCAGGTTTAATGTTAACTGCCGTGACTCACAAGGATACATAAAGGTCACTCAGGTCTGATGTTAACTACCGTGACCCACAAGGACACATAAAAGTCACTCATGTCTGATGTTTAGTGCCGTGACCCACAAGGACACATAAATGTTACTCAGGTCTGATGTTAACTGCCGTGACCTACAAGGATACATAAAAGTCACTCAGGTCTGATGTTAACTGCCGTGACCCACAAGGACACATAAAGGTCACTCAGGTCTGATGTTAACTGCCATGAGCCACAAGGACACGGAAAGGTCACTCAGGTCTGATGTTAACTGCTGTGACCCACAAGGACACATAAAGGTTTCTCAGGTCTGATGTTAACTGCCGTAACCCACAAGGACACATAAAGGTCACACAGGTCTGATGTTAACTGCCGTACACACAAGGACACATAAAGGTCACTCAGGTCTGATGTTAACTGCCGTGAGCCACAAGGACACATAAAGGTCACTCAGGTCTGATGTTAACTGCCGTGAGCCACAAGGACACATAAAGGTCACTCAGGTCTGATATTAACTGCCGTGAGCCACATGTACACATAAAGGTCACTCAGGTCTGATGTTAACTGCCGTGACTCACAAGGATACATAAAGGTCACTCAGGTCTGATGTTAACTGCCGTGAGCCACATGTACACATAAAGGTCACTCAGGTCTGATATTAACTGCCGTGAGCCACAAGGACACATAAAGGTCACTCAGGTCTAATGTTAACTGCCGTGAGCCACAAGGACACGCAAAGGTCACTCAGGTCTGATGTTAATTGCCGTGAGCCACAAGGACACTTAAAGGTCACTCAGGTCTGATGTTAACTGCCGTGACTCACGAGGACACATAAAGGTCACTCAGGTCTGATGTTAACTGCCGTGACTCACGAGGACACATAAAGGTCACTCAGGTCTGATGTTAACTGCCGTGAGCCACAAGGACACATAAAGGTTACTCAGGTCTGATATTAACTGCCGTAAGCCACATGTACACATAAAGGTCACTCAGGTCTAATGTTAACTGCCGTGAGCCACAAGGACACATAAAGGTCACTCAGGTCTGATATTAACTGCCGTGAGCCACATGTACACATGAAGGTCACTCAGGTCTGATGTTAACTGCCGTGAGCCACATGTACACATAAAGGTCACTCAGGTATGATGTTAACTGCCGTGAGCCACAAGGACACATAAAGGTCACTCAGGTCTGATGTTAACTGCCGTGAGCCACATGTACACATAAAGGTCACTCAGGTCTGATATTAACTGCCGTGAGCCACAAGGACACATAAAGGTCACTCAGGTCTGATGTTAACTGCCGTGAGCCACAAGGACATATAAAGGTCACTCAGGTCTGATATTAACTGCCGTGAGCCACAAGGACACATAAAGGTCACTCAGGTCTGATAATAACTGCCGTGAGCCACAAGGACACATAAAGGTCACTCAGGTCTGAGGGTGGAAAAAATCACATAGCGAAGTCATTTAAATAGATATTTTTACATTTTTGTACTTTTATTGTTTGAACCTGTATTGTAGAATCTCTTACACGTTTTTTTCTTATTACTAACGAGTAGTCTGGTAATTAAGAGACTATTTGTTTTTTATAAAGAGATATTCTTGATTCGTTGTTCATAGATTTAAACATTTACAAGGTAACCACCTGTTTACATATTCCATGTACATATAAATGTCAGCATGCTCGCCGATGCACCGGACTAGAATTGATCATGGTCAATCAATCATCATTTTTACGGAATAGCCTTGAATCGCTCACACCTGTCAGTCCAAATGGAAATCGTCCTTCAAAATCCAATCAATTTTTTCAATACTACATAACTCAAATTTTATTCTTAAGTATTAGTAGAACTGTAAGATATTTTTTAACACTCACAACATGAGTGAATGCCGTTATATAATTGCTAAATACACAGTCAGTACGATATGCTGTTACACACCCCCTGTCTGTAAATAAATGTTGTCGTGTTTATTAATAATCGACTAATCATAACTCTATTTTTTATTAAAATAAATCTTTGAGTTTGATTAATTTAGTTTTAAATAATTACATATTTCTAATGTTCAAGATTGAAATAAAAAATGTAAATTCCTTATTATGGTCAGTCCAGTTTGTTAAGATTATTTTATAAAACAAATTTAACGTACATTTTCAAATGTGTAATTTGAAAATTGGAGTTGTACTAAAGACAAGGTGGGATTGCCAGACTAAGTAATTTTATTTGTAATTTACTAATATAAAATTATTGACTCACATATTTCAATGATACATGGTCAGCTATACTCGTATAGTCGCATAATATCTAAATATCACTAGGAGTGTATATTTTGTAAAATATTTTAATTCGGAAACGTTTCGCTAAACCTTTAGTGTAAATTATGATTATAAAAAACATTTTAAAAATCTGTATATTTTTAAAAAACTTGTTTCTCTGTTAGTTAAAACAATAGTCGATAAGTAAAACTGTATGAGATTAACAACGTATTTGTTAGGTAGCTTGACATGTCTGTAAACATATATTTGAGGGAAAAGGAACAATAAACGGACTTTAGATGATCGTAAAGAATAAATAGATTTTATATGAAAACCCGTATTTAATAATGTCATAAATGAATAGTATGTAGTGGGTCAACGATTATAAGCTTGAATAAATAAAATCAGTTAAATACATTTTTTAAATATGTAAATATATCACTTTAAATATATCGGGTAAAGGCCTAAAAGTAATAAAATACATCGATTAAAAGCTTGAAAATAGTTAAATAAATCTCGCCTTCGACTAACTTCCCAGTTAATCTAAAATAAATTATCTCCAAAAACCAAAAGCACGTTAACTTAGGATATGTTTGTAGCATTTAGTTTATGGTATCGAACTCTATGATCGTCGTTGGTTGACTTTACCTGCCTAGTAAGGAATGGACTATGTTGAGTGGTGGGAAGATAGTGGGGAATGGCAAATGATCAGTCATGTGACTACGAAGTTTAATGTTCAAACTATGGATCACATAGTAAATTACTGCCCATGCCGTTCTTATCAGAGGGAATTAGCTGATCTTCATTCAATCAGAGAATCCGTTGTTAAATGGATGTGAAATCTGTATTTAACTTTGTAACTTTAGGTATTTGGTGTCGCATTGCTTCTATAGCATTGATGAATTCCTGACATGCCAAGCCAGTTTCATAATGTTTTAGTTTCTTTGATGATAATATTACAGTATATATTTGGGAATATTAAATTTGTTATTGACATTTTTTTTGCCATGTATACTATATACCATGTATATTGACACAATTATGCAGTAATGTACTGTCACAATAACGAAGATTTGGTGGTATTGACCCACCCACCCACCTACCTACACAAACTCGGTATTATTGACCCACCCGCCTTTCCACACACGCATGGTGATATTGACCCAACCGCTTTACCATACACGCTCGGTGGTATTTGCACACCCACCTACCCACAAACACACGGTGGTATTGACACACCCACCTACCCACACACGCACGGTGGTATTGACACACCCGCTTTACCATACACGCTCGGTGGTATTGACACACCCGCCTACCCACACACGCACGGTGGTATTGACACACCCGCTTTACCATACACGCTCGGTGGTATTGACACACCCGCCTTCCCACACACGCTCGGTGGTATTGACACACCCGCCTACCCACACACGCTCGGTGGTATTGACAAACCCACCTACCCACACACGCACGGTGGTATTGACACACCCGCTTTACCATACACGCACGATGGTATTGACACACCCGCCTACCCACACACGCACGGTGGTATTGACACACCCGCTTTACCATACACGCACGGTGGTATTGACACACCCGCCTACCCACACACGCTCGGTAGTATTGACACACCCGCTTTACCATACACGCTCAGTGGTATTGACACACCCGCTTTACCATACACGCTCGGTGGTATTGACACACCCGCCTACCCACACACGCTCGGTGGTATTGACACACCCACTTTACCATACACGCACGGTGGTATTGACACACCCGCCTACCCACATACGCTCGGTGGTATTGACACACCCGCTTTAGCATACACGCTCGGTGGTATTGACACACCTGCTTTACCATACACGCTCGGTGGTATTGACACACCCGCTTTACCATACACGCTCGGTGGTATTGACACACCCGCTTGGTAAATACCACCCAGTACACCACCATGGTAATACACGCTCGGTGGTATTGACACACCCGCTTTACCATACACGCTCTGTGGTATTGACACACCCGCCTACCCACACACGCACGTTGGTATTGACACACCCGCCTTCCCACACACGCACGGTGGTATTGACCCAGCCACCTACCTACACACGCACAGTGGTATTAACCCAACCACCTTCCTATACACGTTCGGTGTTATTGACCTAACCGCTTTACCATATACGCTCAGTGGTATTGACACACCCGCCTACCCACACACGCACGGTGCTATTGACAGGCCCGCTTTACCATACACGCTCGGTGGTATTAACACAACCGCCTACCCACACAAACACACACACACACACACACACACACACACACACACACACACACACACACACACACACACACACACACACACACACACACACACACACACACACACACACACACACACACACACACACACACACACACACACACACACACACACACACACACACACACACACACACACACACACACACACACACACACACACACACACACACACACACACACACACACACACACACACACACACACACACACACACACACACACACACACACACACACACACACACACACACACACACACACACACACACACACACACACACACACACACACACACACACACACACACACACACACACACATACACACACACACACGGTGGTATTGACGCACTCGCCTACCCTTACTCGCACGGTGGTATTGGCCCACCCCCCTTCTTATACACGCACAGTGGTATTGACCCACCCGCATACTCATACACGTACGGCGGTATAGATCCACCCCCTTCCCATACACGCACGTTGGTATTGACCCACCCGCATACTCATACACGTACGGCGGTATAGATCCACCCCCTTCCCATACACGCACGTTGGTATTGACCCGCTCCTTTTCTTACACGCACGGTGGTATGTACACACCCGCCTACCCACACACACGCGGTGGTATTAACCCGACCAACTTCCTATATACGCTCGGTGATATTGACCCACCCGCTTTACCATACACGCTCAGTGTTATTGACCCACCCGCCTACCCACACACGCACGGTGGTATCGGCCCACCCCTTTCCTATACACGCATGGTGATATTGAGCTACCCGCCTACTCATAAACGCACGGTGGAATCGGCCACCCCCTTCCTATACTCGCACCGTGGTATTGACCCACCTGCCTACACATACACGCACGGTGGTATTGGACTACCCCCTTCCCATACACGCACGGTGGTATTGTAATCGATAGTTCCTGTAACACCCTCAGCAACTAATGTGGCAACCAATTAAGTTGGTTTCCAAGTCATGTGATGGGATTCATTGTACGAACTCTCCCACGTTTTAAATGCCTCAGGAAATAGATATTTTCCCAAATTACCTTAAACATTTTTAAATTGGAGCAATTTTTTATTTCATTAGGCAAGCTGTTAATTAGTTTGGCACCCACCTGTGAGGGAAGGTGTTGATAGGCTACCGTTCTGTGTTGCATCTCTGTCATTGCTCTTTATCGGGTTGAACTTGGACCTACAATATAGAGTTGTTTCTAGAATAGTCTACTGCTTGAGTTGTTTGCATAAATCTCTGCTCTTTAAATTTGTAATAATCGGGATACCTTCTTTTAGAGTCTAAACATCCTAAAGAATTCACTATTTACACTAATTCCCCAAATCACCTCTCCATAAGACAAGTGAGGTTAAATGAGACCATATTATGCTGTCTCAGTACCTAAATAGGACTGTATCTAGACAGAGTTCTCAGTTTATACATGCCTGAGGATGATTTATAATTAAGTGAGTGGTTACTCTTATGTACCTTTCTCCCAAATTTTAAAACAATTAAATAACTAAGCCGGCTAATGGAACTAAATTTGTTATTTGTCTACAGGGTAAAAAATTATCTCTTATGGTACAAAGTCTATTCCTACAAAATTATTATGTGCACAACAATTAGTTAACGGCATTAAGTTAGGCCTTGTACTAAGGTAAAGTTGTAACTGTAATCAGTGCACTTGCAAGATATATCGAAAAGCGTAGAATAATTATTGTTGAACTGATATGAAGGGCGAGGTGGTGCTGACAGCAACAGGTGCAGGAATGTTGCGTGTAACTACTTGTTGCAGTCTACGCATCTAGGCACGGAATTAAATAAGTTCTCGACGGTATGTACTTTTTGTATAATGTGATGTGTATCGAATTAATTCAGATCAATAATGAAATAAATGTAGGGCAGTGGCGGGTCTAGAACATTATTGGGGGGGGCTAATCAGAGTATTTGGTGATCGTGGGGATTGGGGAACTCATTCCTGGGCTTATAAAGTTAAATTAAATAATTAATTTTAACCCAGCCATGTCTACACCTAGCTCTGCAGAAAACACATGTTTACACGACTAAACACTAATTTAACATTAAATTCATGTTTCATTATAAAAACATGTCATTCCTGCTTAACCATTTACACCTATATTTTTGTATTTAAGTCTATATCACCGATATGCTTGCTACAATATTTTCAATATTCTTGCATTTTATAACATACTATAAATCTTTTCAAATACATAAACTGTCAACTTTTAGGTTTATCTTGATTTTTATGATATATATATATATATATATATATATATATATATTTAATTTTCTTGAGTGCCAAATCTCAGAGATCTTAAAAAGACAGTTTGAAATTTAAGAGGTAAAACGCTATTTATTATTCATATTATTTTTTATCTATAAAAAAGGAAAACACCTAAATAATAAATAAAACAGCTCAATATAAACTAAGAAAATTATGAACTTCATACGTTTTCAGTTATTGCCGAGCCTAATAATAAATTGGAATTTCAAAGTTTGTTACAATTTTCAGAAATATTAGAACACACAAATTTTTATTATTCAGACCTACAACTATTCTATCTTAATTGTATTAATTTATTTAATTTTAAATGTAAACGGATGACTATATTTTGAAATAATAAAGAAATATGAAGTATGGCTTGAGATAACTGAATAGTCGGTCGTCAAATTTGCTGTGTTTACGTCTGGCGTCCCTCCTCGGTGGACAGACTTTGAAGCCTGGTGGTATTATTATTACAATACGTAATGCAATTATTTATTATTCGGTTATAGTTTTCAACTGACATTTTGGCACCGGTTACAGCCGAATCGCTCGTCAATTAAATACAATCTCGGACGTAAAAGACGCTCACTTTATCAGACTATATCACCAGCCGGTATCCTCGTTGGACAGACTGCGGTCTCATATACATATTATTATCATACAGAAAACTACTATATTTTTTATATTTACAGTCCGAAACAGGTTAAGTCTGATTCGGACTGGTTTCTCGTGTAAGATTGTTCGTCAAAGACGTGCGAAAGCCCTGATTGGTTAACGAATGGCGAAGTCGATGGACAAACTCCGACGCCTCGTAACATTATTATTACAGTTCGTAATAGAATAATTTTTATTCACTTATTAATTGATCGATTCAGTTATCTCACTATTCAGTTATCTCACGTCCAAACGTGAGATAACTGAATAGTCGGTCGACAAAGATGTCCCGTGTAGCGGATTGGTTTAGGCTTGTCCTCAAAAACAGTTTTGTCCCTCGGTGGACGGTTTTTGAGGCCTCATAGTACTAATGTTACAATACGTAATGTAATTAGTTTTTATATGCTTATAGTATATTAATTTATTGACATTTTGGCACTGGTTACGTGAGAGTTGGACGTCTATTAAATAAAATCTCGGTTGTCAAAGACGCACACTTGATCAGACTTATTCACTAGCCGGTCACACTCGAAATTTACCTTACGGAAAACGACTATATTTTTTATATTTACAGTCCCACACACGACTAACGCTTTGGTTCGGACTGGTTTCTGATGTTATATCATTGTTTGTTAACTTTTTATTATATTGAATGCTATTGTATAACTTATTTTCATTATTTTATATCGTTAATGAGTAGCAACAAACTAAACGTTGTTGTAAATTTAATTTCAAAGCAATAATAACATTTAAATATAGAAACACAGTTCAAAATTATAATATATTAATACAACCATAAGGTTTACATGTGAATGTGATAGAAATAGTAGTGCATTCTGGTTATTTTATGCATTTAAGAATTTTGTCCCGTAAAAACAGTTCTATACTGAAACAACTTTATCTAGACGGAATGGATCGTCTTGCCTTAGGATAACGTTGTGGGGTTCGTTTTAATGGTCTGACGATGATATTTAGTAGTTTTGATTGCTCTCTTCGGTATAAAGCGTGGGTTTCGTATAGGTTTGTAATCATGTGAGTTCAGCGCCGCTTTGTATATCGGCCACTCCTCCGTGCTTGCCGTGTGACGTTACCGCATCTGAATCCTTCAGTCCTCACGCTTCTGTCGCATGAGAGGCTTGCTCACATATTTCATTTCTTATCATCACTCATATCTTTACGTCAGTTTAACAAGTTAGTTGTGAGTTACTTATTGTGATAGTAATAACTCAGGATAAAAAATGTGTGTTTATGTGAGTGTGAAAAAGCAAATAGTTTTCACATTATCAATAATTGTTCGCTATCGTTAAACACCTGTTGGTATTGTTTTATTTACCGTAGGAATTTAAACTTTTTGTTTGGTTTAGGAGGGGGGGCTTGAGCCCGGAATAACCCCTCTCCACTAAATCCTCCACTGATGTAGGGTAGCAGAACCTGTTGGCTGTTGGCGATCAGAACCTTTGAACGGCAAACATTCAGAATAAACCTTATTTATTTTCTATCAGAGACAGACCAGGAAAACATTTTCTCCGTTTAACATTTTATAAGAATTGCTGCTCCAGCTTTGAAGATGATATTCAAGCCTAAGTCGTCAGCTTGCCAGAAAATTCTGCAAAATAGATCATTATTGATCCTAGGCTTCTAATAATGGGAAGAAAGTAAAACTTATTGTATAGACTATAGATAACAAAATCAGAATTTCGACTACACAAATATAGCTGCTGACATTTAATATTACTGTGTGTTTCTCAGTGCAGCGAATCACATCTAGCGGCCGTTAAAGCTAAAAGTGCGTGAAAAGCTTGCACTTGTCGTTCTCCCAACATTAAGCTTGTTTTTGTTTATCTCATAGTCCGGTGAAACGGGCCGTATCAAACCGTCGTTTTTGCGATGCCAGGAAAACGACCATTCCAAAGTTGTAAAAACAAGAGTTTTGTCTTCCATGTTCACTTTCTTAATCAACCCGTAGTAAGTAACAATTAACTGATTGACAGAGGCTACATGAAAATGGCTTAATAATATTATACACATGACATTCGGTAGGGGGAGGGGGCTGAATATTATCTTACATACGCTGAAATGTTTTCTTGAATAAAAGACAAAGTCTGGATTAAACAGTTTAGTACAAATATGTCTGTTTTCATTGGGTAAATATACAAGGTGAGTTTTAACTTAGTAACCACCCAACATTTTGCCACAGTTTATAAAATATTTTCTTTTTTAATGTGTCATTACATTAAAATTAACCCACACTAAATGTAGAGGGTTCCAATGTATTAGGGATCACTTGTAGTTCAAGATCTAGGGGTTAACTACAGAATTATAAGTAGGAACGTGGTCATGTGATTAACACTACTATTCCAATCTGAAACAATAGCACAGTCAGAATTAAAAAAAGGAAATGTCCTTCTTTCGTATTAAATTATTTTCTTATTTTATTTACTTAGTCATTGTCTATGTATTTCCAATTAAAACTGGTTTGTCATTTAAGCAGTCTACAGTTAATTTTGCTCTTAGAAAATGCCATTAAATTAAAACTGAGCTACTCTATATTTAGAGTGTTTGGATTTTACTAGGGATCACTTAAGGTGTAAGAACTAGGAGTCATCTTCAAAATGTTACATAGGAATTTTGTTATGTAATATGTCATTTAACATCGCGATTTCAGCTAAAAATGACAGCATAATCAGTATTTAAATAGGTGTTAAGTTCTATAACACATTCTTTTTTAAAGTTGACTCCTGGATCTTGGCCCCAAGTAATCCTTAATAACATTGAAACACAATAATGTAGTTTGGGTTAATAATATTTTAATGATATATTCAAAAAGCAAATATTTTATAAACTGTGGAAAAAGGTCAGGGAATAACTGACTTAAAACTCGCCCTGAATATATAAATATTGAATAACAGTCTAGATAGATGAAACCACATGATCTTGGGTAAGTACTCTAACTAATGCTATGTTGTCACTAAACTGAACAGTTTTTGACAAAAATACTCACGAGGTAAAACAAAACTGTTTGCCTTGGGTAATGTATCCACAAATAGTAGTAATTGGCTTCTAACTGTATTTTTTCCAATGATGGATGTTTTGGAATAAATGCAAAAAAATTTAATTTGATTCTAACATTATAACAAAAATACAAAGAATATTATTTCTGAAGGATTTATCACTAAGCATTTATACATACTTAAGGGGCAAAAGGAATTGAAAGAACCTACTTAGGAATATATCAGAATCTGTAAAAGATCAGCCCAGCTAAAGGTACAAGCTGAGCTCTCAGAGAATGTTTCTAACCTGTAGGGTGTGACTTGTGGCACAAGACAAAGATGTGCCCAGCTAAAGGTGCAAGCTGAGCTCTCAGAGAATGTTTCTAACCTATAGGGTGTGACTTGTGGCACAGGACAAAGATGTGCCCAGCTAAAGGTGCAAGCTGAGCCCTCAGAGAATGTTTCTAACCTGTAGGGTGTGACTTGTGGCACAGGACAAAGATGTGCCCAGCTAAAGGTGCAAGCTGAGCTCTCAGAGAATGTTTCTAACCTATAGGGTGTGACTTGTGGCACAGGACAAAGATCTACCCAGCTAAAGGTACAAGCTGAGCTCTCAGAGAATGTTTCTAACCTGTAGGGTGTGACTTGTGGCACAGGACAAAGATGTGCCCAGCTAAAGGTGCAAGCTGAGCTCTCAGAGAATGTTTCTAACCTGTAGGGTGTGACTTGTGGCACAGAACAAAGATGTGCCCAGCTAAAGGTGCAAGCTGAGCTCTCAGAGAATGTTTCTAACCTATAGGGTGTGACTTGTGGCACAGGACAAAGATGTGCCCAGCTAAAGGTACAAGCTGAGCTCTCAGAGAATGTTTCTAACCTATAGGGTGTGACTTGTGGCACAGGACAAAGATGTGCCCAGCTAAAGGTGCAAGCTGAGCTCTCAGAGAATGTTTCTAACCTATAGGGTGTGACTTGTGGCACAGGACGAAGATGTGCCCAGCTAAAGTTACAAGCTGAGCTCTCAGAGAATGTTTCTAACCTATAGGGTGTGACTTGTGCCACAGGACAAAGATGTGCCCAGCTAAAGGTACAAGCTGAGCCCTCAGAGAATGTTTCTAACCTATAGGGTGTGACTTGTGGCACAGGACAAAGATGTGCCCAGCTAAAGGTACAAGCTGAGCCCTCAGAGAATGTTTTCTAACCTATCATAGGGTGTGACTTGTAGCACAGAACAAAGATCTACCCTATTTAAATTTATTTAAATTAACACTAACACTATCTATATCTATAAAATCCAATGTATGTTTGTCTGTCCTTTATGTGCTACCAAACCGTCCAGCCGATCGCCATGAAACTTGGGGAAGTTGTTCTACATACCCCAGGGAAGGTTTCTGTCCTATTCCCGTTTCTTTAATCCCTCAGGGCTCCATCCCTTGGACTTCTAAAGTTTCAATGTTAATCAAATAGCAGGATGCATGAAGGTATAATTAGTCAAATATAAACAGAATATCAGCTGTGGGTTTTAAATATGTCAAAATTAAATTAAAGCATGTGTTAATTTTTTTAACTGTTTATATTTTTATGTTTTGATTTCTTGTGAAGCTATATTAATTGATTGATTTATTTGATTAACAACTGTTAAATAAAAACAAATAGAATAAAATTGTGGTAGGCAAAATTTTCAAAATTAAAAATAATTGAGTACAGTAGTAAACTACACAAAACATCAGCTGTTGTAAATTGGATACTGTGTAAACTGAAAGGTTGCTGCACATTTCAATGATGCAATCAAAACTCAATATTATGACCGGCGAAGCGGGCGGGTACAGCTAGTTTATTATATAGGTAAACACATACATTACCTACACTGAAAAATATTTAGTAGAGATTACTGTGTAAACATAATGGTGTGGAGCAAAATTAGACAACCTTTCTTGTAATTCTTGTCAGCCAATTTAATGAGCATCTACATCCAAAATTC
Organism: Stictocephala bisonia; assembly: GCA_035578905.1. Taxonomy (NCBI): domain Eukaryota; kingdom Metazoa; phylum Arthropoda; class Insecta; order Hemiptera; family Membracidae; genus Stictocephala; species Stictocephala bisonia. The sequence goes on along the minus strand of JAQJVL010000090.1, from coordinate 789,236 downwards.
AGAAACTCCTGTGGTAAATAAGGTAGACATGTTCTAATATCATTTATGTTGCAATCTTCACTAAAAAGCCTTTCTATCTGGGAAAGCAATTATGTCTTGGCCAAGTGAAATAGTGTGTATAACCACTCAGACAAAGAAAGATCTGATTACAATACAAGCAGAGAACTGAGCATTATAGGAAATATTCTTTAAAGTACTAATAAGAAAGAAGTGACACTTTTTGGTTTCTAGATACATCTGAATGTTCGGTTTCAACAGATATTTTAATTGTTTGCTAACTAACTACAGAACATTAAACTATCCACATTAAGTTGCTCATTAGAAATCAATAGTCAGTATGGTTAAAATGTGGTAGCCTACATAACCAACATACATAACCAACATACAGGTAGCACATTTAGAAGACATATGAGACAAAATATCCAGCCTTTCTTAAACCTGGTGCAGCATTGAGGGATGAAATACATTAAAATGAGCACTAAAACGTTACCAAACACTGTTAGGCACTTAGCGGATTCAGTGAGGATTTTGTTGTGACGTCACACTCATGTAGGCAGCTCTGAGCCGGGAACTTCCAGCAGTTGTAATATAGAACACCGCAATTCAAGCTCTGAGTAATTTATACTTCTGAGCCCCTCCTGTAAAATCCCACATGTTTTATAATACATCACTTTTTAATGTATCATTTAGTTTTAAATAAATAAAATTCCTTATTATGTTATTATTTATAACATTTCATTGACACCTACATCACTATAATGATTGTAGTAGGGGGTTACAGTAGTGTACTAATTATTGTTTTTTTTTTTTTTTTTTTTCAGCTCCTAGCTTGATAAAAAACTATAATTTCACTAAAATATAAACCAAGTTTATTTCATATTTAAGTAGTATGCAACAAACTTGTGACAATTCAGTTTTTTTTGCTGTTAAATAAAATTAAGACGTATTTAATATATAGCAGATATTACATACAATGTAATCACTCTTAACAGAGGCCCATCATGGGTTTAGAGAACCAGGATTGTTTGTGATATTACATGACGTTTTCTTGCTAGTTTGGCTGTATAACTTATCCATTTCACCTGGCCCAGGACTTGCCACCATGGCTAGGGGAGTTAAAGCACTTTTACAGGCCCAACGCTCCCCCCACCAGGTGATCAGGATACTGATCGCCTCTGCCACAATATGTAAGAGCTCTCCAGTGCAGTCCTGGAGACACACTTTAAGAAGTCATTTAGAGAAGTTCTTCCCACTCCAAAATCTTTAAGGAATGTATGCAAAGACTTCGCTGGAAGGCCACATGCTCCAACCTCGACTGCATAAAAATGACATTTGTAGCCATTTTGCCTTGCTGATGAGTATAGCAAAGCATATTTATTCAACTTGTACTCAAGCTGTGATGGGATATTGGTGTCCCAAGGTACAGCCAATTCAACCATCAAAACCGATTTTAGTCCAGTCGACACTGCTGTCAAATCAGGACACAATGAAGTTACTGATACTTCTAGGGGGAATAATGCCACTGTACATGTTTGGGTGGGCGAGTGGGTTAATGCCACCATACGTGTATGGATGGGTGGGTGGGTTAATGCCACCATACGTGTATGGATGGGTGGGTGGGTTAATGCCACTGTACGTGTATGGATGGGTGGGTGGGTTAATGCCACCATACGTGTATGGTTGGGCAGGTGGGTTAATGGCACCGTATGTGTATGGGTGGGTGGTTGGGTTAATACCACCATACGTGTATGGGTGGGTGGGTGGACAAATAGTGATAATAAAAAATTTTTTTTTTTTTTTTTTTTTGTGGAGGTTCCCAAAATCTGTAAGAACCTTCCAATCATCACTCTTCTTGATTATAGATAGCAATACCTTCATCTTGGATTTAAAGGCTTTTTCCCCACTCTTGATGAATGGAATCTTGGCATTAGCCTTCTTAGAGCGCCTAGCCCTAGCAATCGCTAAGCTGACTGCCTCTCTGATAATGCTCAGGACTATCATGACGCCAGGTGTAACGTCCATCCTGCAGTGCCACTGGACATCCAGCCAAAATATGCAGAGCAGTTGAAGGACCTCTTGAACACAGTGGGCAGCTGTTACTCTCTAACAAACCCCATCTCCTGAGATTGCTTGGATCAGGTAATGTGCAATGAAGAACATTTGCATAGAACTTTAATAACTCAGGGGACCACTCGTAGAGAAAAGCCTTCCACATAATCCCTGGGGGCTCACACGTTTCTCCCAGCATAACCCAGTCATGTTGTATAGCCAATTCTTGAGCATGAACAACTGCCTTCATTTAATTTTTTATTATTAATTGATTTCTTTAAAATTATTACGTCAAAGGAAAGATTTCATTAAATTAGAGCATTATATACAATAGCTATTGCATAAGTATTTTATGCAATCATTCACACTTTATCTTATCAAATATCATAGATAGTCATTTAAATCCTTATACAACATCCAGCCATAAAAATATTGAATCATCATAAGTACGGTTACCATTTTTAATGAGCCATAATACCTAAAATTATAGGTAGCAATTTAGATTACAAAAAATAATATCCAATCATCATAATTAACCATTCTGAGTGAGATATAGTACCTAATATTATAGGTAGCCATTTACACCGTATTATATAATGTCCACTCATATTAACTATTTCATTAATCTGGATTAATCTGTATTCACTCTTGTTTTTTATTTTATTTCATGCAACAATGCAGGCATATACCCAATTACATTGAAGCAAACTTTTAACTTAAACATTTTCAACCCAGTAAATATTTTATCGAACCAGTCATTCTACACACTATTAAACAAATTAATAAACAAGCACTATATTTATAAGTTACAAGGCCCAATAAATAAAAAGTACAGTATTTTATAAATATACAATGAATACTTAATAAATATAAATAGGTAATAAGTTGTAGAACATAATTAAATAAAAATAATGCAACAAGAACACTAATTTAAAAACAGTGTTTTTGCTCCCAAATTGAAAAGAACAATTTTAAAAAACTTAATCCCATAGTAAATAAATAACTCGTTGCAATTAAAAAATTTATATTTTCATAAATAGTCTGCTTTCAGGTAGAGTTCACACTTTTCTTTAAACATATTAATAAAATCATAAAAAATATCTAAATTTCCTCTACCCGAAAGCATCAAATTATAAGTTCTCATCATCCGGAGCAAAGGCGAGGACGCATACGCTAATGTTTATACCTGTGGCAGATCAAATAGAAGTTTGCTCAAAATTAGGGACCCTAAAGCAGAGACCCTCCAAACAGGCAGAACTGTCCATCCACCTCTGCGCCAAGCCCTGTCCCATCACAACCCTCCTCAGGCATAGACTCTTAAACCGAAAGAGACCCATGAGCTCATTTTAAGGAACTAAGTAAGTATAAATATTAAAACAATTAAAATAGAGGTACCTTAAAAACCTTTTTTGAATTCTCTCTACGGCGTATTTGTAAACAGCATAAGTTGGATACCACACAATTACTGCACTTTCCAATCTCGACCTGACCAACTCCATATACAATGCAATTAATGTTTTTACATTTTTAAAATTGATCCTCTATCTAATTATGAATCCCATCATGCCGCTGGCTGAAGAAATGCACGGGTCACATGTGTTTGTAAAGTTAAACTACTACGCTCCATGTAAACATCTAGATCTCATACAGATCATCAATTCAACCTTAGAAATTAACTGATTGTTTAAGTAATAAACTTAGTTATTAGTAAAAATATGTATTTTAGATCCATTAATTTTCACAGCGTAGCATTTAGAAATATTAACATTCATTTTATTACACACTCCCCATTCACACATCCAATCTATATTATTCTGCAGTTTAATAGAGTCAGACTGGCTTAAAATGTAGACCTACCTATCATTGGTGAAAAGCAAAGATTTTGCAGAGACCAAATTTGACATAAGTCATTAATCTTAATCATAAACAAACCTGGCGCCACGTTTTACTTAAAGAGTTAAATGGTCTTCATTCAATTGGTGAAGCAGTGTAGAATGGTTACGGAACCTGGATTTGGCTCTGTAACGGGAGATTGATATTTAAACAATAAGATACAAGTACGAGTACTTTGTACTTTAGATTTTAATTGACTTAGGAATTTTTCAGTAAGTTTTACAGTTTTATTTGTTTGATGACCACACCATATATATAATAACATCATTTTAAATATATAATAAGTAAAAATCCCTTATTGATGTTCATTACACTTTTGCTTACAGGTAAAATTAAAGTACAACTATGATTTGAAACTATCATGTATTTAATAACATGTTAGGAAAGAAGATAGGCTACAAGTGACTATGCTTCTATTTCTAGAATAGCCATTTGTTTCCTATTTTCATATTTTTCAAATAAAAAGACAAAACATTGTATTAGTATCAAACAAAATCATGAATGAAATTATTCTCTATTTGAAACAATACTTGTTGCTTCACAGTAAATTAATTACGGACATGTTTCTAAAGAAAGTGTTTCCGACCTATCAAAAGATAATTATCACAGCTTGATACCATTAATCAAAACTGCCTTAAGTTTTCTTGCTTATTGTTGTAAACCCTTAAGCAACTGGTTGTTATTGAAGCAATATAAAATTGATTATAAAACAATAGGTATATATCAATACATAGCACGACTCAATGTACAATCATCAATTACTTATTTAAATAGTAATCATATCAAATATTTTAATTTGAACAGTTTGATGAAAATACAATAAGTCTTCTAAAATGACGCTTGTATAATATATGTTCATTTATAAAACTAAATTTTCCCCTTCAACTGTTGTATTAATTGATTATACTCATTTTAAGATTATAGTTTACTACAAACAGTTTTAACGTATTTCTATTAAACTTTTTGTGTTTTTGGCCAATTCTTGTTTTTATCATTCATTTTGACGATCAACAATGTCTTATAGAAATTTGGGGATGAGACAACCTTAGCTTGGTCTTCCAAAAACTGAAAAAGTTAAAATAGAATGATTAAATTAAAAGTACCTTATGAGTCTGCAGAGGCTGTTGGAGGCAGTTGGCCATGTTGGTTTTAATGCCATAAGAACAATGCTATTTTCGAACCGGACATATGATCGCGCATATCCAAATTTAACATTTAATTTTAAACAAATTTTTTCCAAACAAATTTCATTTGATCAATAGTGAAATTTCACGTTGGAATTGCTTTGAAAATTCCTAATTAGTTTCGTAGAAAAAAATATAAAAAAAATTTAGTTTGAAGTTTCCATTTTTACCTATTTTTCAAAACTAGGCGTATGTATTCCATATATCAAAAGCAAACCCAATGCGCAATATGATAACGTTTAAAATGACACCTCATACACAACTTTTGGTAAAAAAATTAAAAAAAATATATAGATTTGCAAATAACATTGTTCTTATGGGATTAAAACCAACATTGCCAACAGCCTCTGCAGTCTCTTAAGATAAAATTGATGAATTAATTTGTATAATAATATTTTACTAGTATTTAAAAAATATAAACAGTTTATTTCCTTCATTTAAAATTTCCTTAACTATTTACAGAAAGTGTCATTTCACTTTATTTAATTACATTTTCATAGCAAATTAATTTGTAGCATAACCTCTATTTGAAAATAACAAGTACAACTTAGTATGGTTTTTATTTAGTTATTTATTATAGTCTGAATAGTTTTATTTGTGTAACATGCCATAGCCCGTTCTCCCCTCAAGATCTTCATTAGTTTTCGTCAATTAATTGCAAAAATTACACTATTCATATTTGTTGCCCTGTTTCTTTGATAATTATCTTACTAGGTTTATTTTGTTATCATGTTCTTTTCTTTTTTTCTGCTTTTGACAAGAGTGAAAAAACGAGTTATTGCTGACATTACCCACTCTGTGGTCTTCAATGTTATTACTTCTTTGGCAAATAACAACAATAATTTTTCTTAGCTGATTAATTAAGAAAACTACTAAAAGTATCAACGAAATTAGTCTACATTGTTTTATACAACTGCTAATTGGTGGTGATTGGAGCTGTGAATTAGATGGAATTCCTACAATAGAAGTTATTTTTTTCAACTGCCTAAAATATAATTTTGACCTTGCCATCCCAGAGTACTAAAGAATACTAAAAAATACTAAAGAGTAGTAACCCACTACTGAACAACCAATTAGTAAAGCATTGTATTGTAAAGAACTAATAAAACCTTGTGATTGCTCTCAATTATATACATGAGTTCTCTTTATGGTTTGACGAAGTTAAATCATATTCTACCTACAAAAATGCTAAAAAGATCTAACAACAACAGTTTGACAGCAAAAAGGTAAGCTAAAATAAGCAAGATTGGAGGTGCTCGTAATCCTAGTAAATCTGCATGGTATTTGGCTAGAGAGGTGAGTGTATATAGACAGCTTCTTAAGTGTACTGCCAGCTCTGATGCTTTTAACATATAAGTTACATTCTAGGTGATGTTGACAAGGTTTTTGATTTAGTGACTTACCTGTTGAAATTATATCTGATGATTCAAGTTTACCAATTAATGATATCAAGTGTAAACCTACTGAGTTCTCTAGATGGACCTCTTTCACTAAGCAGGTACAAAAATGAATAATGAATTTTTAAGAACTCACACAGCCCTGGCGTTTAAGGCATCATAGTTACAGTCATTAAATTTAGTGCATAGCTGATATTATTAAGTCTTCACTTGCTGCAGTAATAACTCCTATTTGGAGCAAGGATTATTTCCAAATAATAGACTTACTTAAGTTCTCATCAAATCATCCTTCTATTTTAACAAAGGTGATTTAGAACTGTGTGCAGGCTACGGGCTTAACTTGCTCATTAGGACCAGATTGTTAAGTACTTTAACAGCAACAATCACTTCTCATACATCCAGCATCGGTTCAGCAAGAGAAAGTCAATATTTTCTGTTACATTTAAGCAAGTAACAAGCATCTTGGAATTGTTTTAAATAAAGAATACCTCAGCAATAGTTTTAGCAAACTTTAACAAAGCGTTTTACTGTGTTTCTCACTGTGTTTATGTATAAACTAAGGAGATATAAAGTAAGGAGCTTGAAAGCTGTGTAACTTGTAAGTCCGACCCCATTCCTCTTGGTGACGGCCATTTTTTAGGAGTTCCGGTAATGGAAGATCAACAACAGGTGACCATATAAACTTAAATAACTTTGATCCTAGACCAAATAAGGTAGGGCTATCCTTTTTTACATGGAATGTTCAAGGCATTTCAAATAAATTTAATTTTCTTGAAGACTATATGACAGAATCAAATGTAGACATTGCTTGTGTGACTGAACACTGGCTGTCACTAGATGAAATAAGTTTGTATAGTCCAACTGGTTATGAGTTGGCCAATAAGTACTGTAGACCCACTAGAAAGGGTGGGGGGTGTGCAATCTTTGTTAAAGACCATATAGCATATAAACCCATTGTAAAAATCAATAATATGTCTATTGAAATGGTTTTTGAAGTTAGTGCTCTCTATTTACCAGATTATAATGTTGCTGTTATTGCTATGTATAGGCCCAAACACTGTAGATAAAGATTTTGATAGTTTCTTGTGTAGGTTAAATCTAATTTTAGAATATGTGTCTAGATTAAGTTTAAACATTATTCTCTGTGCTGATTTCAATGTAGATTTTAGGGCTAAGTTTTCTCCAGAGTGTATTGACTTGAATAATCTTTTTTCCTCATTTAACATGTCCATATCTACTCTTGATGTAACTCGGCCCAAGCTATGTAGTGGAACATGTATTGATAATATTGTTGCTTGCAAAGACTTGGTTGATAAATGCAAGGTCATAAAAACTATTGTATCTGACCACTGGGCACTTTTCTTAACTTCACTCATTATGAAAAATCAACATGTGGGTTATACGAGTAAGAATGCTACACGCAACACAAGAATTATGGGTGAGGGAAATGTTGTTCATTTTAAAGAAGAACTTTCAAAGATAAATTGGTATCATCTGTATAACAATTGTGTCAGTATTGAAGAAAAGGTAAAATGGTTAATATCTGCTCTCACTTCTGTAGCCAATTCATCTTTTCCTATAAAATCTTTCAATAAATCTTCCAGACCAAAACCAACTAAAGTAACAAACCCTGAAATTACTCCAGGGAAAGAGATATGTAATATGCTATATGACTATTACATTAGCACTGGTTCCCCTGATATTAAGATCATGTACAAAAACTGTAAGAAAAAACTTAGTAGGTTAGTGATAATGTAAGAAGAAAAATTAATGACAATTTAATTAGTAATGCTACTAATAAGTCAAGGGCAATGTGGGACATTGTGAAAAAGGTTGGGAGAAATAAAGACAGGTTAGGTTGTGAGCCATCTCTATCATCCTCTGGCTTCAACAATTTTTTCATTAATAAGGTTGAAGAGATTTTGAAAATGGTTACATCTTGTCCTAGTCAGTTTACTTCTTTATACTATGTTAATAAGCTATCTAAACCTAGTTGTAGGTTCAAATTTAATTTAGTTGAAATAGAATATGTTGAGAAGGTCATTTGTAATATGAAAAATAGCAGATGTGAAGATATTTATGGTCTAAGCTCTGTGATGTTAAAATATGGTTCTTGTTATATTTCTGCAGCTTTCACACATATTATTAATAATTGTATCTTACACTCTGTTTTCCCAGCTGAATTTAAGTATGCGAAGGTAATACCTGTGTATAAAAAGGGCGACCGTTCAAGTTTTGAAAGTTATAGGCCTATATCTATAGTACCTGCAATTTCTAAGGTATTTGAAGCAGTTATAAATAGTCAAATTGTATGTTATTTTGAACAAAATAACTTATTTAACTGCTCACAGTTTGGCTATAGATCAGGATTAGGTACTGTTAAGGCTAGCTGCCATTTCCTTTATTAATAATTGTCTGGAAAAACTGGAAAATAAAGTCTCCCTTAATGTTAAGCTACATGATTTGTCTAAAGCTTTTGATACGGTTTCACACACGTTACTCATAGAAAAGCTTAAATTTTATGGTTTTGATAATGTAGCTATACTTCTTATTCTTTCTTATCTTAATTGTAGATTTCAAAAAGTTTGTCATGGCCACATTGATTCAAATTTTCTGCAGGTAAAGCATGGAGTTCCACAAGGCTCAATCCTAGGCCCTATTCTCTTTATCATTTACATCAATGATCTTCCATTTAACATCTGCAGTCCATATATTGAGTGCTACCTTTTTGCTGATGACCTTAACATTTGTTTTAACGCTAAATCTCAACTAGACTTAAGCTTTATGAGCAGAAATATTGAAAATATTGTGGAGGACTGGTGTTCTGCTAATTTGCTTTGTTTAATACCAACAAAACTCAAGAGTTGAATCTGTCTTATTCCAATGATATGTTGTAGAGTAAAGAGGATTGTGTAAATTTTTTAGGGTTTACTATTGACTAACTAATAAGGTGACTAACTTGGGATAGTCACATAAAAAATATTGGTTCCAAAATTAGCAAAGGGATTTACCTAATTAGAAGGTTAAGGTCTTGTTTGAGCTTAAATGTCCTTAGAGTGGTATATTTTGCTCAAATTCACAGTCTTTTATCTTATGGTACCTTATTGTGGGGTCATCAGTCATCTGCAGATAAGCTGTTTAAATTACAAAAGAGAGCTATTAGATTAATTTGTAACCTTTCTTTCCGCAGTAGTTGTAAGTCTAGTTTTATTGAACTGTGTATAATGAGTCTTCCCTCCTTATTTGTATATCAATGTCTAATGTACTCCAAAGAAAATTATGTAACCTTAGAAAAACTTGGTGATACTCATGACTATTGTACTAGATTTAAGAATAACTTAAGTATTTTTAGATGTAATTATACCAAAACACAAAAAACATTTATGTATGTATCATTGAAATTATTTAATTTTCTTCCTATTGATTATAAAATGCTGCCTATTGATAAGTTTAAGTATAAAATTAAGAATTTACTTACTAAAAATTGTCTGTATAATACAGAAGAGTTTTTTGAATTGGTTTTTGAGTAGATAATTCCTTATTTTTAAATAGTTATAATTGTACTGACGCTTGTAATACATTTTGTGAAATGTTTCTTCAATAAAATATTTATTTATTTATGTGTTGGTGTTATTCATCTAAAAATAAAAGTTCTGCAAAACCTATCTTTATGTTCATATGCAGGTTAGGTCTATAACGGTTACTGTCTCTTCGCCTTGACTGTAAAGCATGGTGTGGCACAAGTTTTCATTTTACAGCATATAAGGTAATTTTTCTGACATCAATAAACATCAGTCTGCTTGACGACACTAAAAAAAAAAATAAAATAATAAAAAAATCAACCATATCTTCTGAGGGAAGGACACCATAGGAGGTGATTCTCTAATTAGATGACATATTTAAAATAGCTGCTGAATGGTTTAGGAAAAACAAGTTTATTATGAATGTAAAAAAAAAAACCGTAAGATTGTCTAAAAACTTAAATTTAAAAATTGTCCATAAACTGGGGTTTACTATTGTCAAAAATTTGCATGGATCCAGCATACTGTCAATAATATTTGCACAAGATTAGCTCGTGTGACTGATTTATTGTGTAGGCTAAAATAGTTAATCCCACAGTTGACTGAAGCACTAAGGCATTTTCAGTAGTCAGCAGTAGTAGGGATGTACCCAGAACTCAATTTCGGAAAGTGTCTAAGGGGTCTGAGCAGGGTTAGCAAGGGGGGGGAGGGGGAGGGAACCCAGAGCTTCTGAAAACAAGGGCTGGGCCTTTTTTTTAGTGGCCTTGTATCTTCTGACTAAAAAGTGAGGGAAGGGGGCCTTGTTGTGTGATGTCACTGGCCTTATTCACCATTCTCAGGAATGCCAAACCTATTAATTTAATATTGTATGAACGTCTTTACGTCTCTGATGTTTTATTAAAACATTACATTATAATGAAATCTATACCATTTCAATATGTGTTTCATCACTAGCATACAATTTGTAAACTGACTAATCGTTTTATTGTAATTTACCATGAACTCTATGAGAAAAGAGCCTTTTAAAATTAAGGATATGAAACATTCAGAATAAGGTAACATTTTAGATTGTTGGTTTTCAGAAAAAAAATTTAAGATTGAATATTGTAGACATTTAGTTAAATTAAATCTTTCAATTTATACATTATTTGGTGAAATCATTTATTAATTTACAATTCGTTTTAAAATTTGGTTCAATTTGATCCAGACTCTGGTTCACCTATCAACGTCTGTGAACCATTTGTGAAATGTGTCCATACAGAAATTTGTTATTGTAGAACTATCTAATTACACTGGTGTAAATATATTTAGTAAAACTAATATCTGAACTCATGTAATGAGAAAAATGCTTTTGACATTCAAGCCATTTTCAAAATTTGTTATAATTTATTACAGACCAATAAATTGTGCGGATTCATAATAATAGTTTACAAGGACAATATAATGTATTAACATTAAACTTATTATAAACCCATGATTCTATATTTATGATTTGTAATTTTTAAAATGGTGAAGTGCTTGCTAGGTTTGAGCAATATACTAATATACATATTATATACACGAAGGGACGTTTAAAGTATGATTTCAATATAACTTATTTATAAATAAATAAATCAAATTCTTCTTATTTAATATAATCCACGGTAACTATTAACTAATCAACATACGGTAAGTATTATGGCAAGGATGTGTGATTTCTACGTCTTTTATTCTAGATGCCGAGATATTATCTACGATTACATTACATTTTGTAAGATGATATTGAATAACTAGTTTCTTTCATGAGTATACACAGATGATTAAAAATTCTTCATGTATAAATATAGAACATTCATGTACATCTTTCAGAGCTACAGGTATTTTCCTTTATTATATTAGGCCTATTGCTTAGATAAAATCGATGGTATTTTGCGCTAAACTATGATGATTTTACTAAATAAATTGATTGGTTCTGACAACAATTTGGCCAAATCTGATCAGGATGCGATATAAAACAATTCTAATATTCTTACAATAACTATAATCTATTTATATATCAACCAATTATGACTAACATAAAAACCAACAAACAGACATATTTTTCAATAAAACCAAAATAATGTATTAAGTTTGTCTCAAACGGAACATAAAAAAATGATTGGTCTGTATTAAATTAGAACTTGTAGAAAGTAAACCTAAGGAATTATTTTATTAGGCTACATGACTTCGTCTGTTTTATCAAATATATTTAGGTCAGTATAATGCGGCTTTTCAACAATAAGAAGTTTCTTTGTTCCCAAAATTATTCTATTAAAAAACAATGAGTAGGCCTTTAATGGAAAGTAGTCGTTGACAGGAGGGCTTGAGTCACAATCATTTCTTCTTCTACAAGAATTGTGAAGGACCCGTTGACTTATGAAAAATATGTTGTATAAAAGATTTCATTTAACTCAATGTCTATAATTTGCCTTTTTCCTGACCAAAGAATAACAATTGGTCTACATTACTGATCGAGCCCCCCCTCCCCATAAAAACTCATACATATCCGCCTATCCCTTCGTTCTTCCTCTAGCGCTCAATCCGAACGGACGTGTATTATACTTATATTACTCTTGCGATTTGATTTGACTGGCTAGATTTTTGATTATTTTTATTATTCTTTTACTTCGGGTAAAGATTGTCATCTATGCTAAGGAATACTGTGGTGAAGAAAGATTTTAAAACTCTTTATAAATTTTAGAAAATGTCACTTTTAGAAATTAGTAGTAATAATTAATGTTCATTGAACTAAATTTAACTGTATGCTAACCTAACGATGAAATATCCGCTTTGAACAATAACCTAGTTACCATTTGCCGTAAGTTTGGCACTTGCGGTAAAGACGTTCTAGCTGAAAGTAAGCATAAAATCCTTTCTGAACTAAACTTACAATGAAACAGGCTGGGGGGGGGGGAATTAAATAGTATATTTATGTTCAAAACTAATTTACTAAATTTGTAAATAACGGAGAAATGTCAACTTCGCCTTTCTTTACTGTCAATAATTCTCGTATTCTAACTTTTTCACGCAATTAATTTTACGATTTTTGCTTCTTAAGAGTTCACTGTACAATATAACTGAATGATTACTAAAATGTCGTATGATATAAAATTCTTCATAAAAAAATATTGAAGTGGCATTAGTTCCATTACCATGAAATAGTTAATAAAACAGCAAAGACGTGATCATGCTCCATTAATTAATAGTTCCATGGACTGTCTGAAAATGTATGTATCAAGCCAGTAACGTCACAGCACGCGTACGTAACTCACAGATGCTCGCTTCGCTCGCTCAGGAAAAGGTTGAAAATTTCGGGGGTGTCCGGACACCCAGGACACCTCCCCCCTGCGTACGTCCCTGCAGCTTAGCTATGGTTTGCTGCATTGGAGCTACTCCTCTAGTAATGAAACGGGCCTTACTTTTCAAAACATAATTTGCGTATTATCTCTAGCTTTAACAAAAAACTCGACTTTCAACTGTAGGATTGGTAATTGCTGTCATTGTAATACTGCTGCTTGTTGTATCTTGTTTAACTTTTATTGTTCTGGAAATCATTTGAGCGACTATACCTCGTGAAAGTGGATTTCTGTGTGTTGTAGATCAGTTTCGTTGGCTGGACGATTGTAGGGTCTATCTTTAGTAGACTTACTTCCCGTAATTTATTTACAGTCAACAACTTACAAGCCCTTCTAAGCCGAGTACACGTAAATGTGGAAGAAGTCTCTCTCACAATCTAGAAAAAACTTAATAGCGACTGTCTTAGGAAAAGTTCAGTGCTTATATGTGATGGTCCCGGTTTGCAATTCAATTAAGAAGAACGATTGTATCATGTTCTAGATAAAAAAAACTCTGTGTAAAGTTGTTAGGCGTCTTAATCTGTCTTCATTAAATAAATTAATAATTCATTAAATAAAAAAAGTTTATTAGTAGAGCCTTCTATTCCCTGGAAGAATTTTGTGAGAGCAATCCAAATAAGTGCAAACACAGACAATCTTATATCCTTAAACTTTTTATTAAACTAATGTATTTGAAGTTGTGATATAACTTTTTTACTAGTCACTACTTTATGTAGGAGCAACATTACGGTCACTTTCTATCAGAAATGTTCGTCAAAAATTAGGTGTTCATGTTTTGCTGTATATTCTTGATGGAATAGTTTTTGTTGTAAATAGAAATTCATTTTTTAGTAAAGCCCACAAATTTAATTTTCATCAAGAGTGCTTTCGCCGGTTAAGGCAGTTTTGAAAGTTGAATGTATTTCCCAACCGTCTCTAAATTTTAGAAATATATTTTTACCTTTACTTAAAGATGAAATATCATCGAAAATTGAAAACTCTAAACCCTATTTTGTCATAATAATTCTTATCAAACTTAGCCACTTAAATTTAATTTAACTAGTATTTAATTTAATGTTATAGGATGTAACAGACACTCCAGTTAATACATTTTTTTTATTTACTGGAGTGTTTGTTACATCTTATAACATTAAATTATATATCCATCCAGTAAGAAACGAGCTTGAAGAATAATAGTATTTAACGTTTTACATGTTAATTTTTTGTTATTTTTATTCACATATGTTTTCTGTTTATACTGTATTTACAACTAAAGATACCTTAACCGGCGAAAGCACTCTTGATGAAAATTAAATTTGTGGAATTTACTAAAAAATTACTTTCTATTTACAAAAATTAAGTAATGCAGCTTCATTATTAATTAGGCATATACACGGTAAAGTGGAATGTGTCAAGTAGTATAATAATCTATCATAATAAATTTTTAAAATGTTATAGGCAGACTAACATACATGTATGTCATATCACTGTAAATTGGCAGCTATAATGTACCAAAGGCTAGAAATAACGACTGTGTTTTGTTTTTTTTATTTAAGAGTGATAGGCTAGTGCTGCGCTCTGCTTCTTTGTTGTGGAAACCTAGTGGCATTTGAGAGAACTACAGCATAACCGTCAACCAACAAAAGAAAAATTGAAACATCTGAACAGAACGGAACGTCGCAGAGAGAACCAAAAGCAGAAGATTCAAGATTGGGATTGGAGATCGTACGAAGCCGGTTGTGCGTCAGCGCATGCCTGTTGTTCATTGTTGTCAAATTTGAATTGTTTTCTTTTTGTGACTTTAATTTGTTGTTTTAACGAAAAATAATGTGATATGCTATAATCAAGAAATGAAAGTGACTTATTGTAGTGATAATGAAAGTGTAATTTAAGTGAAATTATAGTTTTGTATCTTGTGACCTGCCAATTCACCAGCGTGACTTGTAAATGTAGGAGAATAACTTCATATTTATCGTTGTTGTGTCTCGATAAGACCTGTGGATGGGTTTAATGATAATATTTGACTTATTTTGCTGACTTATGGTGGTTTATAAAACACCTAATTAGTAAAAGAAGTGTAAATTATAGGTTAGCATAAGCTTTTTATAGGGTACATTCTATTTTTATAGGGTAAGTTTAAGTTCATTTAAGTTAGACAATGGAGGATGCACCGGACTATAAGAAACCCATTGAAAATGGGTTGACAAATGAGAGTGAGGATAGTGGGAATACAAGTGAGCAGGAACCTTGCATACCTACAGACTTGAAAACAAATCATGAAATGGGTATGACTGATACAATAGATAGCAAACACCTAGACACAGAAATGATGAAGCAAAACAAAAAGAGACACAATGTTAATAAAAAAACAAAATCTTCAATGTGGACCACTATTCAAAATTCCTTCACACAAATGATAAAATATTTGAAAGAGAAAACTGGACTTTCAACAGTAGGATTGGTGATTGCTGTCATTGTAATTTTGCTGCTTATTTTATCTTGTGTAGCACTTATTGTTCTGGGAATAGTTTGGCCGACCATACCTCATGAAATGCGGTTTCCTGTTTGTCGTAGATCAGCTTGCCTTCGTTCTTCTTCTGAGGTAAGTAAGAAAACAGATATTCAAATACACTACATAACATTAATTTGGGTATTATCCCTATATTTGAAATAGGCCCTAGTTATTTAGTAGCAAAACAGACCTGTCGAAGCACCCTCTAGGTGTACTACTGCTCAATTTTTTAGTAGCCTACTCTATCAATCAACCAATCAATCAATGATCTAATTAATAATAGCCTATGGGCCTTTATTAGTTGAACTTATAATAACCTTACTGTTTATTAAATAGCCTGTTATAGTGTATTGCCTTATGGGTAGACCTATGAACAATTGCTATTTATGCAGTTTGTAGGTGTTTTGACGATGTGGACATTTTTATCACTAGTTAGTAGGTAGAATCAGATCTATATTTTCTGGGAAACACGTTTTATTAACTGCGGAAATATCACGTTTTTTACAGTGAAGTTGAAAATTCTAAGTAGGTCTAGGTTAGGCTAAATTTTTGTAAATGTTATTTTATGTTACTTCTACATTATTTTTCTTGACTTTGTCATCATATCAAACATTTTGATGTTGTTTTTTCATGTTGAACATAATTTTTTTTAATTGTGCATGGCATTGTCACTTTTTTAAATATTATATTTAGGCTATACGTTGTAGAGGGACAATGGTCCAAACCTTTATAGCAAATTTAGGTGAACCTCCCTGGATTTTAACAAGTGTCACTCAGCTGGAATCAGAAGAGCTAAACATTAGGCTAGCAAGAGGCTTAGATTTAAATAAAATTTAAAACTATTTTGTGTAACATGACAATTATTTCTGAAGATATCATGGAAACAAGTACTTTCTTAACAAATCACCTATGATGGCCATTTGTACAATGATAATAGGAGCTATGAATAACCACAAAAACCAAATTCGCGCCACCAGGAGGCCAGGCACACGAATTAGCGCAAATTACATATTTTTGTTTAAGAGTAAATAGGCAATAATTAAGAGAAGTTAAGCATTGTTAAGAAATATAAAAGTTTATTTTATGGGCTGAAAAATTAGTTATATTAAAAATCCAACATCCTCTAGCCTACTTGTGTTCAGTATGAAAACATATTTTTTTAAGATGAAAAAATTATTGAACGAAAAAGTTTAAAACATACGGTTTTTGAACTAGCCTATTAGATAAAAAACTACTCACTTCAGAAACATGAAATAAACCTTCTCAAGAAATGTAGACTCATATTTCATAACTTTTTCAGCAAGAAGTCGTTTTTCAGAAGCGTCTAGTAAGTGCATCTAGCCTAGTTACCGAATAATTTATCAGTGAATCACTTTGAAAATTCTGGGAATAGGTTATTAGGCTGCTGTATTAGTTTTTGTTAAGATATGTTAATGTAATTTGACAATTGTCTTAAAACTCTGGTAGAATTGCCGGTAGATAGCTTATAATATGTCCTCTGCCTAGACCCAAGAAGTCGCAAATAATTGTTTCTGATATGATTTTGGATCATATTAAAACAATAATAGGCTACTTTGTTGCTGATTTTCGTGATCGTAAATCTTAAGCTCAGTCAGCTGTCACTTCAATTCGCAATGGGCAGTCTAGTAGTAGCGGTGCAATCAGGGTGTCCAGCAACAGGGAAAACCTGGAAAAGTCAGGGAATTTTAAATGACCCGGAAAAGTAGGAAAAAATCAGGGAATTCGAAAAAAAACCTGGAAAATCCTAACAAGAACACCAGTGTTGTGATTTGTAATAGTTACTATATACTTGGGTGCGCTACAAAAATCCTTTACTTTGTTCAGTACTAAATGTTAATTTTACATGCCATTTAATATTCTAAATTATGAAAAAGCTACTAATTGCTTTGGTTATGCTTGTTCGACCCTATACAGCTAGTTTTATATCGATAAAAGTTTAAAACTTACTGAAGTAATTGTCTGATTAGTACTTGTTAAATAAGTCGTAGACCTAAAATTTATGTTGGTTTGGGGAAATTATAATATACAGCCGTTTTTCAAGGTATTGAAAGTTGTCATTTAACAATAAAATAAAATGTATGTTTGTTTTTTACTCAAGGCTAATAAATAGTTTTGTTCTACCTCTAATTTAATAAAGTAGTTTAAAAAGAATAATTATTGTAGGTAATAGTTTTGAATTAAATTATTAGGGTTATCAATATAAATATATTTGTGAAATATTGATATTTCTGTAATTAATAATTGTAATTGACTGAAAATAACATAATGTACGTACATGGTAGTACATAATATTACTAAATTAAGTTAAATAGACATATATGTAACTGTGTCGATTTGGGGTCAGAGAAATTTTATATGAAATCAAGGATCGGTCAGGGAAAAGTCAGAATTTTTTAAGGAGGTTTACTGGACAACCTGTGCAATGATTGATACATGATGTTGTTTTACGTGGTATTGTTGTAAATATGAGTACGATGTTTATAAATAGGCCTAGTGTTAGCTATGATGAGTGTTAAATAGCCTTTTTGTCGTGTAATTTTGCCTATTTGGCCTGGTAACAGTTTTAGGGACTGCAAGAATGGAATGCATTGCTTTGTTGAAAGAAAAAAATATTAAATAGCTTGTATAAAACTGTAATAATTGAATGTTTCTTTCTGTTACACATTTCCTAAAACAAAGTATAATTTTCTGTGACAATTGTATCTCACTTTCTTCAATTTTAGTTAATTTTATCCCTAAACTACTTCTTAATAAGTCAAATAAACTAGTTTTTAGCATAAAAGATTTTTTTTTTTAAATATACTTTTGTAATAAATCCCTTAGACTCACTCAATTTAATTAAATTTGCTACACACTTCTGTATCTAAGATTCTTCTAAGAAAATTGATATATATGTAATAACTTGTATGCTTTTAATATTTTTGTCACACTCACAGTTCAGCTACCACTAGTGCGTGTCACTCGCTATGGGGATGGCACTCTATTACGAGTCTGAAATGTTGGCACCAGCCGTTGCACATATTGTAGGCTTCAGACACGGTCAAGTTCTGAAGACCAAAATAGTTTTAGTAATATATTATGCTGTTAAAGTGTGTCATATATTTCTAGGGAATTGTTCAAATAGGCTAATGCTTCTAAACAGTAATGATGCAACATCTCATGGCACTGAAAAAATGACAAGCATTTCCTGGGTAACGAAATTGTAATATTAGCTATTATGTATATATATTGTAGATGGTAAGACAATTTATTGAAACTTGTCTAGGTGCATATCGAATCGATGATGAATTTTAATTCATCAGTGGGAATATTGTATTATACTGCTCTCCCAGTTAGTATGCTTCTGTTACAGCCCAAAATTTCCATTACCTGGTGCATGTAAAATAAACTAATTGGTCCTCCACCTGTTTCTTCCTTCAGTAGCTCCTTTTGCTATTATTCCAATGATGTTGGTATATCTTATGATGTGGCCTATATACGTTTGCCTCTTCTTTTCGGATGTGATTCCACAGAGAGAAGTGTGGGTGGACCACCAAACTTTTGTGTATTCCTTATATTCTTCTCAGCACCTCTTTATTCGTAGCTCTATCTAACCAGCTGACCCTTACTGGTCACAAAGTTCGGGATATCTCTAAACCCCAAAATTCCTAATATATTCCCAAAGCTTCCAGGCCCTTAAAATTAATCGCTGATGTCCTTGGTAGGTAACAGAGTTTCTCAAAAAAAGAATCAGCATAGATCCTGCCCAAGAAGTCTAGGTAATAACATTGAGTATCAAGCCTCTCAGTTATCTCCTAATCAGACCAATTCCTTGCGGTTCAGGTTCCGTGTTAAACTGTAGGTCTCTTAGTTCCCTTGGTTATTGGGATGTTAGTAAATAGTCAGTTATGAGCGTAAGAGTCACATTAAATCAGTAAAAAGTTGCTGACGTGGTGGCTCAGTGCAGTGGCTAAGGCTTTGGATTGCAGAGGGCAAGGTCCAATGTTTGAATCATCAGCCAAAGTAACGGTGGGTACTTCACTTGTTCAATAAACGGACAGGCCTGGAAGCCTATGTGAACTGGTGACTAAATTTTCTTATAAAAAAGGAAAATTCAAACTCATATAATCATTCACATTCGCCGTAAAATATGCACAAGCTATGTGGAGGTTATGAGCAAACATACCCTATATAAGAAGCTAGAAGCCAATGTTAATAAAGAACAGTTTTTAAATCAGTACGGCCGTTGCTAGGTTGAACTTGTTACAAGGCAGCGTAATGATACACAGAGTAGTGCAGCTGTTGAAAGAGAAGGAAAATTGCAAACTGCCAAGAGAATGTGAGAGAAAGGAAAAGGTGAACGTATGAGTATTGGTTTGGCAAAGCGGTACAGTAAGGAAACCAATCTAGCTAGATTCAATCAAATCAGGAAGTTTGAATATTTCCCCATTATTTTGATGTTTTATAAATGAGTTTATTGTTGGGTGTCTCAAATATCTGTATAATATTGAAGATTCCTGATTTTTGACAGTTAATTCGCATTGAAGGAGTTTGAAAGATATGATGCTCAAAACATAGAGTATGAGTGTAGTCTACCATGTACCATTTTTAATAATAAATTAAAATTAATAATAGTAAAGTTGTCATGTGGTGTCAGCCGAATAAAGGCTGAGAATTTTTAAGTTTCAGTAATGTTATATGAGTATTGTAAACAAACTATTTAATCACCTTGTAAACGTTAGTTGTTAAAAGGCTTAGCTTACTATAAAAAATCTAAATAAATAATCAATACATAAGAGAAGTACATTTTTATATAGCAAACTAGCTGTACCCGCCCGCTTCGCCGGTCATAATATTGATATATAGTGTAGTTTACTAATGTACTCAATTATTTTTAATTTTGAAAGTTTTGCCTACCACAATTTTATTCTATTTGTTTTTATTTAACAGCTGTTAATCAAATAAATCAATCAATTATTAATATAGCTTCACAAGAAATCAAAACATAAAAATATAAACAGTTAAAAAAATTAACACATGGTTTAATTTAATTTTGACATATTTAAAACCCACAGCTGATATTCTTTTTATATTTGAATTATTATACCTTCATGCATCCTGCTATTTGATTAACATTGAAACTTTAGAAGTCCAAGGGACGGAGCCCCACGGTAGTTGGAACTTCCAACTACCGTGTGGAGGCCTGATGGATTAAAGAAACGGGAATAGGACAGAAACCTTCCCTGGGGTATATTGAACAACTTCCCCTAGTTTCATGGCGATCGGCTGGACGGTTTGGTAGCGCATAAAGGACAGACAAACATACATTGGATTTTATAGATATAGATATATTAACTAATGACACATTTTGGTAATATTTAACTTTTATGGGTGCTACATGCAGTCCGCCACATATCTTGAGAAATAATAATTACTTTAAATTATTGCTAAATTATTTTGACACTGTCTTAGACTAAAATAATTCCAAAATTTTCTTTTCGGCACAAAAAATATACAAAAAATTAAAATTGTTGGAAGAATTAAGTTCCATAATGATCATATAACGTAAAATAAGATTTAGTAGGTTTTGATAATAGTTTAGTACAGTGGTATTGACCCACCCGCCCACCCATACACGAACAGTGGTATTGATGTTCGTGTATGGGTGACTTACCACCAGACACCAGACTTACTGACAGAGATATATATTAGACTATTTTCCACACTGGTGATAAAAATATGAAAATTAGTGTGGTGTTTACAAAGTGTGTAAAAAACTAAAGTTCAGTGCAGACTTCTGTCAATAAGGTTTTAAGTTTACCAACACATTTATGTGTGTGATAACTTTTAATTTGAAGACAGAAAAAGTAGCAAATTTTTTTAGCTAAAAATACACTACCATTGTAGGTGTATAGGCCTAGGTGGGCGGATGGGTCACCGCCCACCCATCCTCGGTGTGTTGTTACGTTATTTTGTTATGCAAAACTACTAACTTCTGGACAATTTTTAACCAGTTTTGGAATTATTCTCTTTTTACCCTGGCAATAAGCATCTACAGCAGGCTTTATATGTTGTGTTTAAAATCCGGTGAATACTTCAAGTTCGCTTATCGTGCATAAGGACATCCAGTTGCCCCGCTGCATTCGCGGAGAGTATGCCTTAGCATTCTTAGTATTTGTTGTCATCACTGTTCTTAGTATTTTTTGTCAATTGATTTATAAGCCAATAGATAAAGTCAGTATCATGTTTGGTAATTGGTGAGGGTAACATAATTTTATTTAACAAAATTTATACCAGTTGAAGACTGTTGGGTTTGAATGATTGTAGGCTGCCTAGATAGGGAATTGTGGCAAATCGAGCTTTAGTTTACGGACTCTGGACACCAGGATCAACGCAGGTGTCCCAAAACTCATACAAGTGATACATGATGACTCCCCTTCACCCATACACGTACTGAGGTGATGACTGTATTTTGTTATGACTCTGATTGGAATCGAACTGAGCACCCATACACGTACTGAGGTGATGACTGTATTTTGTTATGACTCTGGGATCGAACTTAGCACCCATACACGTACTAGTTGGTGTGATGGCTGTATTTTGTTAAGACTCTGATTGGAATCGAACTGAGCACCCATACACGTACTGAGGTGATGGCTGTATTTTGTTATGACTCTGGGATCGAACTTAGCACCCATACACGTACTGGTGTGATGGCTGTATTTTGTTATGACTCT
The DNA here is from genome assembly GCA_035578905.1 of Stictocephala bisonia. Lineage (NCBI taxonomy): Eukaryota > Metazoa > Arthropoda > Insecta > Hemiptera > Membracidae > Stictocephala > Stictocephala bisonia. The sequence continues at coordinate 766,590 of JAQJVL010000090.1, read as the reverse complement.
GGGATCGAACTTAGCACCCATACACGTACTGGTGTGATGGCTGTATTTTGTTAATACTCTGATTGGAATCGAACTGAGCACCCATACACGTACGGAGGTGATGACTGTATTTTGTTATGACTCTGGGATCGAACTTAGCACCCATACACGTACTGGTGTGATGGCTGTATTTTGTTAAGACTCTGATTGGAATCGAACTGAGCACCCATACACGTACTGAGGTAATGACTGTATTTTGTTATGACTGATTAGGATCGAACTGAGAACCTTTTAGCTTATGCACCTGGGCTTCTTAGTTCTTAGTCTTCATAGTCTCAGGATGTAGTCCATCCTATGATAATTGTTGATATTAGGTTAGGTTGTTAGACGTCACTCATCTTGATTCTAATATTTATTTTCATTATAAACCTTGTCTATTGTTCTACTTTTCTTTACTGTCATAGATCAGTGTATCACAGTTAATTGTGAATACTTACATTTTAGAAAACTTATTTGTGGACCAAAATCAACATATGCGTAAATAACAACTCGGACAATTCCATCTCAATCTAGTTTCAGTTTTAAGATGCACACTTTCTCTCTATATATTGCCCTTATCAGCTGTTTGTGCAATACATCAAAAGTTGGTGAACCAAACACGCCTATCATCCCGTCACGGGTGGTTGATTGTCGCGCTCGGCTGGTGTTTGATGAGGGCTCGGCCTCTCTGGTGACATCTGCAGTGGAGTCTGTAGGCCTAGTGCACTCTAGGACAATATAAATGTCAGAATAAATGCGGAACAATAGCGGAGGCACTGATACTGCTCCACTTTCTTATCTTTTAGCAAATTGATAAAAATGCGGTCTATCAACAAGCCCAATAGCTCCTCAGATTGATTTCAATCTACCACTTGATACAATAACCTGTGTGTGTGTGTGTGTGATCAACAGAAGTGTTCTATAATTACTCTAAAAAATGTTCATGATTTGAATGGACCCTATTACAAAATGGAGTGTCATGGCGATTTTCAATTTGATACATCTATTTTGAGTTAATACAACATTTGTACTTGTTGCAATTTCATTTTCATGTGTACTAGGAGACACCTCTGCACGCTTCACGTGCGAATCCTGTCACTCGCTGCACTCGGCCTCGGCATGTAACTTTTGACTTCAAATATTAGTAATTAAACTTTGCCAAGTAAAATTATATTATTTAAATTCATTTACAGTAGCTCACTCACTGTATTTGATTTGCGATGGTAGTGTATTTGATTTTCACTATATTTATAGTATAATAATTATAAACATCCACTGTTATTACTAAGCCTATTTAAAATGTTGTCATTTTATTTAGACACCATAAATAAAAAGTTAATACACAGACTTACATGTATTAACTTGATATTTTACTGTGGTTTTTTATGTTTAACCTAACCAATAATTCGGACCGTTTAACATACGTTTATGCCACCAGCTGGTCAATTAAAATTAATATCCTTAAAAGATTAACATTTCAACTTAATCTTATGCCGTATAGGACAAAAACGTACGGGAATTAAAAATATCTAGATCCGTTACGACTTAGAAATCAAAATTATCTTTTGAATAAAGAAATAGTCAAAATCGGTCGGGTACTATAGTAAGTTCAGAAAGTAAGTGAACTAAATGACCCGATTGTTTTAGTATACAGGATGTTAGGGGGATTAAATTCGCAAAACTCCCATTAATATGTCGGAAGAACGACAAGTATGACTTTTTAGTTTGGAAATTGCTCCTGATATAAATGCTGGATGATGGAGGTGCGGATTTGCTGGATTAACAGGTTTTTAAATGTAGGCCCAAATTCACCGTTAGACTTCCATGTCAACACGGATACAAATTAGGTTCATACGTTGAATTTGCAAATCAAGAGTTGCAATCTATTTTCAATTATGTTAATAATTTTACTACATTAAATTTTTCTCTTAAAACATCTTCGAATCCAAAAAGTTCGACAGTATAATCTAATAAGAATGTATTATTCAATTATTGCAGTTTTAACTTTTTCTAGTCAAGTTTACTTAGATAGAAGATCACATAAATACCAGCAAGTATAATTATTATTATACTTGCTGGTATAATTTATTAGAATATAATATATATATTCTACGCCTTTTTTCAAATGCTAGTATGGAAGGATATTGCTTGTTCGTGTCCAGAAACAAACACGAACAGCTGTTCGCCGTTTCTCTCTACTACTGTTGTTGAGCAATTCCGTCGTTTACTGAGCGCCAAGCGGTAATAATGCAGGGTGTTGTAGGAATTCATTGGACATGTTCGCTATGAAATAGTCATTATTGCAGTTTTTTTTTTTTTTATTTTGGTTGTGTATTCGTTAGTTAAAACTATATGCTATTCAGTGTATGCAAATGTACATACCCGTGTCAACTGAAGGTGCATATCTTGGATTATAATTTTTTTTTTAAATAGTAGTACGAATTGTCTCAATGAACAAAGGGGAGGGAAATGTTGGTTAGACAAATTTTTTCACCTTCCTGATTGATGTATCCTTGCCATTGACACCATGTCAGTTCGTGATAGGTTATCGGCAATAATTGAAGCAGACACGTCTGTAAGACTATCAATTGGGTTTGCGCTGGCTCACAAAAACAGGAACTTGTCTGATAGCGAGGTTAGGAATTGGCGCATTTTATATAATTTTTTAAGTTACATGTTTATTTAACCTCTTCTTTGATTAGTCTTGGTGAAATGCTTTTATTTCTTGTACGAACAGCTAGCTTAGATATAAGACAGTCTTGGTTAAGTAAAATTTAATTACAAGACTGTTTTAAAATACTATACCGTTTCAAAAAATGTCTTGTTTCTCACTAATCCCTGTTAAATTCATAACAACTGTGAGCCCTTTGTAATTACATTTATTATCAACCCTTAACAGCGATGTTGCTGCATTATCTGACTGACCGAGTAACGAATTTTACTTTGGGGGGGGGGGGGCAAATATATATATATATATATATATATATATATATATATATATATATATATATATATATAGTTCGCAGAATCGTTACGGATAGTAATTATTTTAAATCAAAGTAATGTTGTGAAGATAAAATAGGACTACCTGCGTGTTTAGTGAAGTTATCTAACAAGTAAGTTACAACACTAGTGTACTTTAATATTACCTAAGATCGAAAAGAGGAAACGGGGGTTTCCCAATACTGCGTTAGAAAATAGTGATGTACAATACTGTATCGGCAAACTAGAAAGGACATACGTGAACCTACCGTCCTTATGGTTTGCTATGCAATGAACCTTGCACGGCGACAACTTTTTCATCGCTGGTAGTCAACTTCGTTTGATCAATTTTGTCATGGTTAAATTCCAAAAGTGTAGCCTACCATTCAATTAAAGCCCATTGAATTCGCTTTTATCTTAATTAATATTAATTCAAATATATATTCAAAAAAATTAATTCAATAATATATTCCGTATTTTAATATTTACGTACATTTATAACTAAAAAATGAGGTGATTTAATAAAGTAGTAAACTAACTAGCTAAACGAAATTTCAAAGGCATTTGTGATCGCCAAGTTGAGACTTTGTTCTTTTGATTTGAAAGGATACCAATTTGCTGGGAATTCTGTGTAGAGTAAAAAATAACATGCTATATGGAGTCATCTTTGTCATATATTAATTATTACCCTTTTGAAAATGAAAAATTCGTAGGCACAACTTAATTTGTGTTTGCATTGAGTGAAACTGAAACAAAATCGTTAAATTGAAACTAAATACTAAAACCGCATAAACGATTTTGAAGTTCATGAAAACGTAATTTCGATCGTACATATAATATAATTGCAATCCCACAGCGATTGTCTCGTTAGTTCTCCTCTTTGAGTGACACGGATCGCAACCGGTCATTGTGTCTACACACCGTGTGATACTCGAGGAACCGTGAAAACAAGACTTTTCTTTTGTCACTAGAATTGTATCACAGAATGTCAACCATATCACTGCCATTATTTTGTAACGGAACATTCGAACTAATATTTCACTTCTTCAAAGGCTATATAAATACTATTGTGATACATAGTTTAATAACATATACTTTCAGTATTTTTATAAGCTAAGTATTATTTTGTAAGTACATTTCTGTCATGGGCTAAAACATGTTTTTATAACTGTAACAGACGGGACGCTCTGAGGAAGTATGACTTGTATATATTAATTTTGATACAGAATTTATGCTCAATTTATGAATGAAGGTTTTTAATAAAAATAAAAAAACACTTGTGTCATAATATCTTAAATTTAACAACGCCTACTATTCTTTAGATATAAAAAATTCCATTTACTTGATATTAATTTTTTCTCTATGTAATGGACGGGACAAGTTCACTTTAACTTGTTTTATAGTCCTTAATTCTTGCAATTTCAAAGTTTTAAGTGGTTAGCCTATATTTAAATAAATAGAGTATTAGTTAAGAAAACAAGAACTGTCAAACAAAAATGTCCATTTTTAATAGTAGAAATAAGTTACAAAGTAAAAGGAACTATTTTATCAACTTTTTCATTAATTTAAACTAAATTTGATTCAACGAACACTGAATATTGTACATCTCAACAAGAAGGGCTCTGTACCCTAACTCTCAAAATGTTAAGTCAGTGGAAGTATGTTTTGAAATGAAGGTAAATTTACATAATATTTAAAAACTCACATATTATGTTGCATCTTTGAAACAGGCAATTTGTGGTTAGTGTGGATATGATACAATTTTCTTTTAGAAACATTACAATCTTTTTTATCTGTTTTGACTAGTCCTTATGCTTTATTAAATAAAATATTTTTGTGTACCAAGCTACGTTCCCCAGTATTTTTGTACCAATCTACGTTTCCCAGTATTTTTGTACCAAGCTACGTTTCCCAGTATTTTTGTACCAAGCTACGTTTCCCAGTATTTTTGTACCAAGCTACGTTTCCCAGTATTTTTTGTAGCTTACCAAGCTACGTTTCCCAGTATTTTTTCAGATTTTGTTCCTCTTTTACCAAATTTTTTATTAGGATTATTTCTTGTAAAGCTCAATGATAAATGTTATTCCTTTCATAAAAATAAAGAACCGTTTATTTCTTTCTCCTTTATTAAAACGTCCCTTTTTACGACATTTCTATAGATTGGACAAATACTAAACCAATCAAGATTTTGTAGTGCTGTTGATGAACTCCTGGAATACAGCCAGCATTTTTCCATAACGTTTTTGAAAAAAAGGGACCATCCCCGAAAGGAGCATAAGAAACTTAGTTTTGCATTTACACTAACAATTGTTGGGACTTTCAGTGTAATTAACAGCAGCAGTTGTTATTTATACGTAGATTTACAGCCAAGTGTTTTTTCCTGTCTGATTTGCTTGTTAGAATTAACTCATATTCTCAAAAGTTAAATTGTTACGCCATTATTTCAGAAGAACATTTTAGAAAAAGTGTATGAACTTTTAAATGTTTAAAAATATTAATTTAAATAAGAATAGTCATTTTGCGTCATAAAATGTGGGCTTACATCTATCTATACCCAATAGCACATAATTTTGGTAATGCAAATTTATATCATTTAACTCATAAAAATGTATTCCTAATGTTAGATATTATTTGTCCTGTCCGTTACACAAAACACTAAAAAAAAATAAATTTTAAAAATTATGTTTTGAATTAATGTAAATAGATAAAATACACAACCTTTCTTTCCCAAATTTGCAATAATGTAGTAATACTTGTATTTGTGAAAACCTCTTTACAATATCATTTTTGTGACGGACGGGACACCCAAAGTAGTAATCCAAAATGTATAATAATATAAAACCTATAACTCATCTTTAAAATATATTCTGTTCATGTAAATGCTGATGGACCACAGACTGATATACTCAGCTTTCAAACTAATCAGCTGATCATTGGTTATAAACAAACAACAATTTAAACATATAAAATTTGACTTACGCCAATGCGCACAAAACAGCTGTTTACAAACCTCTAAAAAAATCTAAAAACAGTTTTTTTAAATTTTATATAAATGTAGCATCCCACACTAATACCTTTCAGGTACTTATTTAGTGGGTTACAAATTAAGATATATTTTTTTCATTTTGTCCTTTTGAGTATCATTTAAAAAATAATGGCTGATCATTAGATGAATTATATAATGAGCGACAACAAACAAAAATCCGTAATTACGTTCAACCAGGTGAAATATTAGCCGCGTTTCGTTTAGGTTGGTACATCTATTTATTTTATCACTAAATTAATATTGATGTGTAATTTCTAACTAAAAATTTAAAATATACCCCAATCAGAGTCAAAATAAATTTTGAAAGGGATTAGCTGATAACCACCGGCTGTTCATTTGTCATTGGGCTATTAATTAATGGCAATAAGGAATAGTCGGCCTTAGTTTGTAGGGTGGGCGAGTGAAGACAGAAGTTTGTGCGCTCCTAACACGCTTTGACCCCTGTGCGCTTCTAACACGTGCGCTAGTAACACGTATATCTGAGTTAATTGCTTACTATAGCGTTTAACTGTGCAATATATGAAACAATATTATGTAAGTTTCTTACATTCTTTCCCATTTCACCAAAACAAATTATTATTTTTCCTACTCATTCGTCGGCAAGCAGAAAATAAGTTAACTAAGTTTGTACGGATAGTTAACATCGATAACTTTTGCGTTCTCTGGCGTCTCCCTCTGCATTATACACCTTTGTTGGCGTACAATATAATCTAGTCTATATTGTTTATTTTAATAAAAACGCACCTTAATAACAAATGGTAATTTTTGACAAGTACAATAAAATATTTAGTTTAAAATAATAAATGATTAACTTATTAAGTGTTAATTAATCAATAATAAAATGAAATCATAGCTAATTTACTAGTTATAACTATCAATCTATTGATTCGTTTACACATAACAATCACTAAGTATAGGCCCTAAATATGTGCTTGTACGGGTTTATGTGAATGTAGGGTTTTCCATAAAACTACAATACTCAAACAACACATGGTATAACCGTTATCACTTACCATTGGCGAACAAATAACTACTATTTTTTCAATATACAACCAACAAAATTAAGAAACCTTAACTTTAATCACAAGTCCGAAAAAATAAGTTCATAGAGACTGAAACAAAATAGATTTTTTAGAATTATTAGCTTTTAATTATTCTTATTGTTTGGTTGTAATTTGTTTATATTTTTTTACATACAAATTGTTCCAATTGGTTCAATTCATTATTTCTATTGTACGGGGTTAACACACAACGTTTGGAAATAAATATTATTGTTGTTTTGATTATAATGATGTAAACTCTAGTCCTACAGGAGACATTATCACAATAACATTCCTAACTCAGGTATAAGAATTTGGTCGTCACGATAGTGGCATGTGGCAAATACAGGGTCTACCCCAAAAGTGTAACGAAATGTCCTCTGTAAAAGACTGCCCGTGTAACCATGATGGAAAGAAACACCATGGTTTCTTCCATGTTTCTTTCCACCATGCTTGTAACGAACTGTCCTCTGTAACGAAATTTCCTCTGTAACGAAGTGCCCTCTGTAACGAACTGTCCTCTGTGGCGAACTGTCCTCTGTAACAAAGTGTCCTTGTAACGAAGTGTCCTCTTTAACGAACTGTCCTCTCTAACTAAATCTCCTTTTTATGAACTGTCCTCTGTAACAAAGTGTCCTTGTAACGAAGTGTCCGCAATAACGAAATGCCCTCTGTGACGAAGTGTCCTCTGTAACGAACTGTCCTCTGTAACTAAATCTCCTTTGTACGAACTGTGCTCTGTAACAAAGTGTCCGTGTAACCATGTGTCCTCTATAACGAACTGTCTTATGTAACAAAGTGTCCTTGTAACAAACTGTCCTGTAGGACAAAGTGTCCTCTGTAACGAACTTTTCTCTGTAACGAACTGTCCTCTGTAACAAAGAGTCCTTGTAACGAAGTGTCCTCTCTAACAAAATCTCCTTTGTACGAACTGTCCTCTGTAACGAAGAGTCCTATATAACGAAGTGCCCTCTGTGACGAAGTGTCCTCTGTAACGAACTGTCCTCTGTAACTAAATCTCTTTTGTACGAACTGTCCTCTGTAACAAAGTGTCCTTGTAACGAAGTGTCCTCTGTAACGAAGTGCCCTCTGTGACGAAGTGTCCTCTGTAACTAAATCTCTTTTGTAAGAACTGTCCTCTGTAACTAAATCCCTTTTGTACGAAGTGTCCTCTGTAACTAAATCTCTTTTGTATGAACTGTCCTCTGTAACAAAGTGTCCTTGTAACGAAGTGTACGCTATAACGAAATGCCCTCTGTGACGAAGTGTCCTCTGTAACGAACTGTCCTCTGTAACTAAATCTCCTTTGTACGAACTGTCCTCTGTAACGAAGATTCCTATATAACGAAGTGCCCTCTGTGACGAAGTGTCCTCTGTAACGAACTGTCCTCTGTAACTAAATCTCTTTTGTACGAACTGTCCTCTGTAACAAAGTGTCCTTGTAACGAAGTGTCCTCTGTAACAAAGTGCCCTCTGTGACGAAGTGTCCTCTGTAACTAAATCTCCTTTGTACGAACTGTCCTCTGTGACCAACTGTCCTCTGTAATAAAGTGTCCTTGTAACGAAGAGTCCTCTGTAACGAAGTGCTCTCTGTGACGAAGTGTCCTCTGTAACGAACTGTCCTCTGTAACTAAATGTCCTTTGTACGAACTGTCCTCTGTAACAAAATGTCCGTGTAACGAAGTGTCCCTAACTTTCAACCACAGAACCCGTACACTAGTAAGGGTAAACACAGTAACTATATAGTCCATGAACAATTAATTTATATTGAGACTTAAGAATGCATTGGTTTATTAAAAATCGATTTCTTTGTTAATCTCTCTGATCTGAGGAATGTAAACATAGTTTACAGAATTGACCATCACAATATTTTGTACATTTTATGCTTGTATTATAATACATTTGTGCTGTATGGTGTTCACTTGTTTGAACTAAAAAATATTGGTTTTAACAGACATAGCACAATCAAGTAGTGGTTGGTTTTTTTTTTTTAATCTGTATTAATCATATGCTTACTTTGATGCAATGTTTTTCATTTTTGAATAACAGCTGATAGGCATGTGAACATTAATAAATCAAATCATTGCTGTTATTTCAACAAACATGTAAGACCATGTGTTCTTCTCTATTTTCAGTTACTAATCGTTACTTAAGGTTTTACAGTCAAGAAGTACGTTCTTAAGTCCAATATACCATACCAATCACAAGATCATATATCAAGGAATTTTTACAGTCAGAAGTACGTTCTTAAGTCCAATATACCATACCAATCACAAGATCATATATCAAGGAATTTTTAAAAGTAGTTTCCCACCATTCACGCTTACTTTTGGATACACAAAAATCCTCTAAAAGTTAAAATATAATTTGTGTGAAGAATACAAATGCTAGAGGTTTTCAGTCATTGATAGGGAAAGGCAGTTTATTTCAGTATACATATACTACGCTTAAGAATTAAAACAGTTTTCAGTAGTTTATTGAAATTAATATTGATATTTAGTGTTTAGTAGTCAAATATCACTAATTTTGAAAAAAAAAAAAAAAAAAAAAACGTTATTAGAAGAGAATTTCGATTACTATAATTTTTGAACATCAATTGCCAATCACTTTGTATATAAAAGCGAAACAATACTGGTTGACTCATCACGAAAACTATAGAAACACCGGACTGATTTAAATGTAATTTAAAAAAAAATAGCCTTTCTTTTCCGAGAGATCCACTCGAAATTCCATTCCTAGGGGGTAGAAACAGGCCTGCAGTGCCCTTTTTCCTATAAGAATAACATTGGCATCAGTTTAATAGTAATTTATTTCAGACAGCTGATACACAAAATCATAAACATGACAAACATGTGTTTGAATATAAAAACGTTAAAACAATATGGCTCTGATTTAGAAATGTCAGTCTAGCTTCTTAAAAGGAAGGGTACAGTTCAATATAGACAATTTTATTCAATTCTATTTAAAAGTAGAATTGATCAAAAATTCATTCCGTGTTGACAGGTAGTAACGCAGCTACAGTGAGGTGGCCTACTGGAAATAAACATTCATACAGTTATTTTACTTGATTAGTAAATTACAGGTTTATTCTTCAGCCTTTCACGTAGTGAAACACGGGCAGTTAGCTCTTCTTTATTATTATTAGTCCGGGAACTGTATCTTTTGGATTTTGTCATTAACTTCACGTTCTCTACGTGACTTTTTTCAATAAACTGTTTAACGAACTTTTAAAATATGCACGTACATGTAAGTAGTGTTTCAGATGATTTTGAACAGTACATGTGTGAGTGTAGGAGAAGAGGTAATCTCTTTTGATTTACATTTTTATCGCAAGAAGATCACAACTTGCAACCAACGTTTGTTGGGTTTCATTCTTTTCAATCCAAAACAAATTGGACCAATGGAGTCTAAATACGCGGTTTCTGACGCCGGACCAAGCTGGTCCAAGTATAAACAGAAGAGAGAGTGGCATCAAGTGGAATATAAATACTACTGTACGGATATGGTTAGCGATAACACAAGAGGCTCAGCACGTGCGGCCGGCCTAAACATCCGTACGGAATTGAACAAATGGATGTGGTATTGTGTAAATATGGGACTACTTAATCCTCGTAACTTGAGTAAGTTGTTTACAATGTAACTGGTTGGCCGTTTCCTTTAAGTATTTATATGGCACGTTTGTGATGGGATGAGGTTTTGGTGAATTTATGTGTAACTTACATATGTCGACAGTATTTAGGCATCGTTTCCCAATACGTAACATTCCATGATTGTCGTATTGATGTTACGAACAATTTATATAATAACTACAGTAACTTCTTGTCACAAAACTTTTGAAATACGAGCTTTTTGGTAGCTTCTCATTCTTTTTGCATCTCAAGAAATATTTTCCTGAAGCAGCCTCTGTTTGTGTTTA